>JAOWAN010000047.1:11517626-11531224 GCA_028566635.1 Lobelia cardinalis
TCTCTCTCTCTCTCTCTCTCTCTCTCTCTCTCTCTCTCTCTCTCTCTCTCTCTCTCTCTCTCTCTCCCCCCCCCCTAACCAGCCAACAAGTGCCTCTCGGTTGAGAATGCTGTCAGCCGAGGTCAATGCTTCAATTTCATGCCATAGACCTTCGGTTGTCCTATAAGTACTTGGCTTCCGGAGGTGCGAGAGCCATTTGTGAAGGTTCCCTTATAGGCATGTATCTCTCTGGTAGTGTTTTAAGATGGCCAAGTGTTTTAAGGTGGAAGAGGAATGGCATTAGAGTTTCCAAGGTGTACATTTAATGTGAGTGCTAGTGTTTCGGGTGTCAACTACTGTAGCTCACATAACAAATAATGATCTGTAGCAAAACATGAAAGTCAGTTTCGGCGGGGTAGTTTTTGGGATTAAGAAGGGGAAGTTTGGGATATATTGGTTTTCGGTCTAATAATCAAGCCAAAGCCACTATTAGATTTGAACAGATTTGATCTTACATGAGTAAATTTCAGAATGTTGGAGAAGCCCCAGAATTTGGGTGAAGTTTCTAAGCTATTTTTCATATTCAATTTGGCAACTTTTTGGAATACTCATGTTATTAAGGCTTCGGGCTATTTGCCGATGACATTGTCCTTAGTGATGAAATAAAGAATGAGGTTAATAATAAGTTAGAAAATGGAGAAAAGCTTTAGAAGTCAAAGGGTTTAAAATAAGTAGGAGCGCAATAGAGTATATGGCTCGCAACTTTAGTGGTAAGAAGAGTATTAGTGAAATGATAGTGAAGTTAGATGGAGAAGAAATACCTCAAAAGGAAATATTTCGGTACCCGGATCAATCATATAATAATTGAGAGATTGGAGAGGATGTCAATCTATAGTATAAGGAAGGTTTGTGGATCCAAACAGTGTTTCTCAAAGAGTTCATCCCAACTGTCCTTTGAAATTTAATCTGATGGTTAGAGAAAAGAGAGAGGGAGGGGAGAAGGGCCGGCTGCACACCGGGCAGATGTGTGGCAGTGTATAGGTGGCTGAGTAAAGGTATGTCACGTGTGTGTATGAGAGAGTCAGAGTGACAGAGGGGGAAGGGGCCCGACTGTTTTTCCCTATACACCTCATTCTGAATCCTCCCGCATTTGTTAAACGAATTTTTAAAGTTTTGTTATGACAAAAACTACAAACAACTAAACGTTATCCCATTTTGTCTTTTTATAATTTTCTTTTTTTCAAAAATTTTAAAAGTTCAAAATGTTTTTATTAGGTAAATCAATTTTCTATATTTCTTTTTAGTTTTTATGTGATATCGAATTTAATAAAATAAATTATATTATATTTTTTAAATTAATTTTTTCTATTCTGCAATGTATGTTAGGACATGAACATACTATCAATACTACATGTTTGCTTCGATTGGTTAAAGAATGTGTAAGGTAATGTAAAAAAAGTACGATATTATATTAAAAAATAAAATCACATGGCTTACACCGGTCACAGAATAGAATTGGGTCGTATGAAATGGAAGAGTGCATCTGGACTGTTATGTGATCGGCGGATATTTGTAAAACTAAAGGGAAAGTTTTATATGACTACTAGTAGGCCTGCGTTATTGTACAAAACTGATTATTGAGCTACGAAAAAGGAACATGCTAACAAGATGAGTGTAGCGGAAGTGTGGTGCTTAGATGGATGTGCGGTAGAACTTGAAAAGATAGGATTCGTAATAAATAAATACGAATCGGTAAAAATGGCATCTATTGTAGAGAAAAATGAGAGATAACTACTTAAGGTGGTTTGGTCATGGACAATGTGGGCCCCTTATTGCTCCAGTTAGGAAGTAAGATGATATTAGTCTTAATTAAGTAGAGGTAGACCAAAGTTAACATGGATAGCGGTGATATAGATAGACATGAGAGACTGTGATCTATACGGTGACTTGGCGTTGGATCGCGTGGAATGGCAGAAAAGAATTCACGTAGCTGACCCCTAGTGTTTGGGATTAAGGCTTTGTTGTTGTTGTTCTACTAGTTAAGCTCCACTCTTGAGAAGCCGAGCAGCTAAATTTCTAGATTTTTGAACCTAATTCACATAGCTGACCCCAAGTGTTTGGGATTAAGGCTTTGTGATTAAGGCTTTGTTGTTGTTGTTCTACTAGTAAAGCTCCACTCTTGAGAAGCCAAGCAGCTAAATTTCTAGATTTTTGAACCTTGTGGGTTTTGAATCGGTGCACATCAACACCACATCAGTTCCAGTCCAATAAGTTAGCTTTTAAAGAGCAACTCTAGAGACTAACCATGCAAACATGGTGTAGACTATTAGTATCCTTGTGGGTATCTAGTGTGGTAGGTAAGGTGTATATGATGTGATGTTGCAATCAAATAACTATGAAAGGTAGTACTCGGGGTTAAAGGGATGTCTGTTAAGATATTCTGGACTACACTATTCAGAATCTCCTCGTTTGGAAGGAGGCAAGAACCTCTATTTATAGTGAGTAATAGATGAACACATGGATTATTTCATTATTTCTGCCAGTTCTCATATTCACACTGATCCTTCAAGGATCCTAGGATGAACATCGTGTGAGTCCCTCTCTCTCCCCTCTCGATAATCAGGCCAAAAATGTTTTAAGTGCGGAGTTGCATCTGTGCTACATAGCTATCACGCAACAGATGCAATTGGCTCTTGGCTCAAGTTTCGCAAGGGCCATGTTTGGACGAGCTCGTAGGTTAATTAATTTCTGTTGAGTCTACCATTTTTGGCATTGCTCTAAAGCGGAAAGCCTCCAAGCTGGATAATACACACCGCAGGGACTTGGACCTCCTATCCCTTATGGGCCATCCTCACGGATACATTTGCGTAGTAGCTGTAGCCCCCAACTGTATGGCCAAAAAATATTTGCTGAGAATCCTTGTTGACAGCAAGTTAGGGCTGTAGGAGTGGCTCAGCCACCTACGGCTAGCAAAGAGGTCCTCCTTGCTAAGTATTTGACCCTTTGGTTGTCTTGCTTTTAGTGCTACAAAGACTCGGTGGAGGTGTCGGATGCTGGTACTTGTTTAGAAATCAGATCTGGGTAAGCCGTGAATTTGGGATATTGGACTCGGTTAAGAGGTTCCTAATAGGCTGCAGGTACTTGGGCCGTGTATGATTGTATATTTTAGTCTCCATATACTATGTTTAATTGTATATGGTAATACAATATGGAAACTATGCAAGAATATAACGTAGGCAGTAGTGCGAGAGGGAGAGATTGTACTTGGATACGCATTGACGTCCATGTTTCTTACGGTGAAGCAAGAAACTAGGGAATTTTATTATTATTCAAGTCTCACAAAGTCCGATATTATTGAATACTCAACAGTATTTATAGACTACAAAAGACCACTCAAATGTCTTATTTATGCACCTAACTTTCAGACTTCCAAAGAGACTCTTAGGAAATCAAAAAACAATCTCTCTAGAGTCTAGACCAAAGAAAATGCACTTGTAAAATAGAAAACTCTAGATTTGAAAATTAATATGCATATACTAGAATTTTCCAGATTGCTCTCGCATCAGTCGCCCCTGGTGGAAGAAAAACTTGTCCTCAAGTTTGACTCAACTTTCCACGATCCTCGGGATGTCCAACCAAAAGTATGGCATATGCTCTTGCGTCCCGACAGTTTTTACTGCAGAGAAGATTTTCAAATACCCCATTCAATCAGTAAGATTAATGCTTTGGTATCTGTATCTATCCATAGAAAAATCAGATGCTGTTTTTGTGAGATTGTACAACTGTTGTGACTACAACTCCGTTCATGCTGAAAGAGGGCTGTGCGTAACTGACTTCAGTTGCCTCATCTTCTTCTGGATATTCATTATAAATTGGTGGAGAATTCCAATAATTCACTTTCATTATGAAATTCCTGATTGAAGTTAGCAGCTTCTTCAACGATTCCTTCATCCTTCACAACAACAACTAGTCCAGGTTTGCTGGAAGAAGTTTTTTCTTCTTGTTCAACAACCAGACTACATTCCTGCATGTCCAAAGGATGCTGGAGGACATCCTGATTATCTGTGTGAACATTTACTAGAACTTTGTTCATAAGATATACAGATAATCAGGATGTGTCGCTGAGCAAGTTGCTGTTTAATCTCTTTCACCATGTTTTGCTTGCTTTGCTTCTATGTTGTAGATCGTCTTCTACTCAGATACCAACTAATGCAGGTGGTAGCGCGAGAGGGAGAGATTGTACTTCGTTACACATTGAAGTCCATGTTTCCTTGGGTGAAACAATAGAAAACCCAAATATAATGATTTCCCGTCCATGTAAGGCTTCATTGCTGTTCACATCAAATGTCTTTTCATAGTAGCAGGCATTTGTGTTGCATCAGAAGAGTTGACAGCTTAATAGATGCACTTTGAAACTTCATTAACTTGAGTGTCAAGATTACACCTCGAAAAGTGTGGCCCACACCATGACTGTGTGAATCATGTCGGACACGAGCATGGTGCGTAAAGTGAAGAGTTCATGCGCCGCTAAGGTTGTCGGCATGTTGTTAAAAAAAACCAAGTGTCGTGTCATTACCTTTGATCTAATGATTGGGTCGCACTTTTGGCCATCTTTATGGGCCTAATAAGTTTGTGTACATTCTCTAGGATTTTCACTTGTTTGGTTAAAAAAAAACAAGGGAATGAGAGAAAATGAAAGAATTTATTTTACTATTACAAGTTTTAGATTTATAATAATTGTGTTTTGAGAATGGGACAAATGGATAGAATAGACTTGTGAAGCTATTCAACGTGTGTTTACTTTTCACCCTAATTTGCAGTTCCAGGGAGGGAGGGGGGGGGGGGTTGCGGAACTATTAAGGAATGTGGTTTTTTTTTTTTTGGCCTCCAACTGTCCCTCCTACCTAACAACGGAAAGTTAATGCACCCCTCCTATTATTCTTCCCTACACCAAACATACCGTTATTATGCGCATGATAGCTTGGCAACCAAAAAGGGAGTGGAGAGGGAGGTAGAGAAGTATTTGTATTTCTGCAATCACCACTGAAAGAGTCTTTGCATATGATTTGGTGTTCCATTTTTGGCTTCTCTATGTTGCATTGGCTACCCAAAAGGAAGTGGAGAGGGATGGAGGGTAGTCATTGTATCTATGCAATCACCACCGAAAGAGTCTTGCATATGACTTTAGTGTTCCATTTTGGACTCCTGTATTGTTGCATTGGCTACCCAAAAACAAATTGGAGAGGGAGGGGGAAGTCATTGTATTTCTGCATCATCACTGAAAGAGTCATGCATATGATTTTGGTGTCCCATTATTCACTTCTGTATGTTGCATTTGTTTCTGTAGATTTAACAGTTGTTAGTTGAAGAATATATTGGTGGAACCAAAGCAAGTATATTTTTGTACTGTTCTATACTGTTGGGTGTAGTATGCCCTCCTTTCTTTTGGTATAAATATTCTTTTGGGTAATACCATAAATATACCCCTCTACTATGCTATCACCGGCAAAGATGCCCCTGTACTTTTTTTTCGCAATATAACCCCTGTATTATAAAAGAAGGATGTCATATTTTCCTTCTATATATGTTCCGTTAAAAACACTAACATAAAAACTGACCGGACATGAAAATAAGCAAGGTTTGACACATGAAAATTAAACATTTTGAACTTTATATTTTTAGTACTTGTGTTCTTTTTTGAATTAACATGAAATATTAAAAATGAATTAACATTTTTTAAATATTTATAATATAAATAGAAGACTAATAAAATAATAAATAATCAATTAACACTTTTAACCATTATCTATTACTTGATTATTAAAAAAACTAAAATATTTTTTTTGAAGATACCCTTCATTTTATTAGATTATTACATGTGACCAAATTTTATTTTCGTAAATTGAATAACCTTGTAAATAGTAAATAAAGAATAAAACTGGTAATTGACTTATTTATCATTTTATTAATTTTATAAGTCTATTATATTAAAATAGTATTTCTTATTTTTAATATTTTCTTATAAATTAAAAAAATGTGAATAAAAATATATAATTTAAAATATTCATTTTCCATGTGTTGTGCCACCTTGCTATTTTTTAAAATATTGCTTCCTCCTTTCATAGTACATGGGCAATATCACGGAAAAAAAAAGTACAATCGTATATCTACTCGTGAAAGCATAGTATAATGTTGTATTTATGGTATTACCCAATATTCTTCATTCAGTAAATACTTATGTGTAAATTCCTTTTGCTCTCACTTTCACTCTAATAACCACCACACATGGGTATACAAGGATAAGGGAATGAAAATATGTTTATAGCTTATGTTGTATCATGCTTCTCAAAACATGGCAAGATAGTGATTGTGTCTCAAACTTGTGCACCTAATACCTATGTGAGGAAGTATAGTATAATTTGTATTTCAACATTTGTAAACTTGGCTGTACACAAGTTTTAGCATTGACATCCTTGTGTGAATGTAGCTTTGTTCTGCATTGAATATAAACAAAAGAAGTGTGGACCGAGACCTTGATGTGTATCGCAATCTGCTTTCGAAGCTGGTTCAAGCAAAAGAGCTTCTGAAGGAATATGTGGCCAGGTAACGCAATTATTATCAGTTGCAATGTCTATTTCATTTCTTCCCCTCATTGCGAGAAGGTAAAGAAACCACCCAAAATGGGTGTCACGTTTTGTCAATGAAGAAACTTTGAGTCATTGTGGAACGCAGGGAGTAATAATTATGCTTAAGAAAGAACAAGCCTCCGTAAATTTTCTTTGAGAAAAATTTATCGCAAAGCGTTTTGATTCTCTTCAACCGCTTTTGGCATCCAGGGAAAAGAAGAAAAGAGAAGAGAGGGCCGAACCTCAGAAAGCGAGCGAGGCTGTTACAAAATGCTTGGGAGAACATGTGATGCTGTGATGCAGTGTTACCTCACTGATAGTCCTTAGCAGTTACCATAAGCTTGGCCCTGTTAGCTGCTGATCTGCTTTGATATAGAGTTGAGTTCCTTCCTGTTTTCCTGCAGCAAGTCTGTTTCTTTTTTTCTTTTTTTTTTTTGTAATAATTATTTTATCTTTTTTTGTTAACAAATTTCCTTTTTTTTTTAATAGCCGAAATGTAATCTGTTATGCATTGTATATGCAATACCTGAGAATCTGAGATGCATAGAAATCAATATTCAATACAGAAAAAGAAATAAAAATGTACAATCAGTGAATCACCAAACTGTAGAATATTTTGCATTTCACCCACTATTACTCCATATCAGAGCAATAGAATTGGAGTCTTTCACTAAACAAATGCCAGAATGATAAAATCTAATCGATTATTTTTCAAAAAATAATAAGAAAAATCTAATCAATCACAGTCGATTATCGAGAAGAGGTTCAACTGAGTTGAGCAATGTCAACTTCATCAGGGATCTTGAATGTCTCGGCTGCACCAAACTTTCTCCACTCTTCCCCGGCAACATAATCCTCTTCATCGCTATCACCATCATCAGCTTCATGAGTCCTGGGAGTGGAGGGGTCGTAAACACTCTTCGATCTGCAATCACGGGTTGCAAGCATCTTAACCTGTCGCAGATGGGAGATTTCGACCACAACAGTGTCATCGTCAACTGGGAGAGGCTGTTTCCAGGGCTCCCCGTCGATCCTCATGTATGTGCAGTCAGCTGCAGCTTTGTGAAATTCAAATCTGATGCGGTGTGCCTAATTGCCGAAAAAGGGAGGGAAAAAAAAAACACTCAAGGATGGTTCTACATTAGGCTCGGTTTAATAAAGGCTCAAACTAACTCCCTATGGTTTTGGGATACGATGGATCTTGTTGATGTCAGCTATTATCTATTATCAGAGTAATGTATGAATAAGTTCACCTGTGCAAGACGAGTCCCATGTCCTTTTGGTGCGAGTAAAACAAGTCCATGCCACGCATCCCTGAAGCCAACGATCTCTAGAAGGCCATCATCTACATATGGTGGAGTCAAGTCTCTCTGCAGGACATATTAATGCATGTAAATGTGTCAAAGTGTAGCCCAAAAGCATTTTTCTCGGCAAAGACTCAAACTGGCAAGACTCGTAATCTATCTCTTAAATAAATATGAGAAGGGAATATCATTAATAGGTTATCACTAAATGATGTACTGGTACTTGCATCGCGAGTTTTGTTCTTATTTGGGGTTCCCCAGGGATTTAGTCCACCAGAGAAGCTGGGCAAGTTGAGGCATATGATTGACCTGATACTGCATGTTAAAGAAACTGTGTGTAAGAAAAATACTAATGGCACATTGTACAAGTAATTATCCTCGAGTAGCATCCTGTATAAATTTGTGAGACTTCAGAATATGTTGGCACAATGATTCGACTTAAATTTGGAAAATCTGGAATGCATGATTTTTATAGACAGGAGAAATAGCCTTGTATTGAATGGCATGAAAGAACCCCTTACAAAAGCTCACGAATTCAACAAAGTCAACATTTTCTTATTTTTTTTCTTTTTCTTTCTTATATATAAAGAAGTTGGTTATGATGCACAGCAACATACCGGCCCTGAATCCTCATAAGAGCATGATTGAAACAAATGCTTGAGAACATAGGTAAATATTTCCATCACTTGATTTTAGGAAAATGCTGAATATACATCAAAATTCAACAGGAAAAACAACATCATGCATTAAAATGACTGCAATGTACAACACTTGAATGCATGCTGTTGACTTTTCTGTTGATTTTTTGCTGTATATGTAGCATTGCTCTTTCTACCAATTAGAAATAGCTGTTCCATATCAGTCATTTATGGTGGTTGGAATGATACCATATCTAATTTGAAAAGAACCAATTGGAATTATCAGCTAAAATACAGGTATTTGCAAGAATTCTTCTTCCAGTGCACTAGGAAAACACAGCAAAAGCTTCAAGCTTCATTACTTGATGATAAGGATCAAGCACATGGGTCTAAGGAAGCAGCATTTTACCTTTGAGGGATTTCGAGATCTTGCCACTCACCATGTCTTTTCATGATCTTAACCTTTGCGAGTTGAGCAATATTCCTGCATCAGATTGGATGTTAAGTGTCATTCAATCAAAGGTGATAAACAGAGCAAATAAAATTTACAATGTTATCTAGCATGGAAACTCAGTTTCGTTACCAGCTGGACATACAGAATCACTTCTTGATATGATGGTATGGGACTATTAATTGTTCATTTTTTCGCCCTCTTTCTAATAACTTAAATTTAACATGGTATTTGAACTCTCATTGGGAAGGTCCCAGTTTCGAGTCTCCCTGTTTGCATTAGTTCCCCTAGTAATGTTAGTAAACAAAGTTGACACTCCTTTTCATTTCTGATGCACCTTGATATATCACTCCCTGTGTGAGAGTGTCGAGGAGTGTTAAGGCTATACATGCATTGTTGGGCCCTTTTTCATGTTACCAACTTCATCTAATGCTGAAGCTGTTAAAGAGTGGCCCTACGATGTTATCAAACTTAACACTCCCTCTCATGTGTGACCCTAGGACCCAAGAGCAATTATGAACCAAGCCTAAGAAGCTAATCCTCAATCCAAATTGTACTGGAGTATTTTCATTTATCAAGGAAATCCTCCATATTAAGATACAAACTTGAACAAAACAGAAATCAAGTAACTTCAAAAATACTGTACTTTCCTGCATCAGTTCCCCTATTTCTGAGTACTAAAAATAGGTTTTCTTTAGTAGTTTAATTCTATCAAACTAGCTGCTCTAATATGCTGAAAGAAATAAATATATATTAGCTGCTCAAGGGTTCGATGTCATGCTAAATGACTGCAAAAGAAAGGAAAAGAAATCAACAAAGACTACGTTACTACAAAAGCATATCAGAGACAATAGTTATGATTCAACCATTTAAATTGCAAAATAAAGTTAACGAAATCGACAAAAACCGTTACTACAAAGGCATATCGGAGAGAATAGTTATGATTCAACCATTTATTGATGATCAGCCATTCCCCAGCAAAACAAAAATGATGAAAATGAATATCTGGATGAATTTTCCTTCAAGAATGTGTCTTGCTAATGCAAATTCCGACATAAAAATAGAGTGCAGACCTTGAAGTGGGATGAAAGAGAGATGCCATGAACCATCCTTGTGTACATCCGAGCTTTGCATATGTACTCTAGAAAAAAACCAAGAAGCATTTTCAAATAACATATAAATGACGTGAAAAAGCAAACACCATAGAACGTGTAACTGTAGTAGACCTATCCAACCACAGAAATCTGCCCAAAGGATACTATCAACAAGGATATGGTACCTTGACATCAATAACTACAGAACAGGAAGCACACTAAGGAATCATAGACCAGATACTAACTCTCCTTTTAATCAGAACAGAAGCTAAAGACATGAATGGAATGTAAAGATGTCAGTTAATTAAGTCCTAAAATTTGAAATCAGTATTAAGGGGTTGGATTGCCACTTCAGGCTCCTAAAAAGTTAAGGGCTTATTACATAAAACGAGATGAAATTCATGAATATCCATCAGCGTGAATCCGGAATCACAGTGGAATTTATGTTTCATTTGCCAACTTTCTCTTCCATTAATCAGCCAGAGATTGCATACAGAAGAAGGTGACTTTAATTCGTCCAGTGCAATCAAGTACAGAGCTGCAAGCTTAGGACGGTCCCACCCCCATCCATGTACTCTCTCTCCATCTTGCTTAGATCCCTTATTAATAATTAAGTGGTTGGGTAATTTATACAACTGTTATTTTCCAAGCAGTGGGTAAATTCCATTGCCAACCAGTTTGGATTGATTCCAAAATCCAACCGCCCTCCGTCCAAGTACCTTCTTGAGTTATCTTGGTGACAGCCCTTCCATCAATCTGCATTAGATATAACAATTTTTTTAGGATAACACAGTCAAATTCATCATTAGACTGTAGAAAGCAAGGCAGCAGACATGGTCTTTTCCGTTTGTTTTCCCTTTTCTTTCATTTCCCCCTTCCCTTTTACACTGGTTACTTACCCATCAACAACACACCACACATGCTGGCAAAAGCACATACAAACACATGACGAGTATGTTGCTGATGCTACAACAAGGCTTCCACTATCACCATATCTGGAAACAGCATCATTTGACCATCTTTATTATACTGCTTCGACCCTGCTTCATTCTCCTCCGAAACTGGGCATACTGGCAAACATAAGAGTTGACCACTATGTCTAACCTTAATCGCCGACCATTGGCTAAAGCCACATTCTCTCTCTTCATATTGACCCCAACCCCATTGCACTACTTTCCTGGCCATAATAACGCCACAAACAGTATATGTATCAAAAACAAATTCAGTTATTTTAGCCTCATAAATTACTCTAGTAATCAGCTTCCTCAGACTAGCAATTTCAAGATATATTCTAAGTAAAGCTTAATCATATCAAGCATGTCCAAAGTGCGTGTGACTACCACTGATCAATTATGAAAATGTAGCAAAATGAAATCCTGTCATTGATTGGGCCACTGGTGCTGCCATTATTATATCTTCAAAATAGAGTTCAACTACTTGTTTTTCTGCTTGTGAGAAAGATAAGAAGATGAAGAGTGAGAGCATGGAGAAGAAATAGGTGAGAGGAAATAGAACACAACTTTTCTAAACCAGCATCATTTTGTAGTAAGACTAATACAACAATAGAATTACAAGGACTTCAAGAAACAAAGGGCAACGACCTTGTGAACACCATAAAGCCATCTCAAGTTAATTATGAATTATGTCATTGGAAAAGTGATTCTCGTGAAAGAAATTTAAATTGTGTGTAACCCCTGCATTTCAAAGATTAATAACTAATCGCTTACCTGATTAACCAGTTGATTTTTGAACTTCTCTGGATGCAACTTTCTTTCAGAATGAAATGCATAAGATACTTGTGAATCCATTCCTGCAAAAAATAATGAAATGATTAGACTTGGTATCAGATAGTGGATGAACTGAACAAATGGTACTCCATGATCCCATGCCAATTACTCTAAGATATTGATAAAAGAAAAGTGTGTCAACTCAACTCAGCCTTATTCCCAATTACTTGGGGTCGGCTAAATGAATCCTTTTTCTCCATTCAATACGGTCAAATGCAAGGTCATCACATAGACCACAATGCTTCGGATCTTTTTGTATCATAAGAAGCTTATATTGTACGTGTCCAAACCAGTGCTTCCCCACCTACCTCCAACGTGACTCGAACCCGTAACCTAGCGGAAACGGTGAGGCGTCTTACCACTACACTGCACCTCGTTGTCCCAAACCATCTTAATTGATTCTCTTTCATTTTCTCTATTATACGGCCGAGTTTCACCATCTCCCGTATTTGTTCATTATGAATTTAACTTTTCTAGTTTTACTGCACATCCATCTTGGCAGTCACATTAACACCGACATTTTTTTTAAAGCCAAAATGCATTACATATAATACGGGATTTACTTGTAGGATCTTTGAAGTTCCTCTGTTGACATACTATTGTGCATTTTGTTGCTGTTAATTGCATGCTTGTTCTTTTAATACTTGAATTTCTCACAAAATAAAAAGGATAAGTAGATAACTTACCAGCTCTGAACATTCTAGCAAACACGGAAGAAATTTGTCTTTTTAATAGAAAGTATAATATCGTCAGTTTTGTAAAATAACACTTTCAATGAAGCTTAGGTGTCCAAATATGGCTTTGAAGTTCGACTAATGTAATGGCCTGAAATCCATGAGTTCAAGATACAACTTGTTTCAGTTCTCTGATAAATTCTAAAGAAGACTTTCCCTATTTCTGCTATAGATGGAATAACGAGACATAACATGAAGTGACTTGAAACCTCTGGGTTTAGTAGGTTCAAATTGATATTTTAAATGACAAATATGCAACTTAAGTATGGGCTGAATCAATTTGACCTGGTACCACAGTTTATTAGAATATTTATTCTCAATATGAGTCCCAACCCCTGCACACTACATATCTGAAATCACACAATTTAAGGGAATCCGTAGAGTAAAATTTACAGCTGTACTATGTGTACATAACCAATGACGGTAACACTTCTTATATTATTACTAAACATGTGATAGAGGAAACAAGCAGAAAGTGATGAAAGTAGGCTAACTTTAGTTTTCAAGTCAACAGACCACTTGGGAAAGGGCACTCACCCATGCTGAAATAGTTCCAGAACCCTCCACGAAAAGTGTCGTAACCTTCCTGAGAAGCAATCAGATATTTACCAAATAAAGAACCAAACTTGAGCTGTGATTTATTTGAAACAACATTTTATAAAGAAGAAAGCAAAACAGATTGAGATATTAATTCAATCAAGTATGTCATTCAGCTGGCAAGCTGCCATAACCATAAGCACTTCTACATACTCTAATTTTGTTGTCACTTCGCAGCTTCTAGGCTATGGGAAGCTCTCTCTCTCTCTCTCTCTCTCTCTCTCTATATATATATATATATATATATAGGTAGTCGCTCAAATGAGAACCTAAATATCGTAGGAACTATAGGCACCAAAGACACAATAACGAAAATATTTACTGTGTTGGGAGATTCAAATACACAGTACTGAAAATATTTTTACTGTGTATTTGAATCTCCCAACAC
>JAOWAN010000047.1:11531324-11542287 GCA_028566635.1 Lobelia cardinalis
TAGTAGTGGAACTTTTCTGGACAAGGTCCCGTGGTTTTTACTTCTCGTATTGAGAAGGTTTTCCACGTTAAAAATTCTGGTGTCTTGTGTGTGATTGGTGTGGTGATTATTACTTGTTTTCATTGGTATTGTTGCTGCATATTATTGTTAGAAACACTTCCTAGTAGGTTAACACAAGTGGGAGAGAGTTTATTGGTATTCCGCATTGTTACTCTCTCATCACGATCCGGGTCAGAATGAATTAGTAAGGATATAGTTCTCGATACCAGTGAGCAACAAAAAAAATGAGATAGAAAATCTGGACTCCGAAAGAAATTTTATGGTGGAAAAAGATTCTCATATCAAAGAAATCTGCAACGATATGTGCCTCACAATATAACCAATAAATAATGCCTCCAGTGCATATATCACAGTGGTAATGTGAAGGGCGAATAGGGCTTAGCGCGGTAGTGTGAAGGGTTCGATTCCTCGCAAGGTGGAATTGACTCTGTTACAAGCGGGAGTGACCTAAGGGTTAAAAGCCCTGGACCTATCAATCACCTTTCCACCCTAACTCCTGTGATGCACATCCTGCAATTTACATCCTCCACATTGACTCAGGGTAAGGTCGGTGGAGGACTGCTGGGATTGCAGTCTCAACCTTTTGCTCCCATGGGATGACATATATCACAGTGGCAAAGGGAGACGGATAGGGCTCAACACGATAGTGTACAGAGTTCGATTCTCCGCAAGGTGAAATTGACTATGTTACAAGCGGGAGTGACCTAAGGGTTAAGAGCTCTGAGTCTATCCATTAGCTCTCCACCCTGACTCCTGACTCCTGTAATGCACATCCTGCAATTTACTTCTTTTACGTTGATCTAGGACAGGATCGATGAAAAACTGTCGAAGTTATAATCTCAATATTTTTTTTTAATAAATAATAACCAATAATAAGGAGAATCTGGACTCCGAAAGAACGGCTTTTTGATGGTGGAAAAATATTCATATCAAAGAAATCTGTAACGGTATGGGCCCTCACCGTATAAACGAAATAATATGGAGATCTTATGGAGTGGTGAAACTGCGAACTTGGACCCGGAATCGGATAAATAATGTAAGGGACAAATTTCTTTGTTTTATATCCCTATCATGATAGGATGGAAAAAGAGCTGTCAAGGATACCTTGGATCGTGTTGCAGTTAATTTAAAGGGGGTTGAGTGTAAATCCTAGAACAAGTGAAGGGTAGTGGATGTAGTTAGTAATAGTTTGTTGGCTAGAGTTCAAATGGCAGTTAGTTTGTTGTATAAAAGGCAGTTGATATACTGAGCTAGTACCTATCTTTTTTTTAAATGTATATAAAAGTTAAAAATTATGTATATAATTTATATTATTATTATTTTTATAATTATATATTTATTTCTTATTTATATTATATACATAATTTATAATTTTTATGTAAATTAAAAAAAAATGACCACTACTAATATCAAACGCTTAGACGCTCCATATAAGAAGAGAGAATCTTTCCCTTTTCTAATTTGAGAATTTGAGAAATACTCTCAACTCCATTTACTTTCGGTATCAGATTAAATGCTCCAATCACCTTTGGATGTTGAATTCTTCATCTTGATCATTGACTTCTCTTCCAAAATAAAATCCAATTGTTCGTACTCAATTTGTTTTTTTTAATCTCTCCGATCAATTTCTTCGATTCTCAATCCTAGCTATTGGGAATCGTCAGGATGATGATGATGATGATGAACCTCCGGTTAGGGCCATTACTTATGCGGATCAACCCGTTGGGCCACATAACACCGCAAAAACTGCAAATTTGCGGTTAAATGGTTATGCAGATTATGCGGAACGGTTACGACGATTCTGTATTTATGCGGGTGGGTAGGCGATTTGTTAAATTTTCTACGGATTTATCCGCATACCCGCATAAGGTTTAATTAAAATTTTTACTTTTTTATTGGTATTGTCGATACGATAGAATTTAATGTTGATTTTTTTTAAACGATTTACTCCATCCTTTTATATTTTTGGAACAATTGCCGACGACAACAATAATGATTAATTAAATGGTTGACTGAATAGCATGTTTACGAACTTGGCTATACCGTTGAAAATCATGAACTAGGAGTTTAGGACGGTCTGAGGCTTTTTACTGTTCTCTTCTTATTTTTAACTATTTTTTTTATTTCTTGATTAGGATTTTATTTGTCAATTTTGTTTAGTAATGAAAGTGTTGTTCTAATTGTGGATGATGAGATAAAAAAAAAAATCCCATTTGTCTATGTCTTAATTGTTTTTATATTGATAAAAAGGGTACAATGCAAATACATCTGTGTAACCCGCATAATCCGCCCGTCCAAAACCGCGAGTAAGACGGCGCGGGTACAATTCCATATGCGGGCGGTGTGGAAATAAATGAAAACCGCGTAACCTGCCCCGCACCCCCCAAACCCCCCTGCATTAACACCCCTACCTCCGGTCGATGAGTATGACTTGTGGACGGCTCTCCTTCAATTGAATCCATCACATCAGCTCCATATTCATCCAATAATTATCTTGATACGATGATTGTTACTAAATTGCTTAATGAGACTAATTACTCTGCTTGAAAGCGTGCGATTTTCGTTGCCTTATGATCTAATTGAAGTTAGGTCTTGTTACTAGTGTCAACAAGCGACCTTCTCCTACATCCAAATATTAGCCTCATTGAATTAGGTGTAATGACATGTTGATTTTGTGGTTGTTCAACTTTGTGATTTCTATGTTATGTTTTAGTATTGTTTACTTGCCTACTGCTCGTGATATTTGGTTGGATTTAGAGAAATGCACTATGGCCAGGGCCATGCTCCTCAAGTTTATGACCTGCGCAAGGAGATTTCTGACTTCACTTAGCGCACTTTCTCTGTCAATGCCTATTTTATTCAGTTTAGGACCTTGTGAGATGAGTAAACTCAACTTAATTAGTTTTTGAAATGTGTTTGTCTGTGTGATTGGTGTGTAGTTCAACAAATCCATGATAATAAACATATTCAGAAGTAATTTTGATTTCGATGGGATTGAATGCAAGCTTCACTCATATTAGGGAAACTATTCTGAGTATGACTCCTTTACCTGATATTAGTCAAGCTGTTGACACTCTAATTTGAGATGAGAAGGCCAGGGTTGGTGCAGTGCCTCCTTCCATTATAGATGTTACTACTGTCTTAGTTACTTTCTCTTACAATCATGTTACTTAGAGAGGTGGTTCTTCTAACATGTCTGGTTCTTTTAGGAGATTTTCTTCTTTAAGACCTATTGTGTGTGATCAATGTGGGGACAATGGTCTTAGGAAGGACTCATGTTTCTTTAGCACTAGTTTTCCATATTAGCACAAATGGCATGGTATGCCTCTTGATCCTTCCAAATAGCAAGTTGGCTTGTGACAGTAATTATTGTCTTGTGTTTTACTCTTGCTACTATCTCTTTCGGGACTTAGTTCACAAGAGTTTGAAAGAGGTAGTTTGTACAAACTCATTCTTTCAACAGCTCAATTGTCATCGATATCCAGTTCTTCTTTTGTGCTTCTGTCAAAGTTTCTTCTGATGTTTGACATACTAAACTAGGTCATTTACAAATTAGTACTTTTAAACATATTCTTAGCCTACATTGTACTTCACAATTGTCTATTCCATCTTGTGATGTGTCTCATTGATACCACTGTCGCAGATGTTCAAAAATAAAATAAAAGTAATAATGTCTACTTACTTTCATTAATACTAATAAATTAATATAGATAATGATAAGCATGATATCGATCTACTGAAAACTAGAACTAAGTATACTAAAAAGAAGTACTAGATTTGATTCAGAATAATATTCAAATATGAATAACACATTTAATAGGTTGTAAATGTTATATTCACAAAAAATCTAAGTTTACGGAGTCCAACATTAACTATTATTCATGTTTACTTATCAATCGTATCAATTATTATTGATCTTGTGATTGCTTGTTGAACAACAGTCCTACTCTAACTTGACTAGTAGAACGAAAGGTTAAGAAATGATGATCTATATAAATTACTTAATATTTGGTATAATAATAATTTTTTTTGAAACAAAAGAAGTATATTTTTTATTGATTCAAAATCGTTCAAAGTACTTTCTTCATTTTCTTTTAATAGCCATTTTAATTTTATGCATACATTTTAAAATATAGTATATACTGATAAATTTAGCTTTTTAAAATAGTATTTCTTATTAATAGGAGAAAATATAAGTATAATTAAAAATAATAATTAATTGAAAATTTAGAAAGATAAATTATGAAATCACTGAATAAAATATACTTAAAATTTTTAAAGATAGCTATTTCAAAATAAATATTTTAATCTGAAACGACAACCAAGAAAAGAATAGGCAAGAGTAGCCAGAAAGTAGCCAACAAATCGGATTACTCCATTGACATTTCTATTCGCATTTACTTTCGGTCACATTGTTGTTGGATTAACGGTTTTCACTCCATTTTCAACCATTTTATTCATAGCAAAGAGTTTGGATTATTTATCTCATTTGGTATTTTATTTTTTTTTTAAATATTTTAAAAATTTTATGTTAATCGTTTAAAAAATAAATTTAAAGTTTAAAATAATAAATATATATTAATGTCGAATCTTTTATCTTATTTAATATCCCATTTTCTGTTTTGTCGTTTTAAAACTCTGTATCTAGAAGCCCAAAAATGTTGACCAAAACATAGAAACTTGGGGTTTCTCCAATCTCAATTCTCTCGTCTTTTTCCCATAATTAGGGATGCCTTCGAGGTTAGAACTCTCATCCTTTCCGTGTTTGAACCATTCTCTGTGTGGTCGTCAACAGGGCGTTACTGTGATTTAGGAGGGCATGTGCTAATTTTAAATTTAGGTATAAAAAATTATTATTCTTTAATTTTGTTAAAATTTATCTACTTCAACATTTGATAATTCTAAAATTTTATTTTTTATTTTTAAATTAATTTTAATCTAATATTCTAATGGTATAAATACGTTAAGCTTTATGCTTAATATCAATGAAAGATAATGGAAAAAAAAATGAAATAGAGGAAGTATGAATAGATGTTAAATTAAAAATGAGGCGGAGAAAGTATTAATATATATTAAGTTAAAATTGAGACGAATATAGTATTAATTTATATTAAATTAAACATTCATAATCCACATGAAAAACTATATATTTTATTGTTTTAAAATAAATATTTAAGTTGAAATGTCATGAATATTAATTAAATTAGTTAATTTAACAAATGTGTGGATAAAAATGAGAATTAATCGTGGGTTCAATTTGTGATTTAAACTTTTTTTTTGTGCTAAGAAAAATGAACATTTATTTTGAAACACCTAAAAAAAAACAAATAGTTTGAAAATAAGAGAATATTTTTTAAATTTTAATATATCGATATCTTTCTTATTTATACATTATAAATTTAATTAAATAGAATTATAATTATATAATTACATAAAAATTAAATTAAGTTCATTAATTTTGAGATCCCATTATTTTGGGGGACCTGAGCTATTGATCAATTCGACCATGCCGGCCCTGGTCGTCAATAAATTTGGAATGAAATTCATCCAAATTAAACAAACTCCTTCTGATAAAATGGCCGCCGGCTATGATTTCACTGTGCTTGAACACAGCCAAATCTCACCGGCTCCCGGTCTTTCCGTCACCGAAAAGACGATCCCACTTACTTTTCTCGACATAGCATGGCTAATTTTCCCACCCATACACCAACTCTGCTTCTATGAATTGCCAGAGTGCTCTGATCAATCCCATTTCATCCGGACCATTGTTCCGATTCTTAAGCACTCTCTATCCACCACTCTCCAACACTTTTTCCCCCTCGCCGGTAACATAATCGTGTTTCCTTATACTGATGATTCTACCTCAGTTCCAAGAAAGCCCGAAATTCGTTACGTCGAGGGAGACTCTGTTTCTCTTACAATAGCCGAGTCTACCAAGGATTTCGATTACCTTACCGGAAACCAACCTC
The DNA here is from genome assembly GCA_028566635.1 of Lobelia cardinalis. Classification (NCBI taxonomy): domain Eukaryota; kingdom Viridiplantae; phylum Streptophyta; class Magnoliopsida; order Asterales; family Campanulaceae; genus Lobelia; species Lobelia cardinalis. The sequence continues at coordinate 11,537,354 of JAOWAN010000047.1, forward strand.
GAAAGGCCGATGAATTTTACCCACTAGTTCCTAAATTGGGAGATATCAAGAGAGATTCCGGCTTTATAGAAGTTCCGCTCTTGGCTATTCAAGTGACACTGTTCCCAAGTCGTGGTATTTGCTTCGGCCTCACGAACCACCATAGCGCCTGCGATGGAAACGCCAGGGTGAACTTCATCAGAGCATGGGCTTCTATTGCTAAATTCGGAAATGATGAATCTTTCCTGGCTAGTGGATCGTTACCCTTTTTCGATAGAACGATTATCAGTGACCCGAATGGATTAGATGCAATTCTATGGAGTCAGGTTGCAAAAACCGGGATTCCAGAGAATCAACCACAACATATTTCTGGTAACCCTGACAAAGTTCGAGCCACGTTTATCATGACCCGCGATGAAATCAGCCGAATCAAGAAATCCATTTGTGCAAAAGCACCAACATTGGCACACGTATCATCTTTCACCGTAGTGTGTGCAATTGTTTGGACAAGCATGGTCAAAGCACGCAATGCTGTTGGGGAAAATAAGGATGATGATCGAGAACAATTTGGCTGCGCCGCAGACTGCAGGGCACGTACGGACCCACCGATTCCGGCAACTTATTTCGGTAACTGCTTAACCGGTTGTCTTGCAAAAGCGAAGCGCAATCAACTACTTGGCGAAGAAGGAGTCCTTAACGGTGTTAAGTTGATAGGAGACGGTATTCGTAAAAGATTCCAGGACAAGAACAGCATCTTTGCTGGCGCGGAGTTTTGGTTGCAAGACTTCAGTTCGTATCCTCGTACGACAATTGGCGTTGCCGGATCACCAAAGTTCAGCCTTTACGACACTGATTTTGGCTGGGGAAGACCCAAGAAATGTGAAATTGTTTCGATAGATTATTCCGGATCAATCTCTCTTAGTTCAAGCAAGGATTCAAAGGAAGATATTGAAATTGGGTTGGTACTTCCAAAGCTTCAGATGGATGTGTTCGAGACAATCTTCAAAAAGGAGCTAAGGAGTGTACTTGTTGAGGATCAATGAGCATTAACCAAAGTAAGATCGAAATTAACGATTGGTTTTGGTCGCCATAAACGAGTCCCCAACCTTGTTGCTTGGACCCCAATTGCATAGGGTCCGAAACCTTGGAATATGAATATTCTCATCGAGGCTAGCTCCGAAAAGTTGCTGCTACAGAATCCGCTTCCTCAATTATGGATTTACCGGTGTAAGCCGTGTTCTTGTTATTAACTTTTTAAAAAATATTCAATGAAAAAAATATTATCTACTTTTTCAATTTTTTCATTTATGTTTTCTCATAATAGAAGTAAATTATTGTTGTAAACATATTAAAGATGGATGACTATTTCTATATAGACATCTTAGTACAGGGTCCTTTGTGTAAGTTGTAACCCTAGGACTTCCTATTTATTGATAGGGATTTCCCCATCAGACTAATGAGAATACGGCTCCACTCTCTCCCCTAAACTCTTTGCGTTATTATTTCACGTTCTTTCTCCCTACGATTATTACTAATCACGTTTGTTCATCAATCCAACAGATCCATTCACAACAATTATCTCATTATTAATATTTTAATATGAAATGTATCAGATATTAGTTTTGTATTGATTCTAAAAAAGTTTGAATTTTTGGGCATTAAGTCAAAAGAGAATAATAAAAATTATAAAATAAAAATAGTTAAAGAACATCAAAGAATGGGAGAGGGGAGAGAGGAGAGAGTAGAAATTGAGAGAGTGGAATATGACTTGTGAGCACATTTTTTAAAAATTCACTATTCATTTTATGTACGTTCTACAAAACTCATTTATAATATAAATTTAAGAAAATGGTGTTTTCGGCATTAGATTCCTACTTTTGCATATCATAATCACAACAAACAATATAACATATGTATCTCCTTAACTGTTTTCTGTTTTTTGTAATATTGTGTTTGGTTGGAGGAAAAATAGAATGGGTGAAAATTGAGGAGGAAAAATGGGAGGGATTAGGGTTGTAAATGAGCCGAATCGAGTCGGATTTTTACGAACTCGAGTCGAGCTTTTCATATTTTTTTTACGAGTCGAACTTTTACTAATTCGAGTCGAACCTAAAATGAATGAGCTTGGCTTGGCTCGTGACGGACTCGTGAGCTACTCGCGAGCGTTCGCGAGTCATGCATTTTATAGACTTGACGAATTTTTTAACAAATTTTGACGATTTTTTTAACGGGTCTTGACGAATCATCGCAAAAACTACCCACCTGAGATATGGGCCAAAAGGTCCAAGTGCAAACTCTTGCACTGTTGTACCCTAAAACCCACCGTCACACACAACACAACCTCTCGATCAGTGAAATTTTAGGAGAACGACTTTATCATAACTGTATTTGAAGACCGTTTTCCCTGTATAGAATCTGTAAGTGCGTCCGAGGTAGCCTGACGATTGTTGAGACTTGAGACCTCATCCTCATGTCAGTCATTGGTATTTTAATGAATTGAGCCTTAACGAGTCAAGCCCTTTACGAGTCCTTGACGAGCGGCTCGCGAGTCTTGCAAGTCGAGTCGAGTCGGACTCGCAAAATATGACGAGCCTGAAAATTGAGCTTGGCTTGGCTCATGAAAGTCGTGCGAATCGAGTCGAGACGGGTCCAAACGATTCGAACCGAATCGAATCCCCGAGTTGGCTTGGCTTGTTTACGGCCTTAGGAGGGATGCATCATTTTATTTGTTTGGTAGGAGGGTAAATGAGAGAAAAATGAAAACACATCTTATTTGTTGAATATTTACCCCCCAAATTTGGGATGAAAAGTAAAGGGAAAATTGGAAGGAGGAATTAAAGGTTGATATACCTTTTTTAAACATTTTCTTTCCTTGCTAAATTTTATATAAAACAAGTGAAAATAAAACTTCTCATTTTTCCCCTATTCAACCAAACAACCGGAAGGAAAACCATTTTACAACCCATAAAAGTTGAAAGTTAAACCCTTTTATTTTCCACCCTTCATATTTTTCGGCTCTTCTACCAAACGAACCATAATATTACATTATTCACTCTCCCATTTTTATTTTATTTTTGCATATATATTGTTCTCCGTGTGATACACCCCATGAATATCTGAATCATCCCCATTATGTAATGAAGGGGAGCCAATTACTTAATTATTTATGAACTCTGCCGACCAAAATTAATGCTAAACTCTAATGCTTTTTAAAATATCATTCTTATGGCAAAACTCATTCCTTTTCAACTCGGAATTGTAGCAGGGCTCTTAGCTTATATTATCTTCCATATTATAAAGTACATGTTGTTATTCTTAAATAGAGTATTATTCTAATTTGATCTGATTTCCTTATATAAAATGGAATCTCCCACTATATAATAGATCAGATTTCCGTATTTTAATACGTGAATAAAATTTCTTTTTCTCCCTATACTCTTTGTCTCTCTCATATTGTTCGTTAGTTTATTCTATTGATTGCTCTTCCATTTTTCATTTTCCAAATGATTCACAACACGTTATTAGTACGATCGTCTCCCAAAAATCATCAAGATCAACTTATTTTAGTAGAGGACTAAGCTAAGGTAATCATTCATCATCAAATTTTTTATTTTAAATGTATGAATGAATATTACATGATTGTATTTCAAATATATTGGGATTATCTTGCCTAGATTAAAAGCGGATTTATTTTTCAATAAAAGAAACAAAAATTCATTAGTTTTCCATTAAATCCGTCAGATCTGATTTGCAAAATAGTCCAGATTCCTTAGTTTTCCAACAAAACCGTTAGTTTTCTAACGGATTTTCGAAAAAGATACTTGTTTTTGAGAAAACACCTAGATCTGTTGTAAATTGGAGATTGAGACCAAGAGGGAACTTGACCGTCTCAAAGAGACGAGTCCATAGACACCCTTGCCGGCCAAATCCATCGCCGGAACAGCCATTAATTGCGGCTTGAAGTTCTCGGATCAATGGCGAAACCCCCACCAAGTGGGTTTGAGTTTTTTGCCCAATATTCGTCCAAAATCGACGAAATTGACCAAGGGGTTTCAATTCTCACTGAAAACCGAACAAATTGGTACCTCATTTGCCTCGAATGGACGTTGGATGAGTGAGATATAGTCGAAAACCCGCCGACGATTTTTGAACCGCGGCGCGACCCATCGTCCAGAACTTGGCTCAAAATCCTTACCCGAATCTGGAACCCTACCTGACCCACAGAGCGAACAGTCAATCCGCCCGGATCCGAGCGCGTTGCTCCACGTGCGCGTGCGCTCTTCTCGCGTTCTGGGCCGCTCCGCTGGCATTCTGGGCCTCCCTCAGTGAGTGGCCTTCGTTTTTGGGTCGCATCCAGGAGCTGCCTTAGGCGCCCTAGGCTGCTGGCCTTGGGCAGCCTTTGGCGCCTTGCCTGCTGGCCTTTGGCTGCCCTTTTTGGGCTAAAAGCCTAACTGCCTACCCCCCTCTTGGCCTAATGTGATCATTCCATTTAAAATTAATTTTGGGCTCTTAAAATAGCCATTTTTAATATTTTTTTTGGGCTGGTTTATTTATTTAATTGGGCAGATATATTTCCCATGCTTTTATTATTATTCTCTTATTTATTATTTAATGTTTTAGCATTAAATTAATTTATTGCAAGTTTATTTATTTTCATGGGAAATAGGGGCTTGTTTTAAGCTTCCAAATTGTAACTTGCATTTTTATCTACTTATTTATTTGGTTTTTAATTGAGGCTATGTATAATCAAGGGGCATAAGCTTCCAACTTGTAAGTAGATGGCGTATTTTATTTTCTGCTATTTATTTCGCCTAATATTTATGCGTGGAATGATGCATATTTATTTCATATCATTATTGATTGTTAGCAGAAATACATGCTATGCCAATCCGAACCAAAAGTTCGTGAGCGAACCTGAAGTTTCGCGGGATGGACCTTTGTTCATCTCCAAGCAT
>JAOWAN010000047.1:11543324-11555758 GCA_028566635.1 Lobelia cardinalis
GAGGGTTTTCGGTGGGGACGAGGTGTTCTCCGTACCAATCGTTGCAGGTGAGGAAGAAGTCGGAGAAGAAATAGGAACCACCATGGATTCCGGCGAAGAAGAAGAATAAGAAATGCCGTCCGTCGGCGTTCCTCAGTGATCGTCGTTCCTTTCTTTCTTTCTTTCCGCAATACACAAGATTATGGAGGGAGCAGAATATCTATGCTAATTTTGTAACGAGCTTCGGGAAGCCATGGAGAGAGAGAAAGCGATGGGTATATGCATGGGAGATTGGGAAGGTGGAGGGGATGGTTTAATAAATGGGGGTGGGGTTATCATTTGTCTGTGTAATAAAAATGGGGGTAGGCTGTAAGAGGTATTACGTACGCTATTAATTAGGTGGTGGAAAAAACTTTCTGCAACAGTAATAAAAGTGAGTTTGAGGGGTAAAATGGGAAATAAAATTAGGACAAAATAAAAAACAAAACCAAAACAAAACCAAAAATCAAACTATACCAAAAATCTGCTATCCAAACGCATTCATGTTTTGTTCCAAAATAAGCGTCACAATGTTCACGATAATAAATAATTTGTGGGAATCAAGGGGTAGCTCAATGGTAGAGCCGAGCTTTAGGTCTCAGGTTCGATCCCTTCCCATGCCTCCTTGGAGTCAAAAAAAAAAAATAATAATAATAAATAATTCGTGACACTCATTTGGAACTAGATAGTAGTAAAGAAGTTGACCATTACTCCCATATTTTTTGAACTCCAACATTAGTAACCCCCGCCCCCATGCCCTCGGGAATGGCCCTTATTCCCCAATTTGATTGGACATGGGGTGGAGTACGAGGTTTCCCCAATTTCGAATAGTGAAAAATGAGAGGTATATGGTACTAGTTTTCCCAATTTGGAGTTGGCAATCAAGGTCACCAAGTTGGTTAGGCCTCCAAAAGAAGCATTTCAATCTCGAAATAGTCAATAGGTAAGTCAAATTCTACCTTTAAGGTAGGTAGAAATAAACCATATTGCATTTTATTGTTATACTAGTAAATGTTCGTGCCCGAGGGCACGACTTGAACACGACGTATCAAAATATTTAATCCCAACACGGTAATATTTAAAAGTGATAAAAAAAATTTACATAAAAAATATGTATATTTTTTACATATATTTTTTAATTAATTAAATCAAATAAATAAAATTACACATAAAATAGAACATTTTTTAATATCTCTCTCTTTCCAACACACACTCACTTTTTTCCAATTCCAATTTCACCCACACAAAAATTATCACCCCTCTCTCTTTCTCTCTCCCTTCCCAATCCACTCATTTTCCCCCCAATCCCAACACACACACTCCCCCATAAATAAAACATTCCTTTTCCAACACACACTATTCATTTGCCATTACTAATCATTTGTCAATGGGTCCCACTGCTCTCATTTATAGTATAGATATATATATATATATATATATAGAGAGAGAGAGAGAGAGAGAGAGAGCTCCATCTTTAGAAGGTCTGAAGTTCGATGCCTTCGCATGCTCCGTAGGAGAAAAAAAAAACTCCATCCTTAGGTGCAAATTATGGAAAAATAAATAAATGTAGTAGATAATTGAAATGCAATGAATGGGACCAATAAAGGAAATTGCATGCAGTCGAGGGTTGTTTGAATTTCTTGATACACAGACAAGAAAAGTCATTTGGGCTTATGTTGAGTTTAAATCTGGCTTATTTTCGATTTTAAGCTCAAGATACAAATGGTTAAAATTTGTAGTTGGTTCGCCAAATGATTTAGGATTTGAGTAGAAATTCGATATGGAGTGATTTAATGATATAGTATAATATTTGCAGTAATTAAAATAAAAAAATATGATAAAATAATGATAAAATTTTCCAAATTAAATCATATTCTCATCACCCAAGTTTTTTGATTTTTGATTTTTCTCTCTCATTGGTCCCACACTTTTTCTCTCCATCTCTCTCTTACTTTTTACTTTAATCATTACAAAATCTCAAAAACCAAATCAATAAATCACTCTTCAAACGCAACTATAATGATCCAAACTTTTTATATAAATTGGAACAGCGAACCACGAGGTCAGGTACGTAATTTAACGACCACGTGGCCATGTATTATTATAATAATAATTTTAAAAATCAAGTCTTAGTGGTAATTTTTTAATTAATATCATATGAATAATGTTAATTGGTATATGCTCAGCATGATTCAGAAAATGAATAATGTTTTTATTAGAAAAAAAAATATATATAGTTCTACTTCTAAAAGACTGCTGCTTTGTCCGAGGCCAAGGGAGGTAATCGTTGACCTGGAAGATACGTGAAGGACAGTTGTCGACACTAGTACGTGGTTTCCTCTGGGCTGACCTCAAGTGGGACCCACAACAGGAAATCTTAGCTTTCGCATTATCCAAACACGTGTTAAGCATGTGCCATGTCATCATCTTTTTTTACATAGTTAATAATTTTTTTTAATATTTTCAGAGATGCGATGGGAAAAGAGTAGCCAGCCAGCATGCATGCATGCATGGCGGTTTATTGATTTTCTATTCTCTCTCAATTCCAAAAAAAAAAAATAATAATTAATATAAACGGCTTTTGTCACACTTTTATTGAACCATGATAGTACATAATAGTACAGATGGTATATGGAGCATTTAAGTGCTCTTATTAAGAGCACTTAAGATAAATTATTTATATTATTATATTATTTATTTATTTTTTTAAAATTAAATATTTATTTTTATTGTTGTTATTGAAAATCAACAATAACAGTAAGAACAGTAAAATTAATATTTAGTTATAAAAAATAAACAAACAACGTATTAAAATGAATATTGTGTCTCGATCAGGTGCACCATATAATTTGCCCATAACAATAGGTAACAAGAGTGACATAACATTAAAATTGTCATTAATTCAAATATTAGATAGCTTATTCATTTTGTTCCTTTGAATTAATATTGCAAATTAGTATTCACATTCATTGTTTCCATCCATCTCCAAAAGCTGCAATGTCAAAGGGACCCCATCGTTTGATGCCACCAAAATGAATAATGATGAAAAACTTTTACCTTAAAGTGACATTTTCTCATTTTTGTTAAAGAGACGTTAGAGATTCAGATTTCGTCGAAATAATAGGAAAAAATTGTTTTACTGAAAGAAGGTATAGTAATTCATTGTTTTATGTATCTCATTGACTTATATAAGTTTATATATATATGGACCTATTCCATTGAGAATCATTAATTTTTAAAAACTTTAAAACTCCTAAAAATTATTAGATCTAGAAAATTAAATGATCGAGATGAGACACTTACTTAAGCCTGTACAATGGTATTTTTGTAATTACTTAAAAATCTAATACCTCCACTCTCTCTCATAACTTGCTCTGTTTAGATTCGTTTCTCCCATTCCTTCCGCCGCCTCCTTCGTTTCTCTCCCCTTATCGTCGCCAAATTACGTTCTTCTTCTCCGATGATTTTGCCGACGAGTTCCTGCGTATCGCCGTCGATCTCTTCCGACACCGATCGCTGTTTATTTTGCCTCGTGTATTTCTAATTTTTTTTTTTTTTTTGATTTGGGTCGAATCCAATGGAAATTGGCACAACTCCGGCGATTAATCCTCCTCTTTATCGGTAAAACTCTCTCATCTTCTCCAATTAATTCCGCCGGCGATTAATTATATTTCACTCTCCTCCATTGCTGCATCTTTTTCCGGCGATTACTACACAAATAAGTTAACGAATCACTGTTGTGTTGACTTCCATTCTCATCCCTGTTCTCCTCTACGTTGATTTTTCCGGTGATCACCGTATTTTTTATGAATCAATTAAATAAAATCTCTGATTCGTCAATTGATAACACTGATCCATCAAACGATAATATTGATCCACCAAAAAATCAAATTTTAACAGTAATAGAGAAACAAAATATTGATCCATCAAATTTTAACACCGATTCATCAAATTAATTTCGATCCATCAAATTTTAATATTGATTCATTAAAATTAACTCTACTCCATCAAATTTAACACTGGTCCATCAAATTTATTAACAATCCATCAATTTTAACATTGATTCATCAAAATTTAATACTGATCCATCAAATTTTTTACTGATCCATCAAAAATTTTACTGATCCATCAATTTTTTTATCGCAAATTGACGAAAATACCCTTTTTTAAAACCAAATATTACAAAAATGCCACCGCTTTTTTGAATAACAGATTTTTACCCTATTTAATCTCAGGTGTTAATTTTCATAGATCTAACGGTCAAGATTAGTTTCTAGGTTCCTTAATTATTTGTGATTCTCATTTGCTATATATATATATATATATATATATATATGTACTCATATTCTGAGGAAGCTAATTATACTTTTACTAAAATAACTATATATTCTATTAGTTACTTAAGGCTGTAAATCATCTCTATGATTTGTAAAATCTAATTATAAAAAAATCTTAAGGATTAAACTTATATATATATATCCCCTTTTCCATCTTAAAAAAAAAAGAAATAATTATAAATAACAAGAAACACTTGTGAAACTTCTTTGCATCTTTGTCATTGATAAGCTAGGGAAACTGATTTTCAAGAAAGGAAAGGTGTTAAATTGAGTACACTATACAAACAAGCAAAAGAAACATTTCCTCATCATTGGTAGAGGAGGTAACAACCTTTACCCACCAATAGTCTCATCTTCAAGACTAGCTTGCCTAAGGTCAAACCCATTAATCACTTGCCATTTGTTATATCATCATGATCATCATACATACTAATTTGCTGTGACCTAATTAAGTTACCTCCCCCTTCATGTGAAACCATCGAAGCTTCTAGCTAGCTAAAATTTCAACTTTCAACTGATGCAACATCTTAGTAGTACATCCCCTTAATGACACTTAATTATTTAACTTTGAAGGGGCAAGAAATGGATAACTGTGTGTGTGGTTAAAAGTTAAAGAATCACAAATTGGTCTACCTTACGTCTTTTGAGTTATTTTCTATCCAAATTCGACCTACCTTCAATGTAAATCGAAATCGTAACCTGTCGAAAATAGGTTTTAAAAGTTACAAAACTAAGTGCACAAAAGTCTGGATATATAAAACTTTTATTGGTGTCATTTTCTCTGTCACATGATACACAAATTTTTTGATCAAATTATATTAAATCAACCAGACTTGCATACATTTGTTATGCACATTTGGTTGTGGCTGTGGAAACAAAATCTGCAGTCCCTTTTGGAAAACGATAAAATGAAAAACATAAAACAAATGAAAGATGGGAGAGATGAGGCGTTGACGTAAGAAAGAGGCCGGCGCCAAATCCTATTGACTTCATTAACAGTGCTGCAGCTTCCTTTTCATCATCTCTCTATATATATATATATATTGGGACAAGTAAGGAGTAATCTATATCTTCTCACTGCGGACCTACAAATCTCACTTTTTCTCCTGCCAAAAAGCTCTCTTTTTTGATCATTCATAGTACTCTCCCTTTTGTACACTCAGCAAAATCTTTTCAAAATTAATCTCCCTCTCAAGAAATAATTAACATCAATGGGGAGATCACCTTGTTGTGAGAAGAATGGACTCAAGAAAGGTCCATGGACTCAAGATGAAGATAACAAGCTCATGCAATACATTCAGATTAATGGTCCCGGGAACTGGCGCACCCTCCCCAAGAACGCCGGTAAAAAGATTTCCCACTGATCTCCCTCTATGTATAACCTTTATAAGTGTGTTTCTTTCTATAGCTAGTAATATTAGGGTTTCTAATTTGTAGAAATGTTTTTTTGGTTTTTTTTGAATTTAGGGCTCCAGAGATGTGGGAAAAGTTGTCGATTGCGTTGGACCAACTACTTGAGGCCTGATATTAAGAGAGGAAGATTTTCCTTTGAGGAAGAAGAGACTATCATCCAATTACACAGTGTTCTTGGGAACAAGTGAGATGAAACTCCTTTTTGTTTCCTACTTTTTTTCTTTGGAAAAACATAAACCCATGTCAATAAAATCATGAGCATGAACATATCTCTCCATAATGGCTAACAACCCTACATCAAATGGCTAATAACCCTAGTTCAAATTTTGCTTTGGTCATTAGGTGGTCTGCAATTGCAGCGCGCTTGCCCGGAAGAACTGACAATGAAATCAAGAACTACTGGAACACTCATATCAGGAAAAGGCTACTTCGGATGGGAATTGACCCGGTGACTCATAGTCCTCGCCTTGATTTCCTAGACTTATCATCCATTCTCAACTCCGCTCAACTCAACCTCTCAAACCTTCTCGGCCTCCAAACACTCATGAATCCAGATCTTCTCAGGCTTGTCTCTCTCTTATCATCGAATCAAGAAAGCCCCGAGTCGTTACTTAACAACCAAGCAATCCTCATGAACCAAAACCCTACTCTTCAAGAAGTTCCAACTTGCACCGCCCCAAGTTTTCCTGACACTGAACAATTACTTGCAAATCAAGCATACATGATGCAAGGAGAACTATTTCCAAACTTGATAAATCAAACTCTCCAAGATAGTTTAATGCCTTCAGGCTCAAGCCATAATTTTTGTAGTACTCTACCAAATTACGGTACTTGTGGTGCACCTCAGCAGTCTGGGGTTGATGGGTCAGAGAGCTCGGGCTTGCAATCGTTTAACACGGAAAACAATCATAACCATGGCCAGAATTTCAGCTTCGACTCCGTTTTATCCACACCAATATCAAGCCCGACACCGTTGAATTCATCATCCACATTTATCAATAGTAGCAGTACCGAGGACGAGAGAGAAAGTCACTGCAGCGACATGTTTAAGTTCGAAATCCCAGAGAGTTTGGAGTTTGATGATTTTATGTAAATAGTAACTGCTAGCTGATGAGTTCTCGAGGAGCCAAATCCTTGTTTTACAAACACATAGCTGCTATATATTTTTGTACTTTACGACCACAATAGTTGTTTGTGTGAATTATCGTAATTATTTTTGCCTTCTATTCTTCTTTGTAATTTTTAGAAATTTATTTCGAGACAAATTTTATGTTACATTCCTGTTCTATAGCTGTATTTGTACAATCATAAGGATACACTCCTCTCTCACTGTACACTCTATTACGTGTTTACGTTTGTCATTTTGGGTGTATAGCCCAATAGGCCCAAATGTATTTTCTTGTTGATTTGAAGCCATATTGGGCATTTTTGCAGTAGGGTTAGGACTGTTAGATAACAATTGTGGCCTTATTAAAACTGGAATGTTATTTACTGCCCTCAAAATTTTCTATTATCGTCCCTATTTTATTAAAATATTCTTTAACTGATCGCCCCTAATTTTTCATTCACGCCCCATTATTTCATAATCACGTTAATACTTTAACTTTAACAATTGTACACTTAAATCCTTCAATATTATGATATAGAACTATTAATCGGTCACTTATAAGCGAAGACCTCATTAATCACAAGCCATAATTATATCGCGGATCAACAAATTATCTATTAACATTAACATATATATACGACCATAATTATATCGCGGATGCAAATGATGATAATAAAAATTAAGGATTTAAATATATAAACATTAAAATTAAGGTATTAAAGTGATTTATGATTCATGGGATGGGACAGAGTAAAAAAATTGGGGCGATATATAATAAGGACATTTTTATCGAAATTGGAGTGATTACTTAAAATTTTGGGATGATAAATATCACCACCCTACTAAAACAGATAGATTTTGTATTGGATTTTAGGTTCTAAAATATTGCTCTAAATCAAATCTTTGGTTTAGTTTTAAAAATCTGAAAACGGCAATCAAATCCATGATTTTCAGTTGATGATTCCTGGAACGGTGGCGGTTCTATATGCCATTCCCTCTTCTCTGCTCTTTCTCTTTCCCCAATTTCAGCACAGATAGATTGTGACGGTAGTTCGGGTTCAGATTATTACTATGTGATACATTCGGCAACTTTCCCTCGTTCCCTTTCCGAAAAACATAGAATTAGTTATCGGTGAGATAAATATGTGTAAAAAGAAATAGGGAGATTATAGGATTTTCATTCGGAAGGAAGATTTTACATGTTGGAAAGGGAAAACACCGAGATGGTCCTTTGGAAGGAAAAGGAGTTGTCCCGAAGAAAGGAGAAGGGGTTGTCCCGAAGAAAGGAAAAGGGGTTGTCCCGGAGAAAAGAAAAAGGGGTTGTCCCGGAGAAAGGAGAAGGGGTTGTCCCGGAAAGAGGGGCTATCCCGGAGAGAAGGGTAATCCCGAAAAGAAGAATCCAGAAGAAATGGAAGACAAAAAGGCCACCGGCTCTAGGTCCTTGGAACTTGATCCTTTCTGTGTTCAATGTATTAGGAAGGTGTAGCGTCCCTTGTAAACTGTATAAAGCCTTGTAAAGCAAATCTAGAAAATGTGAAGAAAAATCAATACAAAATACTTCTTCCCCACTCTCTCGGTATCCATTGTTAACTTTTAACATGGTATCAGAGCAGTGTTTCTGATCATTACGGACCCAAAAACGACCAGTAGAAGAACCCAGGAACGATGTCTGAAGGTAGTTCTTTCAACCCAGGAAGCCAAAACACAACTTTACCCGACGAAGTAACACTGCAGATTGCAACCTTACTTCGGAATGGGTTAGGCAACCAACAACCAACCGAGATAATTTCAGAAAACCTGTCAATAAACATCAAATTGAACAATGAGAATTACCCATTATGGGCGTGTCTCATGAAGAAAGCGATCAGAGGAAGAGAAAAAGGAGTTTCACCTCTCTAAAGAACCACCAGAAATCATCGGTCCCAACTACAAGAGATGGGAACAATCAGATCAAGCCGAATTCACGTGGCTTGTCCAAAACATATAGCCATCGTTGATAAACAACGTTGCTCAATATCCAACTTCCCGGAGTTTATGGAGTAGCCTGGCAGTCACATACGGAAGTGGAACAGAGTCGTTCCAGACATATGAGCTACACAAAAGGGCAAGCACTGTCCGGCATGGGAAAGGAACTTTAGAGGGCATTTGGAATGCTCTACAGAATATCTGGATAAAGATTGACCGGAGAGCCCCGAATCCCATGAAATGCCCCGACGACATAACCATCTTCAATCAAATAACAATGGAGCAGCGACTCTTGCAATTCCTCATGGTTATCGACGATAGGTACGAATCAGTCCGGAGGGACATTCTGAAGCAAGAACCCCTTCCCTCGGTTGAGCATGCGTATTCCATGGTGAAAAGGGAAGCTGCCAGCCTTCAAATCTTGAAGCCGTCAATCATTAGTGAAGAAATTCTTACATCATCCGGGGAGATTGGAGAGGGGCTTGCTATAAGGACAAACCGAGATGGAGGACGAAGTCGCGGAACCCGGACAGGTGCACCAGGGAAACAGGGTAAGGAGGACAAATCTCACCTCCACTGCTCTCATTGTAGGATGTCAAGGCACACGAAGGAAACATGCTTCAAACTTGTCGGCTTTCCAGATTGGTGGGAAGATAGACATAAGTCAGGAAAGCCAAACAAGGCAGCCATCGCCTTAAGCAACCATGAGGCCGTCCACAACAGCAAAGGGAGCCCAAAAGAGGAGATCAATGCAGGGGTTGGAGGTCAGAAAGGAGTTGCAGCAGTCGGGTTCATCAATGACAGACCTGTAGATCTCGCGAAAGGTAAAGGAGGACCTCGGGTTAAACTTCCAACCTGAGATCCTTCAGCTTGTGCAATCTCGGATAGATACCCAAAGAAAGACAGAACGTGGATTTTTGACTGCGGGGCTACTGATACTATGACCTATGATCCCACAGACATAGTCCATCATTATCCAACCCATAGGACAAAAATTCACATTGCCAATGGAGGTTTCTCTTTGGTAAAAGGGGCGGGAATCGCCGAGATATCTCCACAAATTAAATTGAAGTGCCTATATGTTCCGACATTGTCTTGTAAACTTCTCTCAATAAGCCAAGTTAGTCGTGAACTTAATTGTCGAGTACTCATGTATCCAGATTTTTGCATCTTGCATGACATCCTTACACGGGAGATTATTGGCCGTGGGACTGAGCGAGGAGGATTGTACGTGGGTGACGAGGTGGCCCAACAAGGTATTGCTAGACTTGCTCACGGAACACCTGACATGCAACTCTAGCTTTGGCACCGTAGGTTAGGACATCCCTCATCAGGATATCTTAAAATATTATTCCCTTCGTTGTTCTAAAAAAACACAGATGTTTCTTGCGAGACCTGTATCTTGGCCAAATGTCACCGAACCTCCTTTCGTCCCAGTAACACTAGGGTCAAGTCGATATTTTCCCTAGTTCACTCAGATGTATGGGATCCTGCTCTAGATTCACAAAGTTCCCCATATAGATATTCTGTTCTATTCATTGATGATTGCGCCCGAATGACATGGATCTATGTCTTGAAAAATAAATCTGATGTTTCTGATAAATTCATCTCATTTTATCAAATGGTTGATACTCAGTTCAACAAAAAAAATCCAAATCTTTCAATCCGACAATGGGGGGAATATGTGAACCATACCTTACAGGTCTTATTTAACCAAAAGGGTATTATTCACCAAACTACATGCACTGATACTCCTCAGCAGAATGGGGTAGCCCAGAGGAAAAATTGGATCCTCCTTGAAATGACGAGGGCCCTTATGATTGAGTCCAAGGTTCCCCAGTACTTTTGACCCGAAGCTGTGGTCACTGCCACGTATCTTCTAAACAGATTGCCCACCAAAATCCTCAACCTCAAAACTCCTCTCCAAGAATTGTCATCTCACACAGAAACCCCTCCGACCTAAACACTTCCACCTCGTATATTTGGAACCATCGTCTATGTCCACATCCCAAAAGCATCCCAAACTAAATTCGACCCATGTGCTCTAAAGTGTGTCTTTGTGGGATATGGGATTAACCCGAAAGGATATAGATGCTTTCACCCTCCCCCCTTCCCGCCGAATATATGTCACTATGGATTACAACTTTATTGAGTCAGAGTACTATTATTCCACACCACTCATGAATCAGGGGGAGAGTCATAATGAGGATGATTCATTGAGTGGGTTGTGTGTGCCAGAGTTGTCCAAAGGTGTTTCAACAGAGGAGGTACGCGATACAACCGAGATTCCTCCCGAAACTACTATGCAATTTAACGAGCCAGGACCATCATCCCAAAATCCTCCTTTGTCTAATGTTCCTGAGGTAAGAAACTCAGTGGATACTTCTTTTTATGAAGATGAAACTAATCCTAACAACAGCACTGAGATCGAGATGGGGATAAATCGAGATGGAGAAGGGAGCAACGAAATGGAGATGGACCGAGATGGAGGGAGGAGGAACGAGATGGGAGAAAATGAAACAATGTATGTGTTACCTTGGAGATCCAACAGGGGTGTACCTCCAAAGAGATACTCACCTGAGAAAGTTACCAAGAGATCCAGATACCCGGTGGCTAACATGCCAGGGGGAGCCTCTCACCAAAGGCAAAGGCCTTCAATACAGTCTTATATGATGAAAACATCCCGAGAATGGCCGAAGAGGCATGGAAGAAGGAAGAATGGCGTAGAGCCATGTTGAATGAAATTGAAGCACTGGAAAAGAACGGAACATGGGAGAAGTGTGATCTCCCTCCAGAAAAAAAGGCAGTTTGATGCATATGGGTTTTTTCCATCAAATACAATGCAGATGGGACAGTAGAACGGTACAAAGCTCGGCTTGTAGCCAAGGGGTATACCCAGACATACGGGAATGAATAGTCCGAGACTTTCTCTCAAGTGGCAAAGATAGACAAAATTCGGGTTCTTTTCTCAATAGCTGCAAATTGAGATTGGTCCCTTTCACCAATTTGATGCAAAGAATGCCTTCCTTCATGGTCATCTGAAAGAAGAGGTTTATATGGAAGCTCTTTTGGGTTTCTCCAACAGATTCGAAAAAGGGGAAGTATGTCCGTTAAAAAGGGCTTTGTATGGACTCAAGCAATCTCCACGAGCCTGGTTTGGGAGATTTACCATGTTCATGAAGAAGATTGGGTACAAGCAGAGTAATGCTGATCACACATTGTTCTTCAAGAGAAATGGAGGTTTGGTTACATGTCTGATCATCTATGTAGATGACATGATTATAACTGGAGATGATAGAGAGGAGATTGCCCAATTTCGAAGGAGTCTATTTGTAGAGTTCGAGATGAAGGACTTGGGAGGACTAAAGTGCTTTCTTGGGATTGAAGTCCTTGGATCTCCTATGGGAGTTTTCATATCCCAAAGGAAGTACATCTTGGATCTGCTGGTTGAGACCAGGATGATGGATTGTAAGCCAAGTGACACCCCAATAATTCTCAACCACCAACTTCATATAGAAGAGGGAGCAAATTTGGCTGATAAAGAGCAATACCAGATATGGGTGGGAAAGGTAATCTATCTCGCCCATACGAGA
>JAOWAN010000047.1:11577135-11588625 GCA_028566635.1 Lobelia cardinalis
TGTAACATTCAATTATCTAAGAACAAAATGAAATAAAAAAGATGAAATAAAAGGGTACGAAAAATGGGTGTCTACACTTCCTTGCAAAGGTAGCAAATGATGCTAACGACCATGCATATTTTTTCGATACACCGGCAGTTATCCCCTCCGGCAGCGGAGGATTTGGGTGATCGGTGATCACAGCTCTAGACACTGATGTGGGTACTGTCGTCAGATGATTTGAGGGCTTACAAGGTGTCAGCGACGGCGGCGGAGGAAGAGAGAGACCTCAGGGGGAGCTTGCCGAGGCAGAGGTCAGCTACCCATAAGATAACAAGTGAACTGCCATACAATGTTCAAGGATATCGGAATGGGTGCTCAGATAGTCGAAAATTTTTTGAACGGGAAAGGGGGAGTGAAGTGCGAAAGAGGTGATAGAAATTAGCAGGGAAGGGGGTATAGGTATAGAAATATATAGATGGAATGATATTATAATGTCTTTGTGATCGAAATGCAAATATCGATCGTATAAGAATATCACTATAAATGGTCTTCGTGAACGAAGCCTAAATCATAAATTATCAAAAGCTATTGCGGTTAGCCGCTCTCACTTCTTATATCCATCAACCAAAAATCTAGTTGGTATACCGACTGCTTAGGCACTCTTTGCTAAAAGTGTCAATTTTCTTTAAAAATGTATATGAATATTATAAATTATGTACATAATATGACTATAAAATGCAGATAAGTTACATGATTATCATGTTCATAATTATTATGTACATTCATATTTATATTGTGTACATAATTCATAATATTTATGTACATTTTCTAAAATGTACGCTCTTAGCATCGAGCGCCTAAGCGCTCGATATAATTTGCGTCAAAAATCACCCTGGACTCCTTGTGTATGTGAGCATAGCGAGAGGGAGGGAGCTCCAAAAATGTTTGTATGTAAAACTGTACGAATCGAAGTTTTATGAAATTATTTCAACCGTTTCGTTTTAATTGTCCTAAAAATGTTATTTTTTTCTCACAATAAGTCACTATCATGAACAAATTAAAATGATACGAATGAAATATAAGAATTTGTCTTTTCCCTGCAAAGTAATTAAGTTAAATAACTGGTAAAATGGTGTGTAACTTTTTGTACCATTTTTTTAAAATTTCATCTTAACTATGTAAAAAATAATATTAAAATTTTAAATTCAAAATTTTAAAATACGTATCATTAAAATCTATATAATAAAAAATAACACCCTATTTTATGTAGAAAATCGATTCAAATTAAGTAGCTTATTCTCCCGCCAATTTATATGGAGCACCCTAGTGCTCCTTGCTAAGGGCGCCTTTTGGGATAAGTGTGACAAACTCTCCTTAGAGCAAGTGAAAGGTGAAAATACTTCCTAATTAAATCCCTTAATTTTTGAGATTTAATTAAAACTTACATCTGATCTATATCTCTTCCTCACGTCTCTCTCATTTTTTCAGCCATTCCCTCTCTCTCTCCCTCCCGTCTCTCCATCCCTCCACACCCGTCGCTCCCTCCTTCTCCTTCCACCGCCGCATCCCGTCTCTCCATCCCTCTCTCTCTCTTCATCCCGCCGTTCCATCCCTCTCCCCCCGTCGCTCCCTCCTTCTCCTTCCACCGCTGCATCCCACCAATCCATCGCCGTCCACTCCTCCCTCTTTTACAACCACAGCAAAATCAAAGAGAAGGAAGGGATAAGGGGGCGGCGGTGGCTATGGATGCTTCCATGGCGCTCGATTGGGTTTAGGTGGAATTTGTGGTGAGGTACAAGAGAGAATTTTTGGTGGTGATGGCGGTTTGCAATGGAAGATTTGAGAGAGGGAGAGAGGATGGCGAGGGTGAGAGAGAGACGGCAGGTAGGTGAGTATTAAATATTGGTCGGTAAGAAGGCGATTTGTTCATTTAATTTAATTACTCATCTGGTGTAATATGAATGTTCATTTCGACTTAAATGAATGTTCATTTCGCACCATTATTTAAGTATTCATTACATAAATCATTTAATTCAATTACTCATCTGATGTTCATTTCGACTGAAATGAATATTCATTTCGCCCCGTTATTTAAGTATTCATTACATAAATTATAATAGTTTATTTTGTGTGATATTGGTCATCGAGGTTCATTTATTTCAATACTCATCTGGTGTAATATGAATGCTCATTTTTTGTAACTGAAGCTATGTCTGATCATTGAGGTTCATATATTTCAATGACTCATCTGCTGTGATATGAATGTTCATTTTGAATGAGATGAATGTTCATTTTACTACTGAAGCTACAGTTTGATGTGATATGAATGTTCATTTTATTAGTGCTTAATGTTCATTCGTCGATGATTAGTTTTCATTTATTCATTTTTGTATTCAAATTTGAATTCTTTTTGATTTTTGAAAATTAAGTTTAGAATGAATTAATTTAAATATTAATTACATAATTTAAATTAATTTGATTGTTTTTTAAAATTTAATTAAAGAAATTTAAAAAATCTTAAATTTTAAAAATTAATTAATAAAGATGGGAGAGAGCAGCAGAATAAGCATACTCTCAAAGTGCTCCTACCCATCCATATACCAACTGTATTCTCCCATGCCCATTGTCGTAAAAGTAGCATCATTTCTTGTGATAAATAGAATCATTTCTCTCCATTTTTGGGGTATTATTCAATAAAAATCTCTCATCATGTCATATTCTGCTGCCACACCACGCTGATGTCACCCTTCAGTCTGTCCTTATCACCTTCAACCTCGGTGTCATTCACCTGCACAGCCCCAGTCAAACCCCATTCCCGTTATTTACTCCAACGAGCTCACTCACATTTCTGTTAAGCTTTCCCGGCGATCAACCTCGTACAGCACAAAATTAATCAATTCTCCCCCACCCCACTAAAAAAAACCTTAACCGTTCCTTAATGAACCCGCAATCGCAACCCAAACCGGACCGTCAGGTCACCGTCCCCGTCTCGCCGCTCTCCCCAATCCACTCCTCCGCCACCACGTCATCGCCACGCTACCCGCCACCCACCCCAACCTCCGCCGCCCAACGCCGCATCGCCATCGCCGTCGACTTATCTGACGAGAGCGCCTACGCCGTCAAATGGGCCGTCCAGAATTATCTCCGTCCGGGCGACGCCGTCATCCTCCTCCACGTCAGACCCACCTCCATCCTTTACGGCGCAGACTGGGGCGCCATGGACCCCACCTCATTGCCACCAGCAGAAGTTATACCGGCGACCGATGAGGAAGAAGCGCAGCAGAAGTTGGAGGATGAGTTTGATAACTTCACTACAAACAAAGCTACGAAGGTGGCGCAGCCTTTGGTGGAAGGTAATTGTATTAATTGGCCAGTAATTAATATCAGCATCATGTGTCTTATTGCATATTTGGTAAAATTGTAGTGGGAGTAATAGCCAGAGTACTCTGTTTAATTAGCTTTATAATCTGTACATGTAATAGCATCACGTGTTTTATTGGCGAATTAATAGGAAATGTGCCGTTTAAGATACATATAGTGAAGGATCATGACATGAAGGAGAGATTGTGTTTGGAGGTGGAGAGGTTGGGGTTGAGCGCGGTGATAATGGGGAGTCGCGGGTTTGGGGCGTTGAAGAGGAAGGGGAAGGGGAGGTTGGGGAGTGTTAGTGATTATTGTGTTCATCATTGTGTTTGTCCGGTGGTGGTTGTTCGGTATCCTGATGAGAATGAAGGTGAGGGTAGCGGTGGTGGCAGCATTGTTCGGTGTGGGAAGTCGAAGGTGGTGGCGAGTGATGAGGCGGAGCTTCCGGCTGTGCCTGAGGAAGAGCAGGAGTTTGTTGATGCTGATGATCATCTAAAAAGGTACGGGCGTTGTTGGTTATTATTATACGTATGTCATTTGCTTGTCGTGTATGTTTTAAAGTTCTAGACTTATGGTCATTGACAAAATGAGTTATGGACAAAATTAGGTACACGTAAAATCAAGATCGGTGCAATAAGATTAATCGAAAGCATATACTCCCTCCGACTCATTTATATTGGCCAACTTTCTATTTTTGTTTGTATCAAAATTTTTGGCCACTTCAATTTTTAATAGACATTTATTGCTTACTTTCTGATTATACCCCTAACTATACAATGTATTTGTGAAGTAAATCAATTGCAACTTTAAGTCAAATTAACCATTAATGAGGGTAAAAGTGGAAAAAAGAGAAAAAATGAATGCGCTAATTGCTCAAGCTTAATCTTCGAGCTTTCGTTGGCCAATATAATTGAGGAGGGAGTATATATAAAGAGTAATGTTTTCTGATGCTAGATCTGAAATGGCTATGTATGTGTGATAGAGAGAACTAGTGAAAGTAGGCCATATAATCAACTTGAGCCATCAGATGATGCAGTGGTCTGGATGGAATTAATAGGGAGTCACTGTCAGCATTTGCAAAGGTGGACATCTTTTGGTAGAGTTTTAGAGCAGCAAACTTGCTAATATCATAACTTGCTCTACATTGCCAAAAACCTTTCATATTTGCGATGTACCTCGTCATGGACTCATGGCTAATTTGGTTGTCTATGTCCTTTGCGTATTTTCTGGTGCGTATATTACTTGAGATCATGCGATCTAGGATTTACTTGATTCTGTTGATTTTTTCCCTACAATTAATAACATTGGCTGAAGAAAGTAGCTTCAATGCTTCTTCTTAGGTCCGAACATAGATACAATTCTGGCTTGACCCACTACACAGGTTAAGATCGATTGACCATAAAGTAAAGAAGAAAGAGAACAATCTGTTGATAAGAACAGCTTTTATGATTTGGATCCATAAAACACCTATAGTCACAAACTTCCATTTTACTAAAAACTAAAGTGCAGAATACCCTTCGAAGTCTACTATTTGTTTAGAATCACCCTGAAAGGGAACACTGATCCTATTAAGTGACTCGCTGTGTTGTTTTTGTCGAAAATAACATTATATTATTGACTTGGTTACTATTATCGGAAATTTAATTTTTGATATATTGATATTTACATTTAGTATTCCCCTTTTTTTTAAGGTTGGAGGGGACATAGACCTTATTCCAACCCTTATTATTAATAATTAATAGGTGTTATAAGAGTAACAAGTAGGGTTTAAAGTCATGAGATATCTTCAATAAGATATAATTTCTCATGCCTCGGAAGAGACTTGAACTCCTAACCTCCCGTTAGGAAAGAGAAGGGGATATCATTTAGTATTCCTTTCAAAATTTATACACATTCACCTATGTCTTGTGACTCTTGTCCCTCAAAAAACTTTGTTTCCTGAAATGCATATGAATTCATATGCCCACATATGAGATCCTTAAAAACCTGGTCTTTGTGGTTGCTATTAAGGCACCTAATGTTTTATGAATCACCTTTCATGTGATCAGAGGACGTTGGTCCCCCCATTCCTACATATGTATTACCCGTACTACCCCCTTAAATTAAAATCTCTCGTAAAGAATCTCCCTTATATCCAAGCATTCAAATGAACTGCCATTATGGACATTATTGTTTATGTTCCTGCTTGCTTTCTCCTGTTTAGGAGTTAGCTATTTGTCATCTTCCAAGGCTGGTGCCATTTGCTTTATTTCTCAGACTCTAGCTATTTCCTCTGTAGGATCCTTTTCGGCTTTTCTGCAATCCTTCTTCTCCTGTTCTTGCCTCTTCCGTCTTGTTTTTCTTGCCATAGTTATCACTTCTTGAATTATTCTTTTCTTTTGCATGGCCTTTGTGCTAATCGCTTCTTTCAAGTCTTCCCTCACCATGCCTAATAGTGTTCCAATATATAATTCTCTGCAGGATCTATTGAACAATTTAGGTAGGCTGAAAGTGTCCTATTCTGTTTTGTCTTTTTGTTTCAATACAGTCGTAGTCAAGTTGGGCTAAGCCTGATCCACAAGAAAGACAAACGAGCAGAAGTTAGCATCTCTCTATCAGTAGTGCTCTAGTCAATGAACGTAAAGGGTACTTGTTGTGCTTGTGATTTTTAGTCGATGAATGTAACGGGTTCTTGTTGTGCTTGTGATTTTCCTTGCCGTGCATGCAGAATAAAGAACAATTTCAAACATGACAGCCTTTGTCGGGAGATCTTTGTAACTCCATCTCCTTCTAGAATAAATTTACTAAGATCATTGTAAAATATATAAAGCACGGATCCCTTTAAGTGTTTTGACTTTCACTTTCCAATAATGCCCTTTCTAATCTCACTAAATTTCATATTAAAATCCTAAGAGTTATATTTAGGCTTCTTTGGAAAAAACTTTTATCTTTCTGATTAAGAGTCCTTAGGATAGTCAAATTGTGTTGTCCATATTTTGTTTTACTTTGGTGCAATATCGACATCACATCATTGATGCCCTTTTACATCTGACCGAACTCCATCTATTAAGAGTAAATTCTACATCAAATATATCTCTTTTCCTTGAAACATTTTTCTTTTCTTTCCGTAAAATCATATACAAAGATGTATTGATTAGGAGTCTTTTTGTCGAATTGAATAATCTGTTTTGTATATTCTGATTTTTAAATTCTATTCATTTTCTATAATCTATCTACATTGCATCCTTAATGTTCTCAATTGTGTGTATACAATTATAATACACATTAATTTATTTTTATTTTAGTTATAGAGGTTCCTTTTACTAAATAATTTGACTATTTCGACCACTAACATTGGCTTATTTTAACTATATTTGCTTAAACTTCGAACTCCTAATTATTGATATGAGCCAAGAAAACAAAACAAAAGATGGAGTCCAAGTGCTAGGTTTTGTAACCTGCATCTGCATGGATCGTATTTGTAATAATTTAAATTAATACCTAATTATCAGAAGAAGATTCCACTACAATTTTGTATTTTGTTTCTTGAAATGATGATATTATCCGGTCTATCTTTCAAATAGAATTACAACCATTATAGCTCTAAAAAAAAGTCTTTAGATTTGTGTATTAAGTAACATATATTTGGACTCTTAGATGTCCTTTTTTTAAAATCCCGTATTTTTTTTTTCATTCAGATTCTTTGTCCTCTATAACTTGCATGTTTTTGGTAATCCATTTTTAGAGGAAAAGATAGGAACTAAAAAGAGATCGATGCTTAAAATATAAATTTTATCTTGATTAATGTAATAATTAAATACTAAAATTTTAGGATTTTTATAAAGTTGAAGAGAAAAATTTAGTGGGAATCATTAAATTTGAAAGGAGTAGAAGAAATGAAAAGAGTTCTAAAGAGAACCGTGTAAATTTTATCACACGAAAATACCCACGTAAAATATTTCTACATTAAGTTTCTTTAACGAATTGAGTTCTCACTCCTAAATATGTTTACAAAAATGCAAGAAAGTTAGATTCCTTATGGAAGCAACTAAAAAGGGAAAAGAAAGAAGTTAGTTACAATTTTTAAGGCAATTTTTTGAATAATTTTATTTGCTAATGTCATAATTATGTGTAGCATAAAATTTCTACAAGTATCTTAAGCTATGAAAATTGTGATAAATACCTAAATTAGTAAAAGTTATTAGTTTTTAAGAATAAGAACATTTGTTAATAAACAAGAGAATTACAAATTAATTGTGGGGGGGGGGGATCCAAAGAAATTTGGGCAGTTAAATAGAGATCAAATATAAAGCATAAATTATATTCCGTACAAATTATTTTTGAATAAAGTTGATGTTAATATTATGTATTTGATTGATAAGAAAGTCTGAAATTAAATATTGTATACAAAGTAATTTTCTTGAATTATTTACAAAAAAATTAGCTGCTATTATAGTACTGCTTATTCAAAGTAAATGATAGGTACTAAAATTAATTTTAAAATTTTTAAAATTTAATAAGATAGGGGAAAATCACGTGAATGCTCCCTCCTACTCTTATAACATCGTACACTCGTATGTGTGTAACTCCTTTTAAAGTGTAATATTGCATGAAAGTTTGTCTATAGTTACATGTGCATTTCAATCGTATATTTGTTGCACTGAACTGTATACTTCATATGATAACATTGTTAATGTAGTTTTAACTATAATTTTTGGAACAACTTTTATGAATCAAAATATTTTCTATGCATTCACACTCTAACTTCAATTGTTAACACCTTAAGCAATAATATCGTTTGCAAGTGATATTCGCTAAGTATGCAATTTTGCACAAGTGTGCATACTAGTTTCAGTAAATGTTGGCTGGTTTTAGTAATGTTTTTATTCCATGCCTTCATGATAACATGGTGCAACTGACATGGGGACTCTCTCCAAATGACCAGCTTGTCACTTCAAAGTCTTTGAAGTTTGCTGATTTCAGCAAGTTGGCACACTTCTGTTGATTTTGTAATGTGAGCATAATTTGGAGCACCAAAGGCTGGTGACAAGAAAAAATTTAGGGAAGTCTAATGATTTTTGCATTTTAAGCAACTGTCAAAATAGAGATTTAACTATGGTGTTGTATCATGTGAGCATCTGCGGCTGGTGTAACTGATTTAAGCTATATACTACTTCTTAAGCAAGTTTGGCTGGGTTAAAAAGGTTTGAGGTAACCCAGCTAAATGCAAAACTCCTACAATGAATAGCTGTAGCTCAGCTTATGGTCCTTGATCTAGGTAGCTCAGGCCCAGCCAGAGCCAGCCCATTTAATCTATTTGAATTTGATCATTCATTTCATTTCTTTCAAATTCTTTTCTCCCTAGTTTTTCAGTAATTTGATATCTAGTTGCAGACGAATTTAGCCACTACAGATCCACCTGAAACATTTTGAATATAACGATAGATTAGACGCCGATTAAAACCTCCTAATACAGAGCCTTATACCCAATAAATAAAAGTGTTCAACTCCAGAGACTACAAACCGGAAAAGTGGGGAATATCAAATTATCAATTAACATATATACATTTATTAGGTTTTAGATTCTTAAATTTCAATAATTTTAAGAATATTCAATAAAATATCAATGACAACTTTTATGAAATCGCAAGAAAAAATAGTTTATTATAAATACTTGGTCAAAGTTGACTAAAGTTAACCAAAAATAGTCGAATTGAGAAGATTTTTTCCGGGATAGAGGGAGATGGGGAGTATATTAATAATTGCCAATAAAGAGCAAAAGAAGGATCGAAGAGTAACGGATTCATTGACATTCGATTAGTATATTACACACCCCTTGATGGACTATTGCAAGACAGAGACCCAATGAAAAAACGTTTCTTGTTGTAGGCGAATAGAGCATAACTCTGGTGGGCTTTTACCAAGCCCTTAGAGTTTTCAGGTTCATGTTTTGAATCAGAGACCAATCATTATTCTGAGAAAAAGACATTTTAAGCCCTTAAAATTCTCAGGCTCCATAACTTCGTTTATTGCAGGTTGTTTAGTGCACATTGAATCCCTTTTAGTTTATTTCTAAGGGGTGCACTTTGAAGCACATTCAGTCTGGTTTATCGAGCTTCCTTTGCATATATGCACTTCATTTTTAAGTTATGATCATTTTTAAAGATATAATGTATGGTAACAAGCGCAACACTTAGTAAAATCTTACACTGTTTTTGCCGATTTCTTCTTGTGTTGGCAGAAATTGATGGGCAAAACAGAAAAGCCGAGAAGTTGCAAGAAGAAAGAAGCTGTATGATGTGGTTTGTGAAGATAGAAAATGTGTTCGGCTAGGCAAAAGACTGTTGGATCTTTTTTACCAGCTCTGTTTTTCTATTTGGCTTATGAATATTCAGAGTTTGTGCATGTAAAATTTTGACAATGATGATGTTGATTGTTGTTACTATCTCTGCCTCTGCTTGTGGCCAGTTTGCCTTTTGACACATATTTGCAAGGGCTGGTCCATGACCAATATTTCTTTTATGGTTTCTTGTGAGCAAATATTGCTCAGTGGTACTTGACTGCTTTCTCTTGCAAGATGTTTCCAAATGTTTGGTAAAAGGTGAATAAAATCTACCTATTGGTTCTTGCCAACATTTGTGCGTAGCTTTCAATTCGTAGTTAAATCAGTCGAGACAGTGTTACACTATACCTTTCTATATTGAGTTTTCTTTGGTCTTATCAATGGTTAAGTGAGTTTGTGATGTAGATTGGGAAGTAATATGATTATCAAAAACTCTGGTGAGCCTGTGACAGATATAGATAGCAAGAGTTGAGAACTCAGATTTTATAATGTTAAAGAACCCTTTAAATACGCCAAACTTAACAGTGCTGATCTGAACTCAATCGAATACGAGGAAAATTTGAACTGACCCAAAAATTCAAAATTGGGTGTCAATTTCTACAAAAATAGCTTATTGATCAATTGGTTGAACAAAGTAGTCAAGGGCCAAAACTCCGGTAGATTCAGATGGACTCGGGATTGGTAGCTTAATTGCCAGTCCATGGCTAGCTCATCTCTTTTGTTTTTAAAGTTCGAGTATTTCTACCTTGAGCTAAGACAATTCCTTGATATTGAGATAACAAAATCTCGGAGTCAAGTGGTAGGAATTCAAACCAGTGGCTCGATTGAGGATTGGCTTGTGGTCTGGCAGTGCGAGCCATGGTTCTTTATTTTGTGGACGATGGTGTGTTTTGTGGTCTTGTGGTGTGATTCATTGAACTGAGAACCTATTCAAGGAGGGAAAAATAAAATATCAGAAGAAACTGCAACTTGCGAAACAATCCGTGGACCAAAATCACTTTGGTATCCTGACCTCATATGTCACTTTAATTTGCTGGCATTATTAACGGTCACAAGGATACACAATCAAGTTTGATTATCCAAACGGATTGGTAGGGCAGACAAGTCCCAACCATGGCAAATCTTCAAGAAATTACCCAACCAATCAGAATGCAGATATAGATATCACATAGATAAGGACCTCAATCTTAGTATCTCACTTTGCCACTTATTTATACACAGCCCAAATCAGCAACTACACCCACCATCTCTAACCTTTCCAATACATCCATCTTTCCTTCGTTTCACAGAAAGTCTGATACCATGGCCGCTTCAACAATGGCTCTGTCCTCTTCTTTCGTCGGGCAGCCTGTAAAGGTTGCTCCCTCGACCTCCGAGCTCTTCGGTGAACCAAGAATCACCATGAGGAAATCAGCAGGCAAGGCCAAGCCTGTTTCATCTGGCAGCCCATGGTATGGCCCAGACCGAGTCAAGTACTTGGGCCCATTCTCCGGAGAGGCACCATCATACCTCACCGGAGAGTTCCCCGGTGACTACGGCTGGGACACTGCTGGGCTCTCGGCTGACCCCGAGACTTTCGCCAAGAACCGTGAGCTCGAGGTGATCCACTCGAGATGGGCAATGCTTGGTGCTCTTGGGTGCGTTTTCCCGGAGCTTTTGGCTCGCAATGGTGTCAAGTTTGGTGAGGCTGTTTGGTTCAAGGCTGGTTCACAGATCTTTAGCGAGGGTGGGCTGGACTATTTGGGCAACCCCAGCTTGGTTCATGCACAGAGCATTTTGGCAATCTGGGCTACTCAAGTTATCTTGATGGGTGCCGTTGAGGG
>JAOWAN010000047.1:11603828-11621561 GCA_028566635.1 Lobelia cardinalis
AGCTCAAGAATGGAAGATTAGCCATGTTTTCAATGTTTGGTTTCTTTGTTCAAGCCATAGTCACTGGAAAGGGTCCACTGGAGAACCTTGCTGACCACCTTGCTGATCCAGTTAGCAACAATGCTTGGGCTTATGCTACTAATTTCGCACCTGGCAAGTGAGCAGGAACAAGAAGCCGTTTGAATGCATCTTTTCTTTTTGTTTTTTGGTTGACCTTTTCTGTATTAATTTATGTGTCAGCACAGAGATAACAGATTTGTGAAATGTATTTATGATTGTACATGTTATCATTTTATGGAGTTCTCTTTTCCTTTTCAGTCCTGTATCTTCATGGATATCTTCCTTACCAAAATTATTTGATGTTGATATGAATCTTGGAGACTAAACATTCATTGGTTTTCTCTGTCTTGTACTAGAAATTCTTTCTCCTGCAAAATGCAGATATCAGTATTAGGCCCTTACCTGGATTAGTACAGGGTTCTTAACTACTCTTTTCGTCCCAAAATTTGACAGGCATTGTTTTTTATATGGAGCAAGGATAATTCTAAGATGCAAAAGGAAGTCGTGAAATTCGTGAAACTTTCTGTAAGCATTTCAAATCTCGATTGAAAAGAGAAAGAAAGCACATTGTACCCAGACCACAAAATGTACTCCTAGCTAGCTTAGTTAGTTCAACGTTGGTCACACAAATATAGAATATCATATAACAGAACAGACGAACTGCAAACAGTTACAGAAGATATAAATTACTTGTAGTCGTTCTGGAGTAACGATTCCAACACGAACAAGTTGAGCAACAAGTCAAATCCACGAGGTTTTGAGATTTATTTCTCTACCGTATGTTTGGTTTGCTAAAAATTACGTGTGGCAGCCATTATATTTTAACAAAGAGACATGGCAGGCAATGAGGCTTAAATTGTAGATTTCTTTGTTTAACCCCTTCATTAACTCATAATGTCCGAGTTCTGAACACTTCTTGAAAACATTAGTGTGATTAGTACGTAAAGTCTTGAGATGACAGAAAGCACAAGTCAATTTGGTTTGAATCATGTAGATTTAAGTATCATATCTCGCTACCATCCACCACGAGAATCGAGACTAACATCAAATTCTGAAATGAAACCATGCCGCTCACTCACTAGTTACTCTATTTTGTGGTAAATGCTTGGAGTCCCTTTATTTTTTAGCACCAATTTGATATATGCAGGAGTAGTGAACTGTGATTAAAACCTTCATGGAGCCAAACAGTAGAGTATGGCTTTAGAAAGTAAAATACTTGTTAAGGAAACCCAAACCTTGATACCAAATAGAATGGAATTCTTAGAGTGGATTGATACTATACTCTTTTGAATGACCCTATTAGTCAGGCAGTGGAAAAACTAACAACAAACACACCAGTATTATTGAAACTTTCCATATTAAATTTATAAATATGCTTATATAAGGTTAAAAATGCTAATTTGTTAAATGAAGTGAGTATGGTGTAAAAGAAAATCAGGAAATTGGGGTAAACATGAAAAAACAAGTTTTGGTTAGCTGATTTCCAGCTTGTGGTTTCAGTGTTTAAGGGGCCCTGTGGACCTCTTTTCCTGCTGGACATTTTGAAAAGTTAGTGGCAGAGTTCAATAGGAACCAAGAACAATTGTTAAATTTGTGATACAAATTCATTTGATACTCCTCATTGGCTCCTGAATTATCTGAATTAAATTATGAGAGCATATACTGACAAACATGGAAAATCTTGAGAACTAAATCTGGCCAATGGAAAAGGAGATGCAAATACTGTAGGATATCTCTATCTCTTATTTCCAAACCTATATAATCAAGCTAAGAAAACAAAGTTTCTAAACCACAACCAAACTTTAATCCTATTGCTCCTCCTTTTTCGCAGTTCACTTCCCTTCTCTTACTACATAAAATCCTATTCCATGGCTACTTCAACAATGTCTCTTTCCTCTCCTTTCGCCGGAAAGGCGGTAAAGGTTGCTCCATCTGCCTCAGAGCTCTTCGGCGAATCGCGAATCACCATGCGTAAAACCGCAGGCAAAGCCAAGACTGTTTCATCTGGCAGCCCATGGTATGGCCCAGACAGAGTCAAGTACTTGGGTCCGTTTTCTGGTGAGGCACCATCATACCTCACAGGAGAGTTCCCCGGTGACTATGGCTGGGACACCGCTGGGTTGTCAGCTGATCCGGAGACATTCGCAAAGAACCGTGAGCTCGAGGTGATCCACTCCAGATGGGCCATGCTTGGAGCTCTTGGATGCGTTTTCCCCGAGCTCCTAGCCCGCAATGGAGTCAAGTTTGGTGAGGCAGTGTGGTTCAAGGCTGGTGCCCAAATATTTAGCGAGGGAGGCTTGGACTATTTGGGCAACCCCAGCTTGGTGCATGCACAGAGCATTTTGGCCATTTGGGCTACACAAGTTATATTGATGGGTGCTGTTGAGGGCTACAGAATTGCAGGAGGGCCACTTGGGGAGGTTGTCGACCCACTGTACCCTGGAGGAAGCTTTGACCCATTGGGTTTGGCCGATGATCCAGAAGCTTTTGCTGAGTTGAAGGTGAAGGAGCTCAAGAATGGAAGACTAGCCATGTTTTCAATGTTTGGATTCTTTGTTCAAGCCATAGTGACCGGAAAGGGTCCTTTGGAGAACCTGGCTGACCATCTTGCCGATCCAGTTAGCAACAATGCTTGGTCATATGCCACCAACTTTGTTCCCGGAAAGTGAAGCATGTACAACTGCATAATCTCTTTCCCCTGTAATTTGCCAAGTGTAATTATGAAATTTCCATCTGTTTTTTTTCATAAATTTCTTATTTCCCGTCCATTTGAGGATACTTTTTAGCAACGTTGTCGATGTATTTTCATGATTCTCATATGAAAGATTGTTAAAAGCTTGAATATTCTCTCTTATATGTGCTTAAGGCCAAAATATATATCCCTATACATAGTTGCTTGCCAGTATTCTTCTTACCAGTGAAGCATATATATTACTGAGACAAGTCTTTTACTAGTGGTACTAGACAAATTTCTTTACCTCATCATTCTTTGCTGTACCAAGTCCTCTTCCTTGATTGCCTTGACTATCCAGCTTTTTTCTATACAAATATGGATTATGTTAGAATTCTGTGTTGTTTCTGTAATTGATTTTCTTGAGATGACTCTTCAAATGAAGCTTCTTGAATCTTATTTTTGTATGTATGGTGTAAAGGCTAAAGATTAAATTAAAATGTAAAAAAAAAAAATGGTTGGATTTTGTTCAATTTCCAACTTGTGGTTCAGTTTTCTAAGGGTCCCTGTGCCTGTGGTGCTGTTTTCCTGCTGGACCTTATGATTAAGTAGTGGCTCAGTTCAGTAGGAGCCAAGAACAATAGCTGAACTTTCTGAACCAAAATCATTTGAACTACTACTCATTGGCTCAGGAATTGTTACATGTTTTGATATCTGTGGTTAAATTATCTGAATCAATTATGACAGCATATATATTTCCATGTGGAAAATCTTTGAAACTAAATCTGACCAAGGAGAATGGAAGATTGGCCATGTTTTCAAATGTTTGGGACTCTTTGTTCAGGCCATTGTGACTGGAAAGGGTCCTTTGGACAACCTTGCCGATCCTGTTAGCAACAATGCTTGGTCTTATGCCACAAACTTTGTTCCCGGCAAGTGAGCATCAAATGGGGAAGTTTTTTTTTTTTTCCCTCTTTTTCACCCCTGTAATTCACTGTGAGATATATATTAAAAATTTCTGACACCCATAACCCATTGTTAGATTCATATCTCATGGAAGGTTGGAGTTCAAGATGTGTTGCGAACAACACCCATCAACGCTTGAGTTTTGATATAACAAGTAAATAACTTAAGAGAAAAACAAGACATGGTAACACAGAATTTTTACCTATAAATGAAATCGACAAAAGAGATGTTCAGCTAACAAATGTAACAAACCACATGTAACAATTTTTTGCAAACATCAACAGTTTCAAAAGTACCAGCGTTGTACAACCTCCGAGTCATTCTTCGGCTGTGCCCATCATTTATTTAGCATGCGGATGGATAAATTTTTGAACACACTGCAAGCGATCCCCAAAACAGAATGTGGGTCTAGAGAAAACCAAAATGTATAGAATTTTCATGTAATGATCTCAAATAACTCCCAATGTTCCCTCGCTGCGACTTCTGTGAATCGCCTGGAAGCCCAGAAGTTTGGCGCCGAAATCATACAACTGTGGCCGATGAGTAGTTGTTTTGATTCCAGTCGGAGGAAGGCGTCCATGCCGACTTCCCCTTGATGGTTTGGGAGAGACCGCCGATTTACGACCATGTACCGATGAAGAGGCCATCTTGTGAGAGGCAGCAGTATGGTTTACCTTACGCATAGCCTTGAGATCTGACCTCAGACCCCGATCAATTTGGTGCGCAGAAATGCCTAATCGAGCGGATCGGTCCGCTGCATCCTTCATACCAGAGCCAGTTTTCAGAGGATGCCTGTTGAAGTATACAAGATGAGGAAGGAGGCCCTGCAGATATTTCTTCAGTTGATCATCTCCTACGTTCTTCTGGGCTGGGTTCCCTTCCAGGCTGATGGCTTGTAAGGAGTTGTAATTAGCTGCAAGTTGGCCGAGGGACTTGGTAGTGGATAGTTTGTTAAAACGCAGATCGAGGACATTGAGTTTTAAGAGGCGGTGGAGACCTTCAACATCGCTTATTTTGTTTCCAGCCAAGTATAATTCTTTCAATGATGAACATGAAGCTAGGCCTTCAAAGCACAAAAAATAAATAAATATTAAATAATATAGGCAAATACAATTGACCGTACATAGACTATAAATTGAAATTATCATTGATTCATGAAGGTTGTGTTTACCGTGACCGATTCTAAGTATTCGATTGTAGCTCAGGTCAAGTACACGAAGTCGTGTAAGTTCTCGTAACCCTTCAATGGTAGAAATACTGTTCTTCGACAGATTCAATATATGGAGTCCTCGAGGAAGAGCACCGGCAGTTATCCTCACTGGAAAAAGGTAGGAATTTTTAATAATCACCAGGCACTAGGCAGAAAAAGAAACAAGTTCAAACTTAGGCAATGAAATTAATACCAAGTCGCAATAATACCTATGGCATTTCCAGATAAATTAAGTGCTTTCAGGCTGACAAAAGCACTGAGAAAAGGAATCACAACCAAGCCATGATTTGCTAGCTGCACTGTAGTGGCCGAGACCGTCAAAGACGAGATATACTTTTTGGCTGCTTCCATGCCAGGAGTGACCTTAGCATCAGCTTTTGAAGCCGTCATACCATCCAAGACACTGTCTTCACTCTGTATCTGATCATCAGAAGTAGATGGGACGCCAGTTTCTTCCAAAGGGCTGCAATGCTGAAGATCCATTACCCATTTCTCAATGCGTTTGATCCTGAAATCCTTGCCAGGCAAATCCTCCAACTGACTAACTGAAGAACACTCTTGAACATTTTTCCCCTTGTCTAACTCATCCATCACAGGTACAATCCAGTCCTTGGCAGAACCAACATAATTATATGCATCGTAAGTATCATCTGCAGGGTTTTCATTGTCACCATTTTTTGGGTCAATATTTAACACACTACTGTCTCGTTCCTGGCCTTGTATCATTCCCACATCATGAATCAATATATCCTTCCTCCTTGAATACAAAACATTCAAGTCGTCAGAAGATCTAGAACAAGGCAGCCGTTGTGCAGAGGCAGCTAGTTCCCCACAAGTACCTAAGTCAGTACACGAGCTTGATTTTACAATGGTAGGCGGAGTGCGAGCTGTATGGTTGCTAGACTCCCCGACACCCTCCTCACCAGACGACCGAGTCTCAGAGTTTTCATAGGCACCATCTCTCTCAGATTGTTGCGGGTCACAAATAGAAAAGACTGATTCATTATTGGCCACATTTGAACACACCTGAAGAGAAGAGGGTATGTCTTCTTGGTACCCATCTTTGCCACCACCCTGATTATCAGACCCACAAGAATATCCATGACCGCTTTCATCTTCGGATTCATGGTCGCCTGATGCCCTTCCTTTCCAGTCGAGTCCACTGCCCAGAGACAGGCTCTTCTTCAGATGCCCAGTGTTTTGAACCCCAACTTCACTCTCATCGTCGTTTTTGCTCTTAACCCCCTCTGACTTCCAGTCATGCTCAATCGAAGTTGGGCTTGGAACACTATCAACACCCCTACTGAGATCATCTTCTGGACTTTTGCCTAGCGAAAGATTGAAATCTTTCAGTGTTTGATTATGAGAACTATCTTCCAACGTCTTCTGCATTGCTTCGGCGGACAGCTGAACCGTTTTCTGGTTAGAGTAATATATACAGTCAGCAACAATCTCATGTAATTCTAATTTGAGTGGAAAAAACAAACAACAGCCGCATAAGATAATTCCACTCACCTTGGGTTTGTGAGAGTGTAGGTGGGAATGGAAGCACGAGAACCTAACCATCTTTATAAACCTAATCAAACTTCAATTCAAACAAACTCTACCTGTTTCGCTACATCAAACTTACTGACGGAAAACTACACTGTTGAAACGAGCACTCATAAAGTGAAATTACATACTGACACAAGAAGCCCACGGCTTAGACAAAGATGGCCTTAGCCATAATCAAGGGACAACCCGACGGAAACACGGCACAATTTCCAAATATGCGATGATTGTGATCTCCTCAAAACATGAAGTAGTATCACTCCCTCATTACTAGCACCCCACACCTTCTTAGTGGTGCGAGAAAAACTTGAAGTTACTGCAGCGGCCAGTCTGAAAGAAGGTTTTGGGCAACTTCCGGAGCCCAGTTTTTAACATGCGTAAGAGACAACCGC
Organism: Lobelia cardinalis; assembly: GCA_028566635.1. Taxonomy (NCBI): domain Eukaryota; kingdom Viridiplantae; phylum Streptophyta; class Magnoliopsida; order Asterales; family Campanulaceae; genus Lobelia; species Lobelia cardinalis. The sequence goes on from JAOWAN010000047.1 coordinate 11,610,679, forward strand.
CTGATAAATGAGGAGCAAAAAAGCAAATCAATCAATTGATTGAAACAAAAGCCAATCATGCAATTTACATGAAAAAATTTCAATTGCTGCATTCCACATTATGAAACAGGTAAGACAAATTGCCCCAGCTTGAAACCAAAATAAAATTGCCCCAGCTTGAAGCCAAAATAATCATTATAACAGGGTAGGAAACTGATATAAAAAAATTTAAACAATAAACAAGAAACCTATAGCGAACAAAAATCAGTACCCCTCAAGTCTTTGATCTGTTAATAGATTGAGTTTCTTAACAAGATATCTTGAGTAAAAGGAAAAGTAAATTTAAAGATGGAAAGTTAGCTCATGAAAATTGGTAGAAAGATAAAATCAAACACTTGAAACATAAGGCCATAAAATCAATCTTTTGAAATACAATTTGTTATTTTCACATCATAACCTTCATTGCTGCGAGAGCGGATTCATGTTTATCTTCGCGTGAGATAGATTGGTCAGCGAACACTTATCCAAATTAACAGTGATTGCAGTAGCATCAAAATGCAAGGAAAATCAACCATTAGCTATTTGTAAGATAGGCCAATGTAATTGTTATTATCAACCGAGAGAAGCTTTAGGTGTCAGACTTTAGAATAAGTAGGAGCAAAACAGGAAAATAGCATGCAACTTTTAGCGGTAAAATGAGTGTCAGAACCTTATACTAGACAATCAAGAATACCACAAAGGTAACTATTTTTCTGTATTTGGGATCAATAATCATAGAATAAAATTTGGTTGGGTGAACATGGAAGAGTGCATCCGGAGTATAATGTGAACAAAGTATACCAATCAAGTTAAATGGAACCTTTTAGGAAAGTTATTAGACCCGCACTACTATATGAAAGTGAGTATTGGGCCCCTAAAAGGTGTGTTAAGAAGATGGCCAGAATACGAATGCTAAGATGGATGTGTTGTAAAACTACAAAGGATAAAATTTGAAATGACTAAATACAGAAGACGGAGAAGGTCGTTCCCATAATAGAGAAAATTCTTTCACGCTTAGTGCACTTGGTAGGAAATGTTATGATATCAACCTCAATCAAGCTAATGATATTGGAAGACCAAAGCTAACATGGGCATAAGATATGAAGGATGGTGACATATATGATGACCTTGCATTTGATAGTTTTGAATACTAAAAAGAATTTATGTAGTCAATCCCATGTGATTGGGGGATAAGGCGGGCTAGGCTGGGTTGAGTTAAGTTTTGTCTATTTGTGACTTGTGAGATAGAACCACCAACGGTTCCCAATTGAAATCAGCGCTCCGCTAGAACAATCTTACAACCACTTTGGCTACGATTCCGCATCCTACCCCATAAATTCCAAGTGCCTATGGTATTCCCATTTTTATTACAAGCAAAATTAGCAAGGGAAAATAATTCAAAGAGCTATCCTTCTACATTCCAAGTTTCAGATATACACAAACTGAAAGGAAAACAATTGAAATTAATTTTACAAAACATGAAAAAACCAATATTTGAGTCAGAAATGATCACCACGAGAAACATATCGCTAGTAAAATTTCCAAAGAAGACAGAATATAACAACCGTAGAAGCTACATTTCAGGATAGCTTATATTCGGCATCTACAGCCCAAAACAACAATTTTGAGCACAAAATAATGCATATATCAATATTCTTAAAACAAACTCTCCGAAAAGACTAACCAAGAAACAAACAATCAAGTTGAACCAGAAATATCCCAATAATCAATACTTAACAAGCGCCAACAATTCCAAAATCTTCCCATAACCAAAATAAAAAGCTCACAATGTGTTTGGATGGGTGATTTTTTGGATGCGTTTTTGATTTTTTGTAACCATTAATGAATGTCATATGATTCAAACCTTAGCATTAGAACCTAGAACTAGCTCAACAATTGACCCGAGGAACAAATTAAACATCAAAGTGAAAGTAAAAAAAGCTGAGTAATCATTTCAGACAAGAGTTGAGCATTATAAGATCTTCATATAAATTCAATAACATACCTCCAAAACCACAACAAAAAAACTACTTAAAACAATGATCCAAGAAAACCAAAACCCAGAAATAATCTTCAAAAAATGCGAAAATCAAACCTCTTATTAGCCAGATTGGAAGAAGATAGCCTTTGTGGGGTCTTGTTCTAATGCTGAAATCTAACGCAAAACATGAACCAAATTTCTTCTGAGTTTCTATTTTTCCTTTTTGTCTGATGGGAGGAATTAAAGATAAACATGGAGAAAGAAAAAAAGGGTTGGAATGTTATTAACCCTAGAGGGTCAGGGTAATGATATTTTTTGACGGGTGGCTGGGATTTATAGGTGATATCATTGGTGCAAAGAATTTTATCCTTTATTTTCTTCTTTCTAAATTTAAATTTATCGGGTAAATCAGATTTTGTAATCGCACGAGATTAACGTGTACATTTAATTGCTTTCAACGATCTTCGGTCCGTGACAATTTGTGACCCGATTAAATTCGCGGATTTATAATTTTTTTAAAATTAACTTATTTAAGTGAGTGATAATCAATAAATTTAAACATATTTAGTAAGTTAATGTCAAATAAATTCAAATTTATTGATTATAACTCACTTAAATAAGTTAATTTAAAAAAAAGTATAGACCCACGGGTTTAATCGGGTCACAAATTGTCACCCCTGGTCCCAATTGGAAAACGGAATTTTTCAAATAATATCTCATTTTTTGACTCATAATTTTTAAAATTGATACATAATATAATGTTATAATTTTAAATTTACACTTATTTTTTAAACGGTTAAAATGAAATCTTAAAAAATATGACAGAAAGTGAAACATTATTTTAGACCGAAGATTCGAACTTTCCAAATAATTTCCCATTTTTTGTTTGATTTTTTTAAAACTCTACTTCAATCATTTAAAATTTTATCTTAAAATTTTAATTAATTTAGAATACGAGTGATTTTTAAAAAGATGCTCCTTCGGTAACTTTTAATTATACTAAAACCGATATAAAACTCTCATTTTAAACCGCCATCATAAATATTTAAATCGAGACGAAGAAAGTATGTAACAGTTAAAGACACTATTTGAAAAAAAATATCAGATTCAGCTAATCATATACTCCATCTAAGAAAGAAAATCTCTGTATTAATTACATAATTATGATGACTTTTAATGTTGATTAAAGTAAATCAGGAGAGAGAAGGAGATTTCCGACCATGAAAAAAGGAAATAGAAATTTTAAAAAGAAAAAAAAGAGTGGTAAAAAAAATACAAAATAGGGTGAGAGGCGTATTTGGGGGCGTTGAATTACACCAGTGTTTTGAGGTGCAAAATATACCGAGCGCTTAGGCGCTCCTAGCACGGAACGTCCACAATGTACACAGAATATATCCAAAATATACATAAAGTGTGTTCTGAATGTACATAAAATATAATGCATATGTTATGTACATTATTTATACACTTTATGTAAATTTTGGACACACTCTATATACATTGTGGGCGCTCCGTACTAGGAACGCCTAGGCGCTCGGTATAAAATCTGGTTTTACTCTTTCATTAACTAGGTAGGGCTATTTGCCTCTACTTTATCAGCCAGCTGGCATTTTGGATTAAATTATTGGATAAAAATAAAATATATCACCTATATTCTTTTATTTTTTTAACGACAAAGGCAAAGGGGTGTTGAAAGGAATCGAACATGAGACCTTATATATTGTAAAGTTCAAATTAACGTTACTTTTTCATAACTTGTGTCTCTGGTTAATATCGTTTTTATCAAATAGTATACTAGAAATTATTTATATTTTTTCATTTGTAGTTATGAAGAATTATGACCGAGAAATTATGGGATTACAATGTATTAGAATATATTCAAATTACATTCCCACAAAATTACATTTTTTTCACAATATAATTATATATATATGATTTCATATTTTTTTCGTTGTTCAAGGGCATGTCTTTATGAACGGGTGTAGCTAAATAGCTTGTCCCATGCATCTTTTTTTTTTTTTAATCGGAGGGGAATGGGTCACTAGTCCATGATATTTCTAAAAACTACTCTATCACGTCTATCATTCTCTACAATAGGAGTCAATTTTGGAGGAGTGTTACGAAACCATTGTGCACTTGCCGTGCTCGCCATTGCCAACTTTGCAAGAGAATCCGCCGCCATGTTCCCTTTCCGCAATACATGACTAACTTGCACTTGTCATTCTTGCTTAAGGAGCCCCTTAATCAGCTCTAATAACTTTGCATGCAGCCTTTGCTTTGCTCCACCTCATTTAACACTCAGACCACCTCACTACAATCTGTCTGGATGTAAAGCTTACGCTAACCCCCTTCCATGCTTCCGTCAATCCCACTAGCCCCCCTCTAAGCTCCGAACGAAAGATCCCCTCATCCCTCCCTCGCTCTCCGACACCTCCTATCCAAGACCCATCATGGTTCCTCAACACAGCTGCCCACGCCGCAAATCCCTGGTCATTTCCCACAGTTCCGTCTGTATTAACGCAAATCCACCCTTCCGGAGGAGCTTGCCAACCAACCCCTACCTGCTGCCCCATATCCTGAGATAAACCGCTACCCTTCTGATGCTCCATCGCTGAAATGCATGCCTTAGAAGCTGTGGAAATCATTATTATCCTACTTGCCAACTCAACCTCCTTCTGCTTGAAAACGAAATCATTCCTCTACCGCCACAACCAGTAGTAAACGAAGCCGAACATGCAAGCATTATCAAGCCCTCTACTCGCTTGGAAGTTACCCCGAATGCCGGCCTCGAACCATTTCCAAACTCCATGGGCACCACGCATCATCCGAAACGTGGCGACGGAACCGCTCTCCATTCGTCAAGAGCTTTTGGTGAGCACACAACCACAAAAACGATCGAATGCGTTGTGGTCCTCTCCATTTCCAGATCAGCTTCCAGACTGTTGGATCACCCGTCACTCCAACCTCCATCATTGCCTTGAATGCTGACGTGACGAAGATGAAAACTGCCCAGTAGCGGAGGGCTTCCGGTAGCAGCAATCATCCCCTGCCCCTGGAGTTCCCTCCAGAGTATCAGTAACGGTTCGGAGAGTTTCCTCCGAAAACAGGTAGGCTTAGATCAAACTCCCAGATGTCTCCCTAAAGCAAGCGACTGGAATCTCTTCCCACTGCTCAGGGATTGCGGCTGTAGCGACATCAATTGGAGGTTGTCCCCTGCCCGAACATCCTTCCAAAAGTCGATCCACTCCCCATTTCCAACAGTCCATCTCGAATGGTGTCGAACCACTTTCCAACACAGCTTCAAAAAACAAACTCTGTTGGCCTCTAAAAGCAACCTGAGACCCAAACCACCCTGCACCTTAGCGCGACAAAGTCCCTTCCATTTTATCATGTGCAATCTCCTATTTCCACCATCGTCCCCCCAAATAAAGTTCCGGCATCGTCTTTTGATTGAGTTATACACACCCCTCAGGAAAACCATTGACTGAATAGCGAACCCTGGGATCACCAGAAGGACAAATTCATGAGGGTAATTCTCCCTGCCAAGGATAACGTGTTAGTTATCCACTCGCTAAGCCTTGCTTTCACCTTGTCCTCGATCGTTGCAAAATGCTTCTGTCTGAACCGACCGTGCAAAATAGGAATGCCCAAGTATCTCCCCAAGTCCGCCGTATGCTTAAACCCCGTGATCATTTGAACTTCCTCCCAAATCTGCCTACTAACATTTTTGGAAGTGCAAAATGATATCTTACTCGAGTTTACCTTCTGCCCCGATGCCATATAGCAATCGTTTACAACCTCCAACATAACCTGGGCCTGATCAGCAGATGCTTCTCCGAAGAGGATATAGTCATCGGCGAAGAAAAGGTGGGATAGATCTGTACCATTCCTCCCTAGTCAGATCGGCTTCCATCGTATGGACTCCACAGCAAGATTAATTGCATGTGATTACCGTTCCATGCACAAGACAAACATATCCATCATTGCACCATTTAGTAGGATACAAGCCCTAGCCTTATCTCTAGTCCTTTCCAGCGCCTCCACCAACTAATCCAGGAATTGCGCATCTCTCAAAGTGTCTGAAATAAAATCCCATCTCAACCGACCATATGCCTTCTCCAGATCCACTTTGATCATCATCCACCTTTCCCGACCAGTTTTAGTATGAAACGAGTGGGCCACTTCTTGGGCGATCACAATGTTATCCACCATCTGTTTACCAAGAATAAAGCTAGATTGACAGTCAGATATGAGACAAGGGAGCACCAGCTTAACCCTATTTGCCACTACCTTCATAAGAACTTTGAAACAATTGGAAGCAAACTAATTGAAACTTATTACAATAAAAAGACTCCAAGATCATATCAATTTAATATATTTATGATTTTATCAAGTAATTAAATTAGGTAATTAATTAAATTTAGGAGTATTTAAGAGAGAAAAATTTATTTTCCTTGGGGCCACTTCTTACCTCTATTCTGAACTCCTTTATTATATATATTTTTTTCTATTCTTTCTATTTCAATTTCAGATATGAATTGTTCTTTTTTTCTTCTACATTCTCCACAGTTAAGAATTGGTGATTTAATAATTTCAGATATTGGGGCTTATTCCGCTACAAATCATTTTTTCGTACAAACTGTACGAACCAGTTGTATCTTAGTACATTTTTGTTGTATGTTAGTTATATATCTGTATTTTGTAAAATAAAGATCCAACACAAGAATTTTTTTAAGAAAATCAACTAAGATACAACAAAAATATACTAAGATACAACATGTTCGTAAATATACAACAAACTAACTAAGAAGCGAAGATACAACAAAAATGTAATAAGATACAACGGGACATTACTAAGATACAAAAAAATAAATTAAGATACAAAAAAATAAATTAAGATACAACAAAATTAACGAAGATACAACCAAAATATACTAAGATACAACTGATTCGTACGTTTGTACGATATTTGTGGTTTGTAGCCGATCATTTTCCTTCAAATATTTAAGCAATAAATTTTTTACATTTTTATAATTGTAAGAATTATCTTTTCATTCAATTTTCTTACTAATTTATTATTTATTTGATATCCAATCATACAAAATACGAGCGGTTTAATACCCGATCCAATTGATTGAATTGGATACAAATTTAAGCGGATGAATTAATAATAATACGTCACCATTTTCCGATAAGAAAATAATGGGATATCTTTTGAGCCAAAATGACCATTTTTTTTTTATAGTTAACCCTTCATCTCCCTGCACCTTTCTACTGACACAAAAATGGCGTCCGCGTCTTCTACTACGAAATTGCTTCTACTAAGAAGACTCTCAAGAGCAGCTTTCTCTCCTCCCTCTTCACTACGCTTCTTGACATCTTCTCCTTCACGTGCTCTGTACTTACTAGAAGCTTCCGAGCGTTTTAGTCTTGTACACTCTCCTCTCTCCCTCTACTACCCTTCTAGAAACTTCTGCTCCTCCTCCTCCTCTCCCCCTTTAAATCTTGGTGAAGAATTGTCTCAAGGCCCTGCCCCTATCGATTACAGGTGACTGATTATTTCCCCTGCATTCTTTTTTTGGAAATTTTATAATTTAGCCTCTCTTTTATTTTTATAAACCTAATATCTCCAGCAACCAAGTTTTTTTTTTTTTTTTTTTTTTTTAAAGAATTCAATGTTGTATGATTGTTTGATGATCTATTTTGCGAGTCTAGTTGTTCTTGATTAAATGTTCATGTTAGTTTTCTGTAATGTTGATTACTCCCTTCAGTCCACATAGAAAGTTTGGTTTTGATCTTTTCAATGTATGCACGTTGAATGGTGATTAGGTGTGTGTAGCTATTTACTTCCTATTATAGGTTTATACTTCTATACAGGACAGTGTAACCAGTATTTCTGATGATAAAAACAATTCAGTTTAGAGAACAAAATCATACTCCTTGTAAATTACAGGAAAAGTACCATGAACTACGTTCAATCTGGAAAGAGCGGAAAGTCTTGAAAATGTAATCTTTATGGGTTGTTTCCCTCTCGTTCGCTCAAAGTGTTTAGTTGTTACTTTTCTTTGGACAGCTGGAAGACTTTTGTGATTGCTCTTTCACTTGCATACATACTTCTAGAGAAAATTGGGGGTGTTTGGATCAATTATTTTTTAACAGAATATTTATACGAGGTAGGCAAAGAGGAAAAATAATGGGATCTCAGGGAAAGTGAAAAACGAGAAAACTAAACAAAGACTGCATATTCTACTTGGAAACTATATCAAGATTACTACCAACCCTGTGAATATGAGCCCCTCAGTCGAGAGGAAGCATTCTTATCTTGGCTGTTATTGTGTAATAATTCGTGGAAAAAAAAAACTTAGCATTTGGATTAAGAAATTTCCTCTCCCCCCCCCCCATTTGCTTCTTTGTGTTTGCGCCTTATATTAGTTTATTTTCTAGACAAAATAATTCGGTTAATAATTCATGTTTATTTAGTTCTGTACTGCAGGAGGATGAATTTCATAGGTTGGCTGATTCAACAATTCAGGAACTATTAGAGAAGATAGAGGTAATTATTCTCGATGAGATTTTGATTTTCTCTTTTTCTTTTTTAGATATTCAAAGTATATAGATGGGGTTCCGAAGGGATCAGAAGCAGTAGGTTGGGTTTTTCGATTTCTGTTACATGTGGTTTATTTTCTCATGACGTGTGTCATCTGCCGTGAGATATCTAGGACTCTCGACCAATCTATTTGTGAGAAATCTTATAAATTGGCAAAATTAGGTGGGTCAAATTTGAGTGGTCCACACTATTGTTTCCATGTCGTTTGAGTTTTAGGATTATGGCCTCATGAACTATTAAACTCTTTGCGCATGGACTAATCTTGCTGGCTAAGGATTGGTTGTTGAACATTGTTAGAATGTAGCTTTTCCTGGCATGATAAAATTTGTGCAAGTTGTCAATTAATTGCCAATGCAATACTGGAAAGGACAACATGGTGGCAATTAACAGCCGCAGGTACTCACCATACACATAGGAGGACAATAATTTCTGGCAATGAACACACTTGAAGGGATATAAATCCTATATAGACTGAATAGAGTTGACAAGGACAATCTCTCTTGCCAAGCCAAGGTAAGCCAAGTCGAGATCATTTTCTGTGTCCTTCACAAGGGCAAAATCAGGCTTTTGTTCTCATCATAGAAGTGGCTAGATCTAGCTCTTGTAAAAGTAGCTACACGCGGGTGTCAGCTAATGTCTATCTTGTTCCGCTGCTGAAAAGCATGTACGTGCCCTTCTCGTTAATTTTTGTTGCCATTCCTAATCTTTTGGTCAGCCACCCCAGGCTAACACCTTAGGGTGCCACTTCACACAGTAACACTCTGCTTTGGTGGAGGCTCTAGGGCCATGGCTTTATGAGTCTTTTTATCGTAAATGTCAGGATTAAGCTTGATGTCCAGTTACAAATAGTTCCTCCAATCCATGCATAGCTATTATTTAGGTCTCTCCCAATCAGGATAGAACTTGCAGTGCCGTATAATCAGCATATGACTAGAATTCTTATATTGTAGGAATCAGACCCCTATCAGATGTCTGCCATGTCTTAAATACATCTGGTTACTCATCACTGGTCTTGCTGTTGTTGACTTCAATGGCTGAAGCACTAACCAAAACTACTGCAGCTTGCTAGTGATGTATAAGAAGAATGGTGAAGTCAATACTTTGTGGTGGGCTCAATATGTAAGGTGGTGGAGACAATGTTAGGTGGACTTGGGTGCTAGTGTTTGCGTAGAAGTCATTTTTGTGGAAGAAGAAATATTTGATGATTAAAAGGACAAATTAACCCTAAAATTGAGAAGAAGACACTTAAATACATACTAAACAACCCTAAAAGTAGAAAAAAATAATCAAGAACATGCTGAAAATTTGGAAATAAAATAAGCCATCCTGAGGGCCTGGTACGTTGCATCTTGCGTGCCCGTGCCCAAACTCTCCGGTAGCCTATGTTTGTGGGGCACGACATGTTCCGAATGGCACACTTGTACATGAATCTTGGCCATCTGAAGCCCAAATTTTGTACACTTGACACATTATGCCAAGGTATGGCGTGATGGTGCACCTAATGGCTTCCATGAGTCGCCTACACTTGAGAAAAAAATCGTCCTCGGGTTTGTACAGGAAATCTAGAAACGGTCATGCCAAACAAAAAGGTACTTGGTATAAGACAAATCCTGTCATGGCCTTAAAAACGTTTCTTGCGGGGGCTTGCAAGTTGCAACACCCTTGTTTCTTCTTTGATTTATTTGCGTGATTCAGCAAGCTGCGGGCAGAAAATGAAAATGATCAGTCAAACCCGTGTAGTCAATTGTCTTGCATATTGTAAATCTTCTAAGATCCTCACACTCTTGGCTAGTCACAATTGGATTGACTAAACTAATTGTCTCAAATAAATTCGCATTTCCAATAGAAAATATCAAGATTTGAATTGATTTCATCAAACAATTTTGCAATTTCAAGATCTTCTTTAGTTCATGATAAATTGATTCTTGTTATCCACTTGCTCTAAAGATAATTCCTTATATTTTCGTGCAAACTCCCTGAAACACTCTCTAACAGATTTGTTTATTCATCCAACTCATCGTAGTTATCAACTTGCTTGTTGGTGGTGGAAGATATTACTTGGGTTTTACTTCCTCTAATATCAAAAGAACAACGAAATAGTTTCACTTAAATCTTTTAAGGGTTTTTGACTTTTTAGGCCCTAAAGTTTCCGTGGGGGTTCAAAATGGGCCCCAATGTTCCAAAAAAATCAATTTGGGCTCTATTGTTTGAAAAATCAATCAATCTAGGGTTTTTTTGACGATTTCGTTAGAAACTTAACTGAGACAGACCCACGTG
>JAOWAN010000047.1:11630561-11642969 GCA_028566635.1 Lobelia cardinalis
TTTACACCCCTGAAAATGTCACGTGTTATGCACGTGAGTCCATGTCCGTCCATTTTTTGACGAAACCGTCAAAAAAACTCTGGATTGATTGATTTTTCAAACAACAGAGCCCAAATTGATTTTTTTGGAACATTGGGGCCCATTTTGAACCCCCACGAAAACTTTAGGGCCTAAAAGTCAAAAACCCATCTTTTAATGTACTCAAGTCTGCTTTGGCTTGGGTCGGGGGAGTGCATGGGTGGTTCACCATACCTCCTACAAGTTCTCCTTCTTGAGGCCCTGCCGTTTCCCAAGGTTGACACAAATGTGCAAATTCTGCAATACCTACATAAGCCTCGCATCAATAGTGGCTTGAATGGCGCATGCTCGGCCTTACGCGCCCTCTCCTATGCAGTGACTCTTTCCATTATCTCCATGGTTGCAACTTGCAACAATAGTAACACTCTGATCGTTTCTGTTGTTTCCATTCATACCTTCACGGGAAGTTACCCGACGCGATACCTTTTGATGCAGCAAATATAACCATTAGTTGATTACGGACACTTTCCACGAATAATTCCTTTTGATAGAACTAGCCGCAGAGGCCACTATTTACTCACTCACAAGGTGAGAATATGTGTTCATCTACGAAAATGGTAAGTTAACCCTGACTAATGAAATTGGGACAAGACTTTTGAATACATCCAAAAACAATCCTGCTGAAAATATAAAAACTAAGAAAATATTACACGCTGGGGGCACTCGTGTTGCACTGTGGCATGCCCATGGCCATACTCCCTGGTGACCTGTTTCTTAGGCACATATTCCCTTGTGGCACGCCTGTGCTTGAATGTCAACCATCTGTAGCCTCAGTTTGTACACCCTGCATGTTGTGAGGCTTGTGCCCAGGTATGGAAGGACCGTGCCCCTTATGCTCTGCATGAACTTGAAGCTGATAATTTTAAATTTGTGAATAACTTGACTGAAGTATGGAGCTTTGAGTGTCCGTTTACTGCTTGAAGAAACTGCCTGGATCCCACACATTTTACTCATAGGTATTTCAAGATCATGAACTTGAAAGCTCAGCTATGGCAAAATCATCCCACTGATATTGCTCGGATGCATGTTTATTAAAGGCAAAAGGTGCATCAAAGCGCAAAAGACCTTTGGAGCCTTAGGCACGAGGCACAAGAAAAGGCATGGGCTTCACGCAAGTGAGGCACATAGTTTAAATTGATTAAAGTTCAGTCACAAAGAAACATATTTTTAGGATATCTGGATAGTGATACGATCTTATAATCACCTTTTTCAAATTAGTGCATGTTTCACCGACTTATTACCAAATATTGCTTGCAACCTTGGATAGTATGTACACTAAGAAACAAACATTTCTAAATGGGCAATAAGGCACTTTCAAGAGGCACGCCTTAAGCAAGGCAAAGCGCAAGGGTGAGCTTCATGTGAGCCTCATGGCTTAGGAGGCACGCTTTTAACAGCTATGCTCGGTTCATTATATGCTTCACCTCAGCTAGCGTTAGTGTTACCATCATGTCCTTGTAAGGGCTTAAGTTGACTAGCTTCCCTTTAACATGAACAAATTTCTTTTGCTCCTAGATGAAAGTAATCCAAGCTGGTAGCTTCCATGGTTCATCAGTCCAACACCCCCTCCCCTTCTCCACCGCATTTTTTTTTTTTGAATATTTGCTCAATTGATTAATGTTCTCATGAGTCACGGCTGACAACTCTATGACACAATTTGATTAGACATGTATCTGTTTGATCACCTGATATTTTTTAGTAGTCTTGCATGAAATGATTGAAACATGAGATATATTTTGAAGCAATTTGCACACTCCAATTGCTTTGATGTAATTAACTTGAGATTATGATGTTGCAAAGGTGATGAGCTTACTACTAGGGTAATAAATATATGCTAAGGAGATGCTATTTTCAGTTTTCAAGTGGAGAAGGTGAAAAGCATTATGATCATGGTTTATCCATGTCTTACAGGAATATGGTGACACTGTGGATATCGATGGTTTTGACATAGACTATGGGGTAAGAACTAAATTCTGTGTAATTGGTTAACTCATATTTTGGTACTGAATTAGTCCTAATATGTAATCGACTTGCTTTTTCCAGAATCAAGTTTTAACTGTGAAGTTTGGTAGCTTGGGAACCTATGTGTTGAACAAACAAACACCAAATAGACAGATTTGGTTGTCTTCACCTATGAGGTAGTAATTTCTTGCAAACTGCAAATTTTTCTTAACCACATCAGTTTTTAAAATCTATTGTGCATTTATATATGGATGCTTCATGGAAATATACACATATGGGTGTGCTTTGTTATTGACATGTTTTTTCTCATAGAATATTGAGGCTGCATTACTTTTTGTTCACTTGATTGTAGTTGTGTGTGTCATTTTATTTTCCAGATTATTGCAGCAATTCAGCCCCCAAAAGTAGCAACCATCGTTCCGTGAGGCAATGATGGATTTTGAGTACATTTTATTTAAATATATATGCCCTATATAAAGGGAAAAGTAATCAGTAGTTTTCATTCATTGGTAAAAACAATAGAACACTATTATACATCATGTTTCATTGGTAACATCAGGATCCTGATATTGGAATAGTTATGTTAGAAACATTTTGAACAAATTGATATCTCTAGTTGTGCTTCGGCAAAAGATCCAATTTGGTCCCTGACCTAACTATCAATTGTATAAGGAATCCCTAACCTTTATTTTTTGTTGGTCTAATACACAACCTATCAATTATAACCTAATTTAGTCTCTGAATTCAAATCGAAAGAGTTGACCAGCTTATTTGGCAACACTAATCCTACGTGGTGCTTATTTGGCGCTGATGTAGCATACAATTTAAGGAAAAATATCAAAAAGACATTCTTACCCTTCTACTCATAAAAATAAATAATTAAATTACTATATTAAATTATAAAAGTAAACAATTTTTTTAAAACTTACAATAAGTATAAATTAAATAAAAAATTAAACACCATCACCATCACCGCCACCACCTTGCGCCACCACTTCCACAATCCACCTCTATCCACCCACAACCCAAACCCAGCAACAATCAAGACCATGGACAGTCACCGGAGCTGTTGGAGTAAAAATAATCGCCCTTCCCTTCCTTCCAATCCAAGCCAACCCGCCTAGATCTAATTCGCCACACCACCACCACAACCAAATATTCAAATCACAACCAAAACAGAGAACGAGAAGAGAAATCACAACCAGCCGGATTCGATTACAACCAAACCAAAAAGAAAAAGGAGAAGAAAGAGAGCAAATCCCAGATTCCTACTCAACTTCCTTTAACTACCTCAAGCAACGAAGGAATCCAGATTCTTGTTCAACCAAATCGGCATTTGCAGATCCAAATCATCAATTTTCGTACAGAACACATGGAAGAAAGAGAGCAACTTCCCTACCGATTCAAATACAACCAAACCAAAATGAAAAAGAAGAACAAATCTGTTTTGAATGAAACCAAAGTCCAAAAAATAAAACTTGATTTGTAATCCAAACTTGATTCATCACTTTTCGCACAATGCACATGGAACAAATCTTATTACGGTCTTCCTCATGCTAAACCCAATGACTGTGGTTATCAAATTCATCACTGACTGCATCGAAAAGTGTAGCGGTGGCCATTGTTGATGGGTTTTGGGAGAGAAAGAGAAGGGAACGACTGGCTATCCGTTCGCCTTTGCCCTATTTGCTCCATTCTTGACTTCTTCACATCACCACCGAAATTTCATCACCCAGCAGCAAAGGTAAAGAGAGAAGACGACGAGAGGACTTTGCTCGCACGAAAAGGGGAAGAGAGGTGAGCAAATCTGATGGGTGGTGCCCCTTCGACCTTCGATCTGGAAAAGAAGAAGACATGCTGTTGATGAAATTGAGGAATTAGGGATTTGGAGCTGGAGTGAAGTGATTGTCGGATGAAACGAGCCATGGATGTGGGGAAGGGGGGCGGTTTCTAGTGTCGGACGATCTGAAAGAAGAGGGTTGAAGGAGGGTTTTTGGAGTGTTGTACCATTGCGGCGGAAGAACGGTGGGGGAGGGGATGAAGATATGGTGGTTTCTGGGGGTGAAGGATGGGGTGAGAGATAGAAGGGTACGAAGGGCACTTATGATTTGGGTTTTTGTTTTTTGTTTTTCATTTTTTTTGATAAAAGTAATGTGTAAGTTTACTATTTTACCCTCTTAATAATGCCACATCATCAATTTATTTGTCAAAATTCATGGTCAACTCTTTTAAATTGGATTTAGGGACTAAATTAGGTTACAATGGATAGGTTGTGTATTATACCAACAAAAAATAAAGGCTAGGGATTACTTATACAATCGATAGTTAGGTTAGGGGCCAAATTGGGTCTTTTGCCGTTGTGGTTCTCTTAGTTGAAATTATCTCCAACACTCCCCCTCAAGCTGGAGCATAAATATCATGCATGCCCAGTTTTGTACAAACAGAAGTCATTTTATTCCCATTTAACGATTTAGTGAACACATCCGCTAGTTGATCCCTAGTGCTAATATAGCTTGTAGAGATTATCCCAGCCTGAAGTTTCTCGCAATCAAAATTACAATCAATCTATATGTGTTTTGTTCGCTCATGAAATACCGGATTTGAGGCAATGTGAACGGCTGCCCGGTTATCTCACCATAATTTCATGGGCATTGGATTGCCAATCCCAATCTCACTAGGGAGCTGTCGAATCCCCATAAACTCAGAAGTAGCATGAGCCATCGCCCTATATTCTGACTCAGCACTCGATCTCGATACAACTAACTGCTGCTTACTTTTCCAAGAAATCAAATTACCTCCAATAAACACGTAATATCCGGTAGTGGCCTCCTATCTGAAGGAGATCCTGCCCGATCGTCATTGGTAAACCCCTCAACTCTCATATGCCCATGGTCACGATATAAGACACCTTAGCCCGGAGCTCTCTTCAGACACCTTACTCCTACAAATCACAAGGTGTGCGCCACCAGCTCGGCTACCTCATCATCCATAGAATTCATAAGCTTCCAACAGAATCAGCATCTTCCCCCATCCATGACTTATCAGCCTCCTTAACTGAAATGAGATGATCCTCCTTATTTTGACCCATTAAACTCTTCTCAATAACCCGTCGCCACATTAAATAATTTTGACCGGTGTTTCTTTTCCATAATCTTTGTACTAGTTGAAATTACCGTTTTAGTCTCTGAAACGTCTTCCCCCCCCAATATGGAGCAAAAACAATGTGGAAATAGCCAAATTAACTACCAGAAACCTGTTAAAAAATCGTTAGACCTGAAAATAAACCTTGAAATTGGACTGGGCAGACTTCGGCAAACCTGTTTGGCAGTTCCGACAATTCCGGCAAACTTTCCTGCAAACTCCAGGCTCCGGCAGCAGGGGCAGTACAGATCAGGTAGCCTCCTCTGGGCAAACACAAAACACTGATAATGTGTTTGGTTGGGGGTAAATTAGAGGGGTGAAAAATGAGGAGGGGAAATAGGAGGGGGTGTATTCCTTTTGACTTGTTTGGTAGGAGTGAAAATGAGAGGGATGGAAAAGTGGGGGGGGAATGAAAACACTTCCTCTTGATAAAAAATTTCCCCCCAAAATTGGAGTGAAAATGGAAGGAAAAGTGAGAGCTAACAATGACACAATTTTAAAGCTTTATTTTTTTTACTTTTCATCTCATACCAAACAAGTGAAAATAAAACTCTCTATTTTCTCCTTGTTCAACCAAACCAAACGAACCATGAACAATGAGCCTTCACCTTCAATGGCTGTCGCACGATCTCCTGCGCCTCAATGAAAGGTTCTCCAGCAACTGTATGCTCTCTATCCCGAGAAATAATTACATATTCACAATTTTTTTTTTCTCCTGTGATGTCCCTAAAGGCCCTTTTTTACATTATCCAGAGGGTGAATACTTTGGTCAAGTGGTATCTCTAGCCTGCCTGTAAAGTAACAAAGCCATGTCCTTGGATAATAGATTAAGTTAACATTACTCTTCATTTAGGCTTCTTCTATGAAACTACATCTAAGAGAGAATTGTTTCTGTTGCAGTGGTCCGTCAAGGTTTGATTGGGATCGAAATGCCGAAGCTTGGATTTATAGGCGGAATAAATCAAATCTATCAAAACTTTTGGAAGATGAGTTGGAAAAGCTGTGTGGTAAAGCGATTAATCTTTCTTGATCCTCTGCGGATGTTCTCACATGCTGGAGTCTCTCTGCTGAAAATCTTGTTGGTCGTCACCCCCTTCTCTTTTCCTGGTTCAAATGCCTTCGGGTTTTCTTTTTCTTTTTTCTACATTATTTGATATCATCTAGTCACTTGAAGAGCGAAATCTTATCAAGCTTAAATTATTTGGTTGCAAAATATGCGCATTGTGAATCCATCTTGTTTCCACCCCTTCTTTTTCCGTTTTGTAGCGCATGTTCATAAGATGACAGCGCTGTTACATATTCCAGTGTAATATGTGGAACATGAGCATGAAGCTGACAATGAGGGCTATGCGCATTGTGATCAGTTTTGCATATTATTCTCGGGACATTCCAAACTTTTTACTAGCTGCTGGGAAAAAAATCTGCTTACCGGTTCTTTTGTCTTTTCTTCTGATGGTGCAAATGTCCTCAATAACTGAGTAGCATGCTAGCTGTGGAGATTGTGCGCGCGTCAGTTTTGGTGTCATGCTTGTGCTTTCCAAGAGGGGTGGAGATGTGCGATTCATTTCTCAAATCTACGTGATGAAACGAATTGACCATGATGCAGATTATACAATTCAGTGGTGACGATCATCTAAGACTGGTTGATGACATGTAAACATTTCAGGAAATGGCCCGATCATTTCAACATCATGCAGTCTTATGCTAGTAAAATTCAGCCATTTCTGATCCCAAAGGTCCCGATCTTGACAAAGTCACGAACACAAATGTTTTTTATCAACTAGATTTTTTTCTTTTTTTTCCAAAATGGATATAGTTATTCCATCCCGTGCTCGCCCTCTAGTTTGATGCCAAACTCCTGCTTTCAATTTTGAAACAAATGAACTCTACAACCCACATTGTTCTTTGATGCTAGAGAGTGATGTGCATTCTTAGGATCCATCCGTTCAAAGCTTTCCCCTTCAAAACTCTACCACATAAGATACGTAGAATGGTGCCATCGACGGGAGATAATTTGGCTCATTTCACACGCGATAATATCACGCACTGAATTGAATTTTCTCCGTCATAAATGATGAATGAAACGGAGCCAAACGGAGCCGTGTCTGAAAATTATATCAAGTGCTTAAACGCTTCTAATAAGGAGTGTCATATAATAAACATGACGATATTGTCGCGTTCATAATTCATGATTATATATTAATTTTTTAAAAATGTAACACTTCTTATATAAAGAGCATACCCTCTCGATATGCCAACTGATCACAACCATCCAACTGATGGGATACGGACCCCATAATATATAAATGAACCGCAACCGCAGGATATATTGAATGAATGGTAGCTCACTTCACACGCAGTCGGTCACACACACACAAGGTTGAATTTCTTATGTCATTATCAAATGGAGTACTAATTAGTATGACTATATGTGTATATATATATATATATATATATATATATTTTCTATTTTGAACGGTCACATTCAAAAGTCCTAAAGATGAGAACCAAATAGATGGATATATTGTCCACACCCCCTCTCTCCCATACCATAATATCTTCACCAGTTAGTTGCCCCTAGGGCATATATCACAGTGGTAAATGGGAGGATGAATAAGGCTCAGCGCGGTAGTATGCAGGGTTCGATTCCCCACAAGATGAAATTGACTCTGTTACAAGCGGAAGTGACTTAAGGGTTAAGAGTCCTGGGTCTATTCGTTAGCTCTCCATCCTGGCTTCTGTAATGCACATCCTGCGATTTACCTCCTCCACGTTGGCAGAGGGCAGGTTCGGTGAGGAACTGTCGGGATTGCAGTCTTAAATTTTTTTTTCACCGATTGTTGATGTGTGAGGGAGAGAGAGAGAGAGAGAGAGAGAGAGAGAGAGAGAGAGAGAGAGAGAGAGAGAGAGAAAGAGCCACACCTTTTGTTCCAAAAGAAGAGCGACAATTCTCCTCCACACATGCCTAACTTATAATTCAGTCTACTTGCTTTGTTTTCTTTTCTTTCTGTCCTTTGAACAATTTGTTTATTGTATTTTACTAAACTAATTGTCTCTTAAACATGAGTAGTAGTCATTATTATGTTTTGTGATGAGAAGTGTTTGTTGGTTTAATAATTTTAGTTTGCTCACGATAATCCTCTCCCAATCACAACCTCCCCCTTTCAAGTACTTACTGGAAGTATAATTTATTTGTTTTTTATATTTCAATTTTTATTTTTTAATAAAGTAAGAAAAACAAAAAATACAATTTTGAAATCAATGAAAGATAAAATAAAATTTCAACCACAAAAAAAAGTTACTCCACTACGAATGAGTCCATATTTTTTTTATGTTAAATGATATGCCACTTTTTGTATTATTTTTCAAAAATCACGTTTCAACAGTTTAAAAAAATTCAGTAAATTTTAAATTCTAAATTTTTAATACATTTTATTTTTAAAAGTTTTACTACAAAAATGATAAACTATTTAACATAATTTTTTTTTGATCTTTTGATCTTTTGGTCAATATTTTGAACCACATGAAACTCAGTAAATTTTACTAGGTACGCCTTATATAGTGCTTTTGGGAGAGCCTTTGTTTCACTCCTATAGTATCATCGATCGTATCAATGCAAAGAAAATGCGTGCATTAAAGGGTCCCATCATGCATTACTCATCTACCCAAGATATTTAAATTTGGTTAGAAATATTAATTAGATAAGACTTATTCTGATACAAAATATTTTTTCGTACAAATTATGAGAATTAGTTGTTGTATTTTAGTATATTTTTGTTGCATGTTAATTATATATTTGTATTTTGTAAAATAAAGATTCAAAAAACAAAAGTTTTTGAAGAAAATCAACTAAGATACAATAAAAATATACTAAAATATAACAGGGTCGTAAAATACAACAAAATAAGTAAGATACGATAAATTAACGAATATATAATAAAAATATACTGAAATACAATAAATTCACACATTTATACGATATATGTGATTTATAGCTGATTACTCTCCTAAAATATTAAAGGGTGTGTTTTCATGGATGTTTTCCATTCAATTTTTTTGATTTTTGATTTTTCTTTCATTGATCTCATAAAATTTTTATCTATCTATTTTTCACTTTTTTACTTTGATCGATACAAAAATTAAAAAATCAAATTAAAAAATCACTCATTTAAACGCACAAATTATGTACCAACAAGTAATTACCACAACCACGAGTTAAATATCATGTTATGATCCCCGTGATGGAATAAATATTTGTTGTTGCAACAACTTTTCTCATGCTCAAGATCTTAGTAGTTCGTACTTGGCGGTTCACTTTTCAATATGGGACTATCGGAGTCCGTTAGTACATACTTTTTCTGTGTTCTTTTGGTTGAATGGAAATATGTTGCATAGTTGAAGGAACGCAACACACTAAAAGCTTAGGGTTGTGTCTACAAATCGATAAATCATAATATTTGATTTTTTAATTTTTTACGAATTTTATCATTTTTATCTATTTTTTTTTCTTTTTCATATGAGGATTGTTAGTGGTTCCCCACCTACCTCCAACGTGACTCAAACCCGTTATCTATTAAAAACAGGTGAGACGTCGTACCACTAGACTGCACCTCGTTGTCATCATTTTTTTATCTATCTCTTTTTTACTTTTTTATTTTAATCATTACAAAAAAAAAGTAACAAAAATTGACTTTAACCATTACAAAAATATCATATCATCAAAAATTGACTTGTTCACCAAATCCTAAAAATTTTACTATCAAATATAATATAAAATAAAATATTAATATTTTATTTCTATTAATCCGATGTTATATTGCTTAGACGCAATTTTGTATTTAATACTTCATTTTTCATTCGTATCAGGGCTTCAGACTTTTAGCGCAATAAGCATGGTAAATCTAAAAAATAAATAAATATTGAGACTGTAACTTCGGCACACTTTCGCTTGTAACAGAATTAATTTTACCTTACGAAAAATTGAACCCTGCACACTACCGCGCTAAGTCATATTCGCCCTCCTATTTATCCCTGTGATATATATGCTCCGGAGACAATAAGCATGATAAATCTATATTTGAAGGGTTGGTGACACAAGTATGTTTGAGCTAAAACCCAAAACATTCAATTTCATTATGATTAAAAACAAAATGGTATTCTTCTTCTTTTTTAAGTAATTGTGATTTGCGATCGCAATTTGCTTTAAAACGACGCAATTGGTTTATTATGACTGTTTGTGACATTGATTATCCCTCTTTTCTCTAACCAAAAATGGCATAATTCCTTTTAATTGTGATTCTACTCTACTTTATGGATGGGAGTACTCTAAAATGCGCATGTTTCCTCTCTCTCTCTCTCTCTCTCTCTCTCTCTCTCTCTCTCTCTCTCTCTCTCTCTCTCTCTCTCCTTTAGTTTATACTCCACAAGTTCCAAATTTAACAAAAAGTTAAAACATTTTAATTATATATTTTAAGAATTTTAATTTCTAATATATTATATTAATATTATATATTTGTAATAACATTTTTATGTATATTTTTCTGATTATGTATTAAAAGTGTGAAATATCGAAAAATAATTCATATAAGTTATAACCCAACCCTATTATTGATATTATGGTTTTCTTGTTGTTATTGTATAAAACTTTCGTAATGTTAATATAAACAAATTTTTATTTAGAAAAAATAAATATTTATGTAAAAATAGACTATTTAAGTAAAATATTAATGAATTGTTTGTTTAGAACGAAAGGTACTTTATTATTTTTTCCATTTCAATTTAATTATTTTTGTTAGTGATATATTATAAGAGTTTTATATCATTTTTAAGATAATTAAAACGAAACGGGATAACTTGTATCTGCCCAAATACTTGTGTGTTGTACTCGCAAATGTTACCCTACCACCTACTTGATGATGTGACGTGATTACGTGAATGTAGACTTATGTGTGTGTCTGTTGTACTTGTTGAGTTGTTGGAAACGTGTGGAGCTGTTGCAGCTAGGGATGACAATTTTTCGGAACTTGATTCGAATTCGATGATGCTTCGCTCCGAAAAATATTTTTTCATATTTTTTAAAGACCCGATCGGGTTCGGGACGGGTTCGGATTTAGCTTTCACCCCGCCCCTAATCCGCCCCACCCCGCCCCGACTAGTGTTATGTATAATTGTTTTTAAAATATATATAGTATACATTGAAATCTAGACATAATAATGAAGTGTAGTGTAGTGATAAGTGTTTTTATATGTTTCTAATAGGTCACAAGTTCAAACCTTGGAGGGGTTAAATGTTTTCTATGTACAGTTTTTTAGACTTTAAGTGCTTAAATTAATATAGAAATGTAATTAAAATTTTAAAATTCAAATTTTGAAAAAAAATATTAAGTTTTATGAATATGTTCGGGGCGAGGCGGAGCCGAATCTTGGTCATTGCGGGACGGATTTGGGATGAAGAGTAAGAAAGCCGGGACGAGTTTAATTTTAGAGATACCGCCCTTAATCCGTCCCGTTGCCATCCCTAATTGCAGCGGCAATGGAGCAAACGGCTGCAAAAAATAAAAAAACATTTGTGGACAAAAAGCCGAAAGGAAGGTGAAATGAGTGGAGAGAGAGAGAGTGGAGCAAGGAGAGAAATTAGAGATGGCAACCGTGCGAATTAAGGGCGGATATTTTTAAAACCGTTCACCTTCCAATTTTTTTACTCCCCGTTCAAATCCGTCCTGCCTGACCCATATTTATAAATATTAAGGTTGTGTTCATTTGAATATTTTTTATTCAAGTTTTTTAATTTTTGATTTTTTTTATTGGTCCCATAAATTTTCTATCTCTCTTTTTTATTTTTAATTTTAATCATTACAAAAATTCAAAAACTAAATTAAAAAGGGTTAATTTCATTTTAAGCCCCAAAGTTTCCGTGGGATTTCTAAACAAGTCCCCCGGTTCTGAAAATTCCGGAATAGGCCCTAACGTTACTTTTTTATTTCGTAATGAGGTTTTTTTTGACGAATTCGTTAGAAACTTAACCAACTTTAACGTATGAAAGTTTTTAAGGGCATTTCTGTTATTTTATCCCTATATAATAAAATAAGGATTAATTATAATTAAATGTAAAATGTTAATTAAAATTAATTAAATATTTTAAATTTAATTATAAATTATTTAAAAGCTAATTATAATTAATATTAAATTCAAATGTAATTAATTAATAATAAGTACCTTAATTAATCA
>JAOWAN010000047.1:11708787-11719024 GCA_028566635.1 Lobelia cardinalis
GTTCAAATTGTGTTTTTATAGAAATTGCAGAATTTTTGGTATTAATATTTGAATTCATTTTGGAGAGATTACGGTGAGTTAATTTAGGCGTGTTTAGAATTTAAATGAGGCTGATTTATTTTTTTAATTTTAGTTGGAGAGATTAAGAAAAATCCCTTAAGGATTGAGTGAAAACATCAGCCAGGGTGCTCCTTATACCTACTGCTGATCCGTGGGATGAAATCGGAATCTCGTTGGAAGTGTTTCCTCCCTCACTTCATGGTCTTCACCTTCTATCTGTAGATCTGATCTATGTATTTGGATATTTGTGAGGATATCGAGAATTAAGGACACTGGGGACAATAATCACTTAAACTAGTGGGATGATGTACTTGAATTTTCAAGAGAAATTGGAAGGTCACGTGATGGTGAGGTTCGATACAATGTTGGATTAAATCAAGTTGGGTGACATGTCAAATTCTATTTGGAGATGATAAGGCCCTGTAAGTTGGGAAATCTCTTAAAACAAAATCTATTGAAGATCTGCACAGGCATTTAACTTATGGCGTGGAAGAATGATTGAAAGTATGGATGTGGTATAACTAGATAAGGCTAATATTGATGGTGGTAAAACTATGGTCATTAGGAGATAAATGGAGACATAATCACTCAAATAGCCTAGATTTGTACAAGTTATGCCATAATCAGAATGGCAATGCTATCAACATTTTCAAAATGAGCTTATCTTTTAGTTCATTGTTGGACTCAGAGCGCTTGGTTTTCTTAGCCTCCCTTTGAACTAACAATTGTCTGCCTATTCTGAGTCCGGAATATTGAAGCCACCTGTATTCCAGAAAATCCATGTTATACTAGGTAATATGCATGAAAGGATTATCTGAATACGGTGGTAGGAGTTGGCTTGTCGATGTATCCTGATTTTTCCATGTAATTATGGATTAGTCTGTTTTCTTTTTATGGTGTGATTTAATTGATCTTCTCTTGGTATATTTCTTTTTGGGTAGTTATATGACAACATTTACCACCTTACAACTTTCTTATGTACCAAATCTTTCCTAGTTTTATCACATATCAATCTTTTATCCTCTATTCGGCTACCCTTGATTTGTTTACATCTTCTTTCCTGGTTGGCTAACATTCTGCTCAATAAAGTAGTATGATAGATGCATTCAAAACTTTCATTTCATGGAACGTTTATGCGCCATGCCGCTTCCTATCACAGAAAACTCCGTACGCACTTCTCCATTTCACATCATCTCCCACTTTCCCATTTTGATTAATAATCAATCATGATTGCGAAATTCTTGCCATTTTACCCGACTGTTTATCCATTGACACTGCTTGAGAAAGTTGCATTCGGTATCATCTATCTTACTCCTACTTATTTTGAATCGTTTGACTTTTAAAGCTTTTCTTCACTTCTCTTCTCTTGTTTATTATTAACGACATTCTTCATTTCATTGAAAAGAACAATATCATCAACAAACATCATGCCCGCTGTATCATGTTAAGTCAATTTATCTCTAATCCGATAAAGCGGTGGCCTTAAAATCGTGAAACCTTGTGATGCTATAATTGATTTCCCAATTTACCCCTTTTTCTACTCTATCTACAAATTACTACCATATATATCGTCCAACAACTAACCACATCCTGCCCACTGTTTGCAACACACATTTAAATGAGAACTAATTCCTAAATAACCAGCAGTAGTGGAGATCATGGAGTGCTAATATGAACTATCCCCGTTTCTTCAATTTTCCATCATCTTTCATATTATTTATATTTACTATGCGAATGTTCAATTCTTGCTATGATAAAGTGGAAAATGTAAATATATGTTACCTTGATTTCAATATATATAAATCTAAAAAACTTCAAAACATTAAAAATAAAAAATAAAAATAAAAAATAAAATTAAACATTTGTGTGTCCCAAAGTCACTAGTTCATCATTAAGGCAACACGATAAGAACTTAAGGTCAATCTTTAATTTGATGCTGGAGTAATTGGCAACTCAGAAGGCATGCTTTAACCCCCTTTTCTTCGTAATCTATATCTCTTACTTGATGTTGCTGAAAATGCATTCATGTCTCCTACATTATATATTCCTTTCTCCATACAATACACCT
Source organism: Lobelia cardinalis (assembly GCA_028566635.1). NCBI lineage: Eukaryota > Viridiplantae > Streptophyta > Magnoliopsida > Asterales > Campanulaceae > Lobelia > Lobelia cardinalis. The sequence goes on from JAOWAN010000047.1 coordinate 11,710,916, forward strand.
AAGTTTTAGTGTTACAGAATTCACCTGCAATTATATTTGGTGCCTAGAAGTTGATTATTTTCTAAACTATCTCAGTATCTCCTGATCTTTATTTGATTTGCTGTTGTGTAGGAGGGTGTCCAGCAGCTTGTACTAGGTCTGTACATCATAAGGGGTGATAACATGTAGGTTCTTGTTTGTCCTTTCTTTTCCCCCCATATCATTTAATCCATTCAATATTTACTGTTGATTAGATAAAAATAGTGCTGCACCCTCTAATATTATCGCTCTTTTCATTACTTCAATGTAGAAGCATTGTTGGGGAAGTTGACGAGGAGTTGGATGCTAGCTTGAAACTCTCTGAACTGAGAGCTCATCCTCTGAAACCTGTCATCCATTGATGACATACAATTACATGAGCACTTCAATTTGAATGCTGAATGCGGTTAGCATTGACGTTAGAGGAATCTACAGGCAAAGAATTCAATATCATAAGTAATGAGTTTTGTAAAGAAAATAAGTGAACCTGAAGGTGGTATTTTGTTTGTTGTTATACTCAGTGATGTATGGCTCTCTCATTGTTGTAGATTTGATTTTGAGGCACATTGATTTTTTATAAGATACCTTTTTTTTTTTTTTTTTTTTGGGTTTCAAGGGGGCATGGGAAGGGATCGAACCTGAGTCCTTACATACTGTAAAGCTCGGCTCTACCACTGAGCCACCCCTTGTAAGATACCTAAAACTATCTTAAATGGATGTTTACCTTTGGTCAATTATGGTAGGAAGTAATGATTGCAAAGTGGAGGCCTGTTATGGAATGGCCTTCTAAGAATACCCATGTAGATCGAAATTATGTGGTACCCATATTGAGACTCGAGCCTCTGACCTTTCATTAGGAAAGTGTAAGGGAATATCGCTTGAGCTAAAACTCTTTGGTCGAAATTTCACTTATTTCAATTTTCGCACTTGTTAAAAAAGCGAAACAATTTTGATTAATCGAGCGGTTCAAAACATAACTCAAATAGTTTAAAACATAAATTACAACGTTAAGCAACTTCAACAGTCAACTAATTTCATGGCGGACTATCAATCGAGGCCTAGTTTTTTTTCTTTCCAGAACTACCCTTGTCGGATATCTCCAGTAACAGACACTTCATCCGTACAGAAGACAACCTATCGGAAAGGGTGCCACTGAAGAAATATCAAGAAACGCCGCCACTTAATTCCAACTCACCAAGCAAATTCAGTAACGCAGACAGTGAAATACGGGAAGTCTGATTTCCATAATTCATATGACATTGCTGACTAACTTTGTAACAACCCAGAATCTATCTCCCAAAACAAGGAACTCTACAGAATCAATGGCTTAGACTATGCCAAGCAAGCGTTGAAGTGTAAGGTGTTACCATTTGAGCTAAAGCTCTTTGGTTGAAATTTTCAGTTATACAAAAAAATATTTCATTTGATTGAACCTCAACATCAGTACTACTACGCGTGGTAGAATTAACAAAAGCATTTGCATTCATCATGAGCTCCGTTGAAGATGTTTACAGATCTTTTGATGAACTTGAGCAGTAACGTTATCGAGAGGTTCAGATTTCACTTTTATTTTTTCTTCTCCTTCCCCATATATTTTTCTTCTTCTTCATCGTATAAAAGTGGTGCCTAAACCTTAAACGGATTGTAAATAAGTGGTAATTGACGCTCAACACATTTTCTAGAACTAAACACAAAATTTCTAGAAAAAGGTTTGAACCCTAATGGAAATAACCCTCAAAGAAATATTTATTTTTGCCTTTAAAAGGCATAATAACCCAAAAAAAAAAAAAAAGGGATCTAAGATAAATAATGAACTTGAATAACGCTAGAAGGAGGGCTTGAACCTCCGACCTTGTGGTTAACAGCCACACGCTCTAACCAACTGAGCTATTCCAGCTTACATTCTCAGCATCTAAATTTCTATTAATTAACTCAAATATATTCATTAAACAGCTAAATTCACTTAAATTGAACCAATAAATAGGTCTGTCAAAATGCTACTCATTAACCCACTTTAACCGGCTAAACAGCTCAACCCATTATAACCCATTTAGTTACAAATTTATATATTAGAATGTCAAAAATATAATTTTTTTGTGTGAATGAGTATTTAATATGTTAATTCGAGTTTAACTTAACTCATTTATTATATAATTGAGTTGATCGATTAATTAAAATAGTTATAATAGGTTAAACCCATTATAACCTGTTAATTATTAAAAGTCAACCCATTTCAACTCATTTAACTCGTATTGACAGGCTTATCAATAAGGGAACCAAGGGGTGGCTCAGTGGTAGAGTCGAGCTTTACAGTAATGTAAGGTCTCAGGTTCGATCCCTCGTTCTTTGCCTTTCCAAATTCCTTTTGAACCAGCGATAGATTTGGAATCTATATAATCAACGTCATATTCCGAAATGAATCTGGTAAAGAGTTCATGTCCGAAAGTCAATTAAAAAAAAAATAATTTGATTAAAATAATAATTCTTTTTCTACTCTATATATGTAATGAAACAATCATGTTTTTAATGTGAAAAAAAGATATTTATAACATAAGTAATTTTCGAACATGGACTCTTTGAATGAAACATCTTAAAATAGAATATTTGACATTTTTGTCGGAAGTACAAATTAGACAATAATAATAAAAAATATATATAAATGAGAAAATAAAATAAAAGTAATGATTTATCTGAAGAAAGTGAAATGGGTGTTGGATGGAATCGGAATTTTCTGTCTCATTTGGCGTCTCATATCCTATCACATAGCATTTAAAAACTAATACATATGCTAAAATTTAAAATTTAAAGTTTTAGGATCATCTTTTAAACAGTTGAAATAAAATTTTAGAAAAATAAGATAAAAGTGGAACATCAAATGAAACAGAAAATTCGAACTCTATGAACTGTGTGTGATGAACAAACAAATATGGAAACCCCAATGGCGTACGTAGTGTAGAGGGAACGGAGAAGAAGAGTAGCGTCTAAGGTTCCTCCCTCCTTCCCATTACTCTTATATATATATATATATTTTCCCCCTTGGTTATTTGCGAGATTAATTTGGAGACTATTTTTATGTTGACTTACTAACCAAAGAAGCATTTTAACTTCCAAGAAAATAAATAATAGTAAATGTTTTGCTACATTGGTATAAACATTTTTTTTTTACATAAACGACTTAAAAGGTACTCCATCCGTTTCATTTTATGTATTTATAATAATGAAAAAAATAACGTTTTTAAGACACTTAAAATAAAACGGAACGGACGTTTCATTTTTCCACTTTAAAAGCCACATTTTGATCTGATAGAGAAAGGAGGTGAAAACATGTAAGGAGTTGAAAAAAAAATATTCTCTCCCTTGGTTATTGCGTATACAGAGCTTTATATGAAACCTCAATTCATACATACAGATGAATGGCCAAGTTGCCAAACCAATTTGCCTCCACATGAGAGGGACCTGGAAAGGGACCTTACCATAGCCACCATTTTCTTCAGCAGGCACCAAATGGAATATTATCAGTACCCATATGCAACAAAACACACCACAATCTTTTTCTTTCTTTTACATAACTCTCTCTCTCTCTCTCTCTCTCTCTCTCTCTCTCTCTCTCTCTCATCTATGTACATTGTACAGTCTATTAGATCTCAATCCCAATAAAGAATTGGAAAGAAAGGACCTGTTACAATCACAAAAGAAGGGATGTGGGCACATTTCCTAATGTTATTTACTTGCATACACACATGGATTAAGTATGAACATTTTCAAAAATTAACTAAACAAAATAGATTTTTCAGAAACTCTTTCATGAACAAAGCCTAGGTATTGATCTAGCACTACCCTGGCTTGGCAATCTTGATTTCATGATCTTGGTCATTTGTGTTTGCATTTTCTTACAAACTTTCTCTAGTTCAACCACCCTCCACTGCATGCCTTGCAAATGTGCTTTCAGTTTCTCGTTCTCGCTGGTGAGGTTGAGTTTCCCGGCGTAGTTCTCGCTAGCAAGATCGAGTTTCCCTGCATAGAGAACAATCTGCTCGGATTCCTGATCATGTTTGCTATCGGCTGCCACGGAACTACAAGGCGAGTCTGGAATTGGCTTTTGTGGGTTTGTGTCATGCAGCAAGCTTTCGAGCTTGGAATGTTGAGACAAGAGAGCTAGGGTTGCGGTGTCTGATGGAAATCTTTTGTTGTGAGCAAGATGGATGCAAGTTTCTGAGGAGAGCTTCTCGTAATTCAGTCCACAACACACCCTTGTTTTCTCTTCCTCCGATAATCCTGTATGAACCTGTAACAGAAGAATTAACTAATTGTAAACATATAAGGGCCAATATACGTGCAAAAAAAAAAAAAGATATTAGCCTCTCAGATTATGTTAATACCTGGAGATACATGTCCATAGCATGGTAGATACCATCATAACAATCTCGAGCAGAATCAGGCAGGGCATTAACAAGAGCCAAGAACTTTGATGGCCTCAGACGAGGATCAGGTGCCACTTCTGCTATATACGAGTCCATCAATCTAGCAACTTTCTTCAGTTGAATCAATGGATGCTGATTCAAACAAGTTCCTTTGACAAGAAAAGATTTCACTAACCTTAGGACAAGATTTACATCATATAGATATCCAGATCCAGCTGAAGATGGAACTAGCAGATTGTCTAGAGTTGCTTGATCCAACTGCAACCCAATCATGCTCTCTAAACTGTTTCTACTGCATTTGCTTATGCCTAAATTGAAAGAAACCCGAAGGATCCCGAACAAGCTTTTGAAAGGAACTGCATTTGTATCTACCAAATTAAGGATCTCGACAATTGTCTCAGTAATCTCGCGTTTCTCATCTGATGTCGCAGTAACAAATCTTGACTTTTGGTAATACAAGACAAACCTACCAATAATCCCCTGATCAAATTTTTGGAAGAGCATGGTTTTTACCAACTGTTTGACCAAATTAGGTTTTGAAAGAGATGCTAGATCCTCAAACCACCATGTTGCTCGAGAAAAATTGCTCTTCAAACTCTCGGTGCTTCTCGTGTCCGTAGATAATCGAAATCCAGAGCTATCTGGGGAAGACGTAGATGGGCACGATGGACTTGTTTCGCTTGGAAATGAAAGCCTCCCAACAAGGGAGTCTAGACATTTTTGAAGAACTCCTGAAGAATTAGCGATAGGAAACAAGTCTTGGCACTGCTTCAAAGCTACCAAGAGTTCTGACCAAGTCCAATACTTGGTCTCTTCAAGAGATTTCTCGGTTTGCTCGAATAAATTATTGGTGCCAGAGACAGACTTGTTCATTTCCATAAAATGTGCAACGCAGTGTAGGGGAGAAGCATTGTAGCGATTTATTTCGATCTTGCCTTCATTATAACAGAACCTAGTCATGAGCTCAAAATTCTCAGCCCCACCTGGAAAGTCTTGGAATATAATTTTCAGATTTCTCGAAATACTTTTAGATTTCCCCAATAACTTTCTAATTTTGCCACTGAAGGATGACAGAGTTCTCTGCATTTACATAAGAACAATCGAGTCAATGACAAAAAACAAATCACAACTACAAAGCAGAGATTTAATGATTGAAAATGAAAGGGAAACATTCTGCTTCATATCCCTATCATTCTTGAATATGATTCTTAATTGCTAATGTACTTCCAACATAACTAGGATACTGAAAGAATTAAGGAAAAGAATCAAAATTGCCAGCAAAATCCTTAAAAAACACAGACAAGTCAACTTACACTTCTCTTCTCAATTCCTTCTGATTCCAGACTGAAATTTATCCAGGAAAACAACATTCTCTAGGCATACTTCTTTCTTTTTCTCAAGGAAATTCATCATGAACCCAATAATAAGTAAGCTACAAACAACAATTTAATACATGAAACCTACCTAATCACAAACAATTCAAGAAGGTATGGGCATTGAATTTAGCAAACAAAAAGGATGTAAAAAGAGAAATCTGGACCATAATTCTGAAAAAGAATGGTGAGAAGTCGTTATACATGGCAATAAATATTGAAGGGGAAGCTGGAAAAGATGTCTGCCAAAAAGATCCCCAGCAAAGAAGGGAAAGCAACAGTTTTAATTTTTGCAAACACTCACAAAGAGTGAATGCAGCTAATAAAAGGCATCCCACATTCAAGAATCATGCCCTCACAATTAATAACTGCAATAAATGAGTGATGAATAAAGAACAAAATAGTACTCCAACTATCATCAATGAAACTCAGTAGTAGTAACAACTAGACAAGATTGAAGAATTTAACAGGGTGATTGGTGACTAATTAATGAAGGAAAAATACAAGAACAAACAAGTTGTACAAGGGCGGTGGAGTAGAAAAGGACCCCTCCTAAGCAAAATGAATTCTACTCCCTTCACCCCCAAAATGAAGATCAATTTTTTTTACATAAAACCCAGATTCTAGAAAGGATGAGGAACAATTTTACATGAAATACAAAAGAGTAGAAAAGTAAAAATTTAGAACCAACATGATGCATAACTACTTACTTTAAAGATAAAAATGCTTGAACTATTCATTTTGTTGGTAGTAACTAGCTACTCAGTCTTTCCTACATTTATTTCAGCAGCCACATAACTAGGAGAAGAACTAATCATATTTTCAAAGCACAAAACAGTTAATGCGGGCAAATCTAATTGAATATTTTAACATATATAGAATCATAGTGGTAAAATTAGTTATCTGGTTACTGAGAAAATGATGGAAATAATCATTTGGTAGCCACTGCTCATTTTCCTGCAATTTTCTCAGCAGCAAAACATAAATTATACTAGTAAGAGAAGAAACTATCACATGTCAAAAGTATTTATAATATCTGCAGACAAATTAGACTTAACAGACAAAAATATTAATGACAGGATAACAATATTACACAGAAAACTAACAGAACTGAATTTACAAAGACAAAAGAGAAGCAGAAGAGAGAGGAGGGAAAAGAAGAGAGAATTCTGTTACCTTGTTGATCATGAATATTTCTTCCCCATTGACATCCACTTCAAGATCACAAGAGACATCCATGATAAACCTAAATAAAGCAAAACCCACAAACAAGAACCCCACCTCAAATTAAGAAGCTATTTTTGGATTTTATCCCCCAAAACCCAGTAAACTTAACAAGAGACCAAATGGAAAGGTTAAGAATGACAACACACCCACACCCAGAATCTAAGTTTGGGAGAAATAGGACAAACACAAAAGGGTTGGAACCTTGGTTTTGGAAATGGCTAGTCAATTTGCTGTGAGACAAGAGTGTGTGTATGAAGCAACTCTACTCTAACAAGACAGAAAACACACATAAAAATGCAAATTTGTTAAGAGAATAAAACAAGGAAAGTGTGTGTGTGTGTGTGAGAGAGAGAGAAAAGAGGGAGATTATAAACAGATTTGTTGTGAGCCCACTAATCTCAAACCAGACATTCTTGCAAAAAACAATATCAATTTGGAAAATAAAATAATAATATTTAATGAAATTTATAAACACTTCTCTAAAAACATAGCTTTGGGTTCAAGCTTTTTAGGCTGGCTACCATCTGCTCTCTTTCTCTCTCATGGCTTCTGCAAAATTTTCTGTAGTTTACAGTTAACCCACCCCCCATTAATTTATTTTTTTTGGTCTCCCTCACCTCTCTCTGACTGACCTCTCTCTCTGTCTCTCACATGTGCTGCTACTGTAGATGTCGAATTTACCCAACTACCCCATCTTTTAACACTTTGGTGCCTAGAGAGAAGTACTAGTAGACCTTTGACACACAAATTTTGACGGTGGATCCCACCTAAAAGTATCGACGAACAAATTTGGTGACCGGAGAGGAGTACCGATATACTCCCCAAAAAAAAAAATTAGTTTAAAAAGTCAAAGCATTTAATTATTTTCTTTTTATTTTCAATTTACATTTCAATCCATTAAATGTATAGTTTAAAGGAAAATGTTCGATGTACCGTATGAATCAATTCATATGTTTTACAAATATATACATTTCATTAATTTATAAGTTCTTAACGCTTGGATCATGAATTCGATTTTCTTGATATTTGATATTTGATATTTGAAGTCACATCAGTTTATCTCTCTCTAC
>JAOWAN010000047.1:11720574-11739193 GCA_028566635.1 Lobelia cardinalis
AGAGACCGAAAGGGCGAATTGGGTGCCTAACCCCTTCCCGATTCGTAACCTAGCCCCCGGACCTATAATCTCACACATTTTTTTCAAAAGGCTTGTGCTTTCGAAGTCTTAAATATAAACGGAGGTGGCGACTCTCAAACTTTCATACAAGCATGAGCGGTCACGAATGAGAAAATCCGAGCGTTGTACCAAAGTTCTCATCGCACATCGAACGAGGATCGGGGTTCTCACAGGTATAAATCGCAAGTCAAATCGCATCTTATCGGTTTGGAGAATTTTAAACCTAAACCGAATCGCATAACTCGAAAATCAAATCGAAACGAACTAATAAACCGCAGTTCGATTTATCGATTTATGATAAATCTTGTAATTTTTCAAAAAAAATTAAATATAGCATAAGATTTAACAAAAATTTATAAACAAAAATTATTTTAACATTTATGATAAAAAAACTAAATATAGCATAACATTCACAATAAAAATTAAAAAATAGCCCAATTATGTTACTTATTTACATAATACTTAGTACAATACGACTTAAAAGTTATAAAAGTTATAAGTCATCACCATATAACTAGGTTTAAGTTAGGATATAATTATTATTTTATTTTATATATAAATTAAAAGGGGTATATATAAATAAATAGAAAATATGAGAGCTTTATATGAAAATATATATATATATATATATACATTAGATATCGGTTCAGTTCAGTTTGGTTTGAGTTGCCGAAATCACAAATAGAACCCAACCCAACTGTGGGATTTGAAAATTTTTCGAATCGTAACCGAACCGTTATTGGCCGAAATCAAACCAAACTCATCGATTTGGTTCGATTCAGTTCTAATAACGTTTTGACCGGTTTGGACTTGCACCCCTACTAATGTATAGCAGCTAGGGGTGAAAATTGGAACAAAAAAATTGATTTCCGTCGAATTCGATCCGAAATTTTTCAATTTTGAATTAATATTTTCTAGTATGATTTTTCAATTTTGATTTTCAATTTTTTCAAAATATTTTGGATTGAAATTGGAATCAGGTTTAAGAATTTAGAAATTACAAAATTCAATCCGAAATATTTTCGAAAATCAAAGTTCTGAAATTTCGATTTGATTTTCGATTTATCAGGTATACAACACTTATTTAAATTTAAAATGTATAATATATATATATATATATATATATATATATTAGAGAATTGAACCATTTACCTCACACACTCAAAATAAGATATTATCTCTATTATGATGGAAGTGGTTTAAAACTTGAAAACGGTTGTAGTTGTAGCAAGTGGTGGTAGTGAATAGGTTCCTTTCGAACTATTTCGGTCATTGAGATATAATTATGATCTTTGATGGATATAATACATATTTGTTGAAAATTTACAACATTAATTAGTTACACTAATTTAATTATTGATTTGAGTGAAATATTTTTATTCATTGGTTTTTCTTATCTACTTTTTTCTGTACAATTGTTCAATAAATGATTATCTGATTTTTTTAAAAAAAATCTATGAATTGAAAAAATAGAAATTTCCAAAATTTCGAAAAAATTCCAATTTTTTTTTTGGAAATTTAGAATTTCCGAAATTTCAAAAAAAATGATGATTTCAAAATTGAAATGTATTGTAGATTTTCGAAATTTGTTGGATGAAAATTGAAATAAACGTTTTTATTCCGAATTGAATTTTTTTCGAAACATCTTATTTTTAATCCAGCCTATCCGATTTCTAATTCTAATAGCAGTTTTCAATGTAAGGAGGGAATTGATTGTAATTAATCTTAAAATTTATAATTTAGACGTGTTCTACTAAAACCACCCTTATATTAAGAATGATTTTAAATTTTTATTCTTTGAAATGAGGGTCAAAGGAAATATTTTCACCCAGAATTTTTGATTTTTCCCTCTCATTGATCCCACAAATTTTCTCTCTATCTCTCTCTCTTACTTTTTACTTCAATCATTACAAAATCTCAAAAACCAAATCAATAAATCACCCATCCAAACGCAACCATAACTTTTCACCCATTAATAACATGCAAAAAGCAAAATTTAATTTTCTTTTGTAGTAATCAATTTAGTTGAGTTTGACAATAAGTCAATACAAAAATCCTAAACTATCTTAAGAGTACTTAAATGATTATTATGTTTTCATTTGAAAAAGTTAATTATATTTATTATAAATTAATTATTTAATTAATATTGAATTTTAGAATCATAATCATTGTAAAATTATCAAATAAATTATTAATAATTATTTATTTATAATTTGACAAGAAAAAATTAACTCTCATAAATAAATGATTAATATTTTATCAAATTAATTAAAAAAAAGTCAAAATGACATGATCATTTAGGAAAGGACCGCAAATTTCATAAATTATTCGACCTGATTTATCAACAGTCACTCAATGTCCTGACAACCCAAAAGTTATAACTCAATATAATTTTGATTAATCCATTCATTGTAACTTATTTCACTGATTTTTTTTTTTTTTGTGAATTCATAGAACTAGTTTATATTGACTTTTTTCCTTTTAAGCAAAGAAGATTAATAATTAAAGGAAGACCATTTTATTCATCTTATCACTAATTCCACCCTAATTAATTGAGACAGAAGGTAAGAAAATGAAAGTCAAAACAAAAATAAATAGTTATACTATGTTGTTCGTGGAGTTCGTCTCCGGCCCAAACCCAAAAACCAAATCCAAACTTTAACACCCAAAAATTGGGATTTTGAGAGTTAAAAAATAAATAAATAGACAATTTACACACAGAAAGAGAGATTCGTCTTCAGCTATTCTTTCTCCCCCCTGTTCATCGATCTGTCTCCCTCCCTCCCTCTTTCTCTCTCTGGAATTACTTTCTTTCTCTCTCTATCTTCAAAGTCTTTCTCTGTTTTTTTTTGCTTCTTATTGTTCACCACAGCTCCCCGACGGACAGGAGGAAGAAGAAGCGCCAGATTTGTCAATTTGATCCGAGCATTTACACCGTAAGTTGCGTTCAATTTCCGATTTGAAACCCTAGGGTTTTGATTTCGTGAGTACGTTTTTACGTTTCTATCGTTAATTGAGGTGTTCGTCCGGTTTTCTTCTTCCGTTTTGGTTTAGAAACCCTACATTGGTGATTTTGCTGAATTGTTTTCTGTTCTGGTTTTGTTTTGCGAGAATTAGGGTTTGGAAGATTGGGAGAAGGAAATTTGGGGAATATGAGCATCGACAGCCCCGGCAGAAGGGAAGAATTAGGGTTTTGAGTTTGGTGTAATTTTATTGGAGAATTACAGTGGATTGATTTGGGACTTTCCATGGGCGATGGTGGAGTTGCATGTGTGCCTACGCAGCATGTGGTCGAGCGTTACACGTTTTGCGGTGGCGGCAACAATGGTACCAGCAGCAGCAGCAGCAACAAAAAGTTTAATTCTAAGTCTTCGCTCAAGTTAATGAAGATGAAGGTTAACAAGAAAGAAGCGTTTTCCAAGGTTTCCGAGAGAATTGTTAGTAAGAATAGTCGTAAAGAAGTTGTAGTTGATAGTAATGGTTACGTTTCAAGTAAAGAAGAAGTAGAGGAAGGTGAGTTTGGTTCTTTTGAAAATGGTGAGTTTCTTCCGGAAAACAAGCTGCCTCCGCGAAGGTTTGAAATTAAGAGTGAGATCGAAAAAGGCGAGTTTTTAGTTGACAGGTGGAGGAAAGGAGGAGGAGAGGATGAGAGATGGCGTAAAGGTGATTTGCACAAGTTGGAGTTTAGTTCGGGAAGGTTGGATAAGTTAAGTAGAAGAGGGGAGGTCGATAAGACCGAGCCTGCTGCTGCTTCGTGGAGAGGTCTTAAGGAGGAAGTAGAGAAAGGAGAGTTTATCCCCGATAGATGGCGCGGTGGGAGAAATGAAGTGGCAGAGCGAGATGACAGTAGCTACTCGAAAATGCGGAGGCATGATTCTGTTATTAAGGACAAGGGGTGGAAATGTGAGCTTGGACGGACACCACCTTCTGGGAAGTATTCAGGTGAGAAAGACTTTAATAGGAATGGAGCTCAGTTTCCGAAAAAGTTTTCCAGGTGGGAAGGAGGCAACAGTCAAGAAAGGATGCCGAGGATCAATTCAAAAATTGTTGATGAGGAAGGGTCTCTGAAGAATGATTTTGGCAATGGTAAGAATCATGGAAGGGACTATCCTTTGGGAAACAGGCTGAAGAGGCATGGTGCCGAATCAGATTTAAGTGACAGGAAACAGCATGGAGATTTTAGTGATTATCCTACACCATCTAAAAGCAGGAGACTTTCTGATGATGGCAGCCGTGCTGCATTCGCTGATCATTCGCACAGAAATTCTCTTTCAACTAGGAATACTCCATCTGACAGGTACTCCTCCAGAAACTGTGAATCTCCTCTACCGTCCAGGGCCATTTATGACAGACATAACGGTAGTCCACGTCATTCAGAGCGGTCCCCACTTGATCGGGCCCGGTATCGTGATCATCGGGAGAGGAGTCCAGTCCATCGAGATAAGTCTCCTTATGCTAGGAGCCGTCACTATGATTACAGAAATCGAAGTCCTAGTTATTCAGAATGGTCCCCATCAGACCATGGTCGCTATCATGAACGGAGGGATCGGACTCCAAGCTTACTGGAATCTCCTCCTCCTAGCCGGGGTAAGCCGGGTAATATCCGGGAATCAAATCGGAAAAGTGCATTAAATGAAAAGCGGCAGAGCCATCATGGGAGCAAAGGGGAGGATCAGAAACTAAGCCAGAGGGATCCCGGTAGAAAAGAGACAGATTTATTGACTGAAACCCCTGAAGATAGAAGCAATTTGGACAAATCCGGAGGATCTGTGGAGAAAAGTACTAACCAAATCTCTCACAAGGAAGAACAGTCACATAGTTCCAGTGTGAACTGCGAGTCCCCTCTGGTCAATGGAACTACTGAGGATTTGGCTTCTATGGAAGAAGACATGGATATATGTGACACACCACCACATATACCACCAGCCCCGGTTGTGGCTGATTCAACCACTGGGAAATGGTTCTACCTGGATCATTCTGGTGTGCGGCAGGGACCTTCCAGATTATCTGATCTGAAATTGCTTGTGGAAGAAGGCTTCCTTGTCTCAGATCATTTGATTAAGCACTTGGACAGTGACAGGTGGGTTACTGTTGAACATGCAGTTTCTCCATTAGTGACAGCTAATTTCCCATCCATATTCTCAGATGCTGTTACTCAATTGGTGAGCCCTCCGGAGGCTCCCGGAAATGTACTGGCAGATGTCGGAGATGTGATACTATCTCCTAATCAGTTAGGTGATGAATATCCTGCCCTTTTACGGGAGCCAACAGCCAGTGTAGCTGTATCCGAGTCTCCAGTATATCTCCATATTGATGAAAGAGTTGGAGCCCTGTTTGATGGTTTTACCACAATACCTGGCAGGGAGCTGGAGGCAGTTGGGGGTACATCTTCTACTATGCTTTTCACTGCTTCCTTCAATTTTTTTCTTACTATCTCTTCTTTTCCATCTCATTGCAGTTTTAATTGCACTCCTTTTCTAACTCTGGAATTTGTACTGTCTACAGAAGTGTTGCAAATGACGTTTGTGCATGGTGAATGGGAGAGGTTGATAAACTCCGAAGGTATGTCTTTACAGTTTATATGCTCAAGTTCAGAAAAGTTGGATAAGAAGTATAAAGTTTTTCCACAGATCATCATTTTGATTTTTTATGTTTTGGGGTATCATGATAATGAGGTTCATTGGTGCATTCACAGGTTTCATCAGTCATCAACCTCACATGATTGATCATAATGATAAAAAAGAAGGTAATGGTGTATCCAGTTGTGCTGATTTTTCATCAAATGAGCCGGTGGAATCATGGTCAAGTGGAGCAGCCTTGTTGGACAAGGATCATTCCTATGACTGTGATGAGAGTTGTGACTGGTTCGCTGGCAGATGGTCATGCAAGGGTGGAGACTGGAAGAGGGTTGATGAAAGTGCACAAGATAAAGGTTGGAGGAAGAAGTATGTCCTCAATGATGGTTATGCTCTGTGCCAGATGCCAAATTCTGGACAGGAAGACCCTCGGTGGCATCGTAAAGACGAGTTGTACTATCCTTCACACAGTAGAAGGCTTGATCTGCCAGCCTGGGCATTTTCCTCATTAGATGAGTCAAATGATAATATCAGTGGAAGCAGATCAAACCAAGTCAAGTATTTCGGTGCAAGGGGAGTTAAAGGGACAATGCTCCCAGTGATCAGGATAAACATGTGTGTTGTTAAGGACCATGGTTCTTTTGTTTCCGAGTCTCGGAAAAGTAGAGGAAAGGATAGATACTCTTCAAGATCTAGTCGGCACTACACTTCAACTAGTGATTCAAAGAGATCATCAGAAGAAGATGTTTCTCGCACTGTATACATCAATGAACAAGACTCACGGGCCTCTTGGAAGAGCATTGCACCTCCTAGTATCCCCAAAGACCGCCTATCCACTGCAGATGACTTGCAGTTACATTTTGGTGATTGGTTCTATCTTGATGGTGCCGGTCATGAACAGGGGCCACTGTCTTTTTCGGAGCTGCAGATCCTGGCAGATCAAGGTATCATCCAGAAGCATATGAGTGTGTTCAGAAAATTTGATAAGGTATGGGTTCCAGTTACCTCTGCTACAGAAGCTTCTGGAGCTGCTGGGAAGATCCACTCGGAGGACAATGTGACATCTACGGATCCTCCTGCAGCTTTAACTTTGAAAGTAGTGGATGCTTCACCCAGTTCTTTCCACAGCTTACATCCTCAGTTCATTGGTTATACTCGTGGGAAGCTGCATGAGTTGATTATGAAGTCTTATAAGAGTCGGGAGTTTGCTGCAGCTATAAATGAGGTCTTAGATCCATGGATCAATTTGCGGCAGCCGAGGAAAGAAATAGAGAAACACGCATATAGTTCTGCTTTCAGTAATAAATATCTCAGATCAGGTATGTTGAAATCCTTCAGAATCTTCTTGGCATCTTGGTTTTGTCTATAGCAAAATAGTACAGTTTATCTCGTGCATGGCAGCCTTTTTTTAAAATATATTTTTATCCTTTCCCTTTTAACATTCACCTGCCCAAGGTTGCACTTACGCACGAACTTAGGTAACTGAATATGCTTTTGACTTGGGTAGTTGTCTTGAGCAAAAGATCAGTCCACACTGTCCATTCAGCAAAGCAGCCTAACTACTTGAGTTCAACTTTTCTTTTATATTCTATGATTTCTAGTTTGACAGCTTATGGCAATCAGCACTCAGTAGGGGGAGGTATATGACATTAGAGTCCGTGTATTGTTTTACGTTGCAGCTGCAACTTGGGTTAATTAGTATCTAGGCAGGTCTAAATCTGATCTTGCAGTGTGTCATGTTTGCTCAACTTTCCCATCATTCCACTATAGATTTTTATCAACATTCTACTTTTCCAGTCACTTAGACTAGCATCTTTTATTGGATACAATGAGATTAGGATCCAGGTATGACTTGAAATTACATGCTACTTTACTCTTATATTTTTATTCACTCTGGTACCACATCACTTGCTTCATTTGGTTCCCATGCAAAATATCTTTCTGGCAACCCCTCTCTCATTAAAAGATTCATCTATCATGCCAGTTTTGTGTGTAGAGTTGGTTGTTTCAGTCCATTTCAGGGAATTTATAAGTTGACATAATTAATCTACAGATCAAGTACGTGCTACCAAAAGAGCGAGGGTGGCTGCTGATGGAACTGAAGAAGAGTGCGAAGTTGAAGAAGGCATCCCCTTGGTTCAGAAGGATGAATACTTTGATGATTTATGTGGAGATTCTACTTTCTGCAAAGTAGAAAATGCAGATTCTGAAATTGAGGCTAGTGGTTGGGGTCTACTTGATGGTCTTGTACTGGCACGAGTGTTTCATTTCCTTAGGGCAGATATAAAATCCCTTGTTTATGCTGCTTTGACTTGTAAGCACTGGAAATCTGTGGTCAAGTTCTACAAAGATATCTCCAGACAGGCCGACTTGTCTGCTGTTGCCCCGGATTGCACTGACTCTATGATCCTAAATATAATGGTTCGTTTGTCATACTTCTTTATTCCCTTATCTGTTGTTGGTGTTTTGTGTATGGGTGTGTACTGGGGTTTTGTGGGGGTTAACCTTGAGTTAGAATTGTACTAGTTCAAGTTTGACACACTCTCTTCTTGCAGAATGGCTATAACAAAGAGAAGATCACATCCTTGGTTCTGCGTGGGTGTACAAACATTACTTCTACCACGCTTGAAGACATTCTCCAATTACTCCCTTGCATCTCATCTATCGATATCAGGGGCTGCAGCCAGTTCGAAGACTTGGCTTGTAGATTTTCAAATATTATTTGGGTCAAGAGCTGGGGCATTAATTCAAAACTAAAGAGTATTAAACACATAACTGATAGAACTTATGATGGTAGAGATAGCCAATTGGACGATTCTAGTGGGCTTAGAGACTATTTTGAAAGTCAGGATAAGAGGGACTCTGCCAATCAGCTATTCCGTCGAAGCCTTTACAAACGTTCTAAAGTTTTTGATGCTAGAAAATCTTCATCACTTTTATCTAGGGGTGCCCAGTTGAGGCGCTTGGCTATCAAAAAATCAGAAAATGGTTATAAGAGAATGAAGGAGTTTCTAGCTTTAGGCCTTAAGGATATTATGAAGGAAAACACAGCTCAGTTTTTTGTGCCAAAGGTACTATATTACCTGCTCAATTATTCTGGCAAGCAGCTTGTTTTTACATGTCTGGACTAATTATATCTTGGATTTTTGTGAATGTAGGTTGCAGAAATTGAGGATAGAATGAAGAATGGTTATTATGCAGCTCGTGGCTTGAGCTCTGTCAAAGAGGATATTAGTAGAATGTGCAGGGATGCAATAAAGTAAGCTGTTTGCTTCTTCAATCCATGCTGCACTTTTTGACTTCCATGAAATTAGGGTTAAGAATACAAGTAGCACGCAATGCAAGTGGAAACTCCTAATTTCGCTTACTTTCTTACTAGTTACTCCTCCGTCCCTAAATGAGTGTCTTGTTTTGATTTTTTGGTTGGCTTAGTTAAAATTTGGCCAGTTTTTTAAAGAAAATTAACTTATTTATGAAAATTATAAATTTTTTTATTGATAGTTTACTTAACAATCTTAATTCTTACAGAATTTAAAGTTTTAGAATCTAAAATACAATAAATATATAATGATTATTTTAATATTAATTAAATTGACTTTTCAAAAACCAAACATTTAGGGACGGAGGAAGTAACATTTGTGGAAGATGTCTGAAGTTTGAAGCTTTTTCCATTTCCTTTTTTCTTGTGGAACCCATGTGCGTTATTGTCAGCCGATGTCGAACATTTTGGTTGTGGCTTATATTTCATTCAAAATTTGTGCCAATGCAGAGCAAAAAACCGAGGTGATACTAGAGACATGAATCGCATTGTTACATTATTCATTCGACTTGCGACGAGTTTGGAAGGGAGTTCTAAATTTTCTTATGAGAGAGATGAGATTATGAGAACTTGGAAAGATGACTCCCCTCCAGGATTTTGTTCTTCATCAAAGTATAAGAAGCCTAATAGAGTGGCTGATAGGAAGTCCATGAATAGAACCAATGGCACACTTGCTAATGGTGGTAATGATTTTGGAGAGTACGTGTCTGATCGTGAGATCAGAAGGCGTTTATCTAAGTTGAACAAAAAAACAATGGGTTCTGGAAGTGAAACATCAGATGACCAAGACAGATCCTCTGAAGAAACTGAAACTGATAGTGACAGCTCTTCGTCGGGTACAGATACTGACGTAGATAGACGATCAGATGCTGGAGCAGGAGAGTCGAGATGCGACAGTAACTCTATTGCAGATGATGGGTTTGATTCAACGGCTGATGACCGTGAATGGGGTGCTCGCATGACCAAGGCGAGCCTTGTTCCTCCGGTTACTAGGAAATATGAAGTCATTGAATGCTATGTTATTGTTGCAGACGAAGAGGAAGTGCAAAGAAAAATGCGGGTTACATTACCGGAAGACTATGCTGAGAAGCTCATTGCTCAGAAAAATGGTATCGAGGAGTCTGACATGGAAATTCCTGAAGTTAAAGACTATAAACCTCGGAAACAGCTTGGTGATGAGGTGATTGAACAGGAGGTTTATGGCATAGATCCATATACACACAATCTTTTACTGGATTCCATGCCAGATGACTCTGATTGGCCTCTTTTAGATAAGCATTTGTTTATTGAAGACATGCTCCTACGTGCTTTGAACAAGCAAGCCCGGAATTTCACAGGGACTGGAAACACTCCTATGGTATATCCCTTGCAGCCTATTGTCAAAGAAATTTTGAAAATTGCTGAGGAGGAGCATGATACAAGAACTGCAAAATTATGTCAGTTTATGCTCAATGCCATTGGCAAGCGTCCTGAGGACAATTATGTTGCTTATAGAAAGGTATGCATGGACCTTCTGAAATATTGTTAAATTGAGTCCAGTTTTCTGAGTTCGAAGTCTTTCCTTCAGTTGTGTGCAATCTGTTATATCTTGCATTCATTTTCGTTGTATAATTCAGGGACTTGGTGTCGTCTGCAACAAAGAAGGTGGTTTTGCGGAAGAAGACTTTGTCGTAGAGTTTTTGGGAGAGGTAAAGATACATTATCTTGTTCATTTGGAATGCATATTATCGCGGGTTCCTCTTATGCTTTTACTTGTGCGTGTGCGAGTGAAATTTGTGGTTTACATTGAAAACCTGATAAATAATTTTTTGCAGAGAGATCATATGATACATGATGAATCTTTACTATCTCATAAACACAGACAAAGTAAGCAAAATTTAAGTTAAAATGTAAATAATTGAGCCAACACATAGAAAGATAGTGTTCCTCTTTACTATTTGACTCACGAAATTCAGATTTGGTACGAACAGGGATAATCAAGATCTAACTTTGGCTTTTTGTCTCCCCCGTGCATTATTTATTGGTGCAACTTTTGTATTTCCATGTAGGACTTGTCTTCACTCTAGCTGCTGCCTCATTAGTTTTTTTCTCGTTATCTCTTTATGTGAGTTGGGTTGAAGAGGGTTTTTGTTGATGATTTCATTCTTGCACTTGTGATCCAAACTATAAAATGCAGGCAATCACCTTAAGACATGGTGGCAAACAATAATTAAGCAACTAGTATTCAGGTGTTCTGCTTTTTCGGATTGTGTTTCTAGGTGAAGGGCATGGTAGTTTCTTGGATTTAGAATGCCACTATACAAATTCTATCTTATCTACAATTTACTTGCGCATCTTGCTTCTCTCTGCTTTGTTTACATTGCATCTTCTAAGGGTTAGATGATTCTGATTCATTTTTATAATTAATTTTATAGGTTTATCCTGCATGGAAATGGTTTGAGAAGCAAGATGGCATTCGTTCGTTGCAAAAAGATAGTAAAGACCCCGCACCTGAGTTCTACAACATATATCTTGAGAGGCCAAAGGTTCTTGTAACTTTAATGAAACCTTGGTACGATATTCATCTCATTGGCTGGCTTACACATTTTGACCTGAACATGCTTTCTGTTTTGGCAGGGTGATGGTGATGGTTACGATTTAGTAGTTGTTGATGCAATGCACAAGGCTAATTATGCCAGCCGGATATGCCATTCTTGCAGACCGAATTGTGAGGCAAAGTAAGTTTCTGGCTTGATTCATCTGGAAGTTCTTTCGTGCTTTCGGTAATGGATGACATGGGTCTTACCACATTATTTCAAATGCCTCGAGTGCTTCGCGAACATGAGTTGAGATGAAATAGCTAATAGCGTGTTTAGTTTGTTCATACCTATACTTTATACATTAGAATGAAGTTGGATTTTGTGGTTCCTTGTGTGCTATTATCCTCGATTAACCTGCAAAAAGGCTTGTCCTGAATTCTTTTTGTTCATGTGTATTTTCAATCCTTTTTGGTCAAATTAGAATGTGAGCTATAGTTATTACTACATTAAGTTGCTTTCCAATGATATCTTTGTTTTGTTTCTTAATCTTATTTTCTTTTTCATGGTTTAATCTAATTGTTATAAATGACGTCATTGATTATGATAAATGGATATCTTATAAGAAGTCACATCCAGCTGTCCAATTTCATTGTCGAGTCAAAATTCTGCTCTCATAGTCATTATTGTAGACCTTGTAGATTGGAAGATTATTATTTGATTCTAAATTACTAACTGAATAAACTTGTTTGTTTTGAGTTCAGAGTGACTGCTGTTGATGGTCAATATCAGATAGGAGTCTATAGTGTTCGACCCATTGGTTTTGGTGAAGAGGTCACCTTTGATTATAACTCTGTTACAGAGGTGAATTTCAGCAGCCTGCAATGCTCTGCATTATAAATTTTATAAATGAAATTTGTTGAGATGATGATTAATCTTTGATGTCTCTTGCTTCAGAGTAAAGAGGAATATGAAGCGTCTGTTTGTTTATGCGGTAGCCAAGTGTGCAGAGGGAGTTATCTGAATCTTACAGGTGAAGGGGCTTACCAGAAGGTACAGACTTAAATTTCACTTTTCTAGTTTCGACAGATTAATTTGAGTTCCTGTCGTGACAAGCACACATATTTATAAACAGAATTCAGTAATTTTTTGCAAGTTCAACTTAACATGCTGTATGTAGAATGTAAGCTCAGTGGGTCATTTTATTAGTGTTCTTTCTCAGTCCTTTTGCACCTAATTAGTAACTATCATTGCGATTTGCCTGAGGTCAAGTCTTCTGCATATTATGTTCCCTGAGCTGATATTTGTACAGGTACTGAGAGATAGCCATGGACTACTGAATCGGCATCAGTTGATGCTAGAGGCTTGTGAGTTAAACTCGGTATCTGAAGAAGATTATATTGAGTTGGGTAAGGCCGGGCTAGGAAGTTGTTTGCTTGGTGGCTTGCCTGATTGGCTGATTGCATATGCTGCTCGTCTGGTACAGTTGCTTTCTCTTCGTCTAATCTTTTCATGAATTTTAGGTTCATTTCTTACACTTGTGCTTCATAATTGAAGGTGAGGTTTATTAATTTCGAAAGAACGAAGCTTCCGGAAGAGATTCTAAGGCATACTCTGGAAGAGAAAAGGAAATATTTTACAGATATTTGTCTGGATGTCGAGAAGAGTGATGCCGAGATTCAGGTATGTGATTAATTTCTCTCTCTCCTCACCCTCACCCTCACCCATTCAAGACACAACCACTCCCCGACCCACCAATTTTGTGCTGGTGGCTTTTGTTACATGAAACCATAAAAACCAGTATTTCCTCTTTTGAACTTGTAACTATATGGTCCTTTTTGATTGAGACAGGCCGAGGGTGTGTATAATCAAAGGCTTCAGAATTTGGCACTTACTCTGGACAAGGTAGCTAATGTTTTCTTTAAGATTTCTTCTGTCTGGGTGCTTTTTCTAGTGGGCAAGCATACCACGTAGTCTGCTAATATATACACTATCAACTCCCTTCCCCCAACCTCCACACCCGTGTGCACATACCTCTGCAATCACATGGTGCATCTTCTCCGTGAGAGTGGATGTCTACTTTTGATGATTTATCCATAGGATTCATGATATTGTATTCTAAGATGTCAAATTTTACAAGTCAATACTCAACATTTGTTCAGGTGAGGTATGTAATGAGGTGCGTATTTGGTGATCCAAAGAAAGCCCCCCCGCTGCTGGAAAGGCTTGGTCCTGAAGAAGCAGTTTCCTTCATCTGGAAAGGGGAGGGATCATTTGTTGAGGAGCTTATTCAATGCATAGCTCCACATATGGAAGATCGAACACTGAATGACCTCAGATGCAATATTCGTGCCCACGACCCATCTGGTTCTGACGACATACAGAGGGAACTACGGAATTCGTTGATATGGTGAGCAAAGTCATATGGCTTAACCAAGATGCACATCATGTTCCGACTGTTTGCGATCCTTATTTATCACTTTCTTTGGTATTGTAGGTTAAGGGATGAAGTCCGGAATCTTCCATGTACATACAAGTGTCGCCATGATGCTGCTGCAGACTTGATCCACATATACGCATTCACCAAGTCCTTCTTTAGAATACGAGTGAGTCTGCGTTGTCTTTAATTGTGGCAAAAGTACAATCTATTAAGCTCTTCTATTGGCTTTCTCAAATAATATGGTTCATTTTGCAGGAGTACAAGGCAGTAACTTCCCCACCAGTATACATCAGTCCTCTTGACCTGGGACCAAAGTTTTCTGAAAAGTTGGGACCAGGCCTCCATGAGTATCGTAAAACATATGGCGAAAATTATTGTTTAGGGCAGCTGATCTTTTGGCATAATCAAGCAAATGCAGAGCCAGATGGTTACCTTGCCAGAGCTGGCAGGGGTTGTTTGTCTTTACCTGATATCGGTTCCTTTTATGCCAAAGTCCAGAAGCCATCACGGCAGCGTGTGTATGGCCCACGGACGGTGAAATCTATGCTGACTAGGATGGTGAGTTTTTCTTTTTCTTTGGTTCTCGTTTGTTTTGTTTATGGTATTAGTGTCTATTTGGTCTAGTGTCATTCAGGCGATTGGCAAATCTTCAATTGGGGATGTGTAAGCAGTTTGAATCCTGGGGAATGTATCTCTAATCTCTAATATAATGAATTGGGAGGGCTTGATAGTATTGAATCCCTGTCAGGCTTTTATGATTCCCTAATTTATCCTTGATCCATTTATACTTCCTACACCCCCGCAGCACCACATTAAGGGGTCTAATAGTAAAACCCTTATGCCTCCCTCCCATGCCGCGGAGTAACCCACGGTTCTATTGGAAACACCTCCTAGTAATAAGGCGTAGTGGAGACCGCTCTCAAGTCTCAAACTAATACATACATTTCTTTATTTTGCATCATCCACCACTTTAAATAATTATCCATCTTGTAGCTGATTTTATATGATGAAAATTTTACATTATTGATGTTAAAATAGGTTGTACTACGAGAACCACTAGGATTCAAGAATTTTAGATAGGGGCTTAATCTAATAGAAACCTAAATAATTTACAAACCGTGAGAACCATCGGGATCCAAAAATTTGATATTTATGAATGCTTGTTGATTTTTGTGAATCTTAGTCAAAATAATTCATGAATTTCAACTAGGATCCATAAATATCAACTAGGATCCACAAATATCAAATTCTTGGATCCTAGTGGTTCTCATGGTTTGTAGATTATTAAGGTTTTTATTTGAACAACTACCTATAATATATATATATATATATATATGCACACCCAAATGCGTGTCCACATTTACTAGTTTTATTGAAAATAAAGGTAGGTCTTGAAATTGACAATTTAGGAACTCAGAAATATGAAACAAAGGTTAATATGAAGAGAAAGAAATAATTAAGCCAAATGGCTATACTGTTGTCTTAGAAAATACAGATGATTTGCAGGAAGTTACATTGCCATTTTCAATAGTTGAACAATACTTGTTTATTGCTATCTTGGTTTCTTTGTGTTTTTATGAAAAACAAGGGCATAACAAAAATTCTGGTCATTGACGGAGTTTTCTTGGGTTGAAAAACAAAAAGAGCACCTCTCTCTCTCTCTCTCTCTCTCTCTCTCAGTATTGTGTTTCTGTAGCGCACACACACATACTGAACCTTCAACATTTTTGCGAATTATATATCTTACATATAAGAGTACAAACTCTATCAATTGTCTCTCCTTTTTTTTCTTTCCAAAAATGCCCTTCTTAATATTTGAAAAAGATAAAAAATACCCGTAGTGGTTAGTGTCTGATTTTTTCCGGTTTCAATGGTCTCGTCCAGTACAATACATAAGCAATCAACACTTTTTGGGGCTGTAAGAAAGGAAGCTTCACAATAATTTTTTAATACATGCTGAAGTGATGACTCTCTCTAAGGAACTCGACAAAATAGCCCCGTAACTTCGGGAGAAGGGGTGCCTCCTCACGAAGGGGGTCGCAGTGACACTAGGCCCGGGAGAGTGTTTACCAAAAACACCGGTCTCCGCAAAGTCGTAAGACCATGTATGGGGCTGATAGCATTTAACTAGCCCGTCAACCATATATTTCGACCCACATCGAATACCGAGCTGCTTGTTGAAGATAAAAGTATGTCGGACCCGTCGGAAGTTTCCCATGAGCAAAACCCTAAATAGCTTGTGCGTTAAAAGTTTGTTTATATATTTCTACAAAAGGTTTGTTGGGGGGGGGGAGGGATGCAGACTTAATCGAACCTTAGTTATCTATTTTACGGCTATAACATGGGCTTAAAGGTTAAGAGTGATGTTTGTGTGAAATTGCAAGGGGCTAAGGGAATGCAAATATGCAATCATAAGTTACATTTTTGTGAAACTTGCTCGTGTGTTTGTTATGCAACTTGTTCCAACTCCAACTTCTGAAAATGAGGAGCCATTAAATTCTTCATGGAAATTAAGAAATTTTGCACAAACAATATTAGTGGTATTATTATGGCATAGCAAGGAGACAGTGAAGCATAGTGAGTATAAAATGTGAATTAGTAACCTTGCTAGAAAATGGACCCTCATTTTGGGATGGAGGGAGGATGAATCTTTTTGCTTTATAAATGTTTATGAATCTTTATACATGGAATGCACATTTTGAACTGTTGATATTTGTTTTGCCAGGAGAAGCAACCCCAGAGGCCTTGGCCCAAGGACAAGATATGGTCGTACAAGAGCTCTCCAAAAGTTTTGGGTAGTCCAATGTTAGATGCTGTTTTACGCAATGCTCCATTAGACAAGGAGCTGGTGCATTGGTTGAAGCACAGACCTCCCATTTTCCAGGCCATGTGGGATAGATAGACTGGTGCCTGTAGGTTTTCAGGGAAGCAGCGATGGATTTTAACTCGACCCTTTCTTCTTGGTTTTAGAATGGTTCTTAATCATAGTTATAGCAGCCCCTTTCCTATACACCAAGGGTGGGAGCAATCCAGTCGAAGCATCATTGCATTGAGCCGTCGCTTCCTTCATTCTTGTGTACAGCTTTTTGGTTTTAGTTCCTTCTAGGTTTTGTAATTTGTAATTCATTATTGGGTAGTGCAGTGTTCCATTTTTCCCCCAGTTATTGAAAAATGAGAAAGGGTAGAAAATTATTC
The DNA here is from genome assembly GCA_028566635.1 of Lobelia cardinalis. Classification (NCBI taxonomy): domain Eukaryota; kingdom Viridiplantae; phylum Streptophyta; class Magnoliopsida; order Asterales; family Campanulaceae; genus Lobelia; species Lobelia cardinalis. Next base: position 11,737,681 of record JAOWAN010000047.1, read on the forward strand.
CAAGATAGTTTTGTCCTCATGGTGGGTTGTTTCTCTTCTAATTAGCTTTTTCCTGATCTGTTTCTCATTTCGGCCTTTGTGTAAATACTAGGTTACTAATGGTTGATTATTTAATGACCAAGCCCAAGTGAGGTTTTGTAAATACTGATCTTTATTGCTGAGCATAATTGACTACAAACCAGATGACTATCAGCAGCAAGTTAATAATAGTTGACCGTATGATCTGTAGTTATATTTGGTTTTATATTTAAACCATTCATTCCTTGTTTGGTATGAAGTGGGAAAAGTCCCATGTTTTTTTGGGTAAAGTGTTTGTCGTGTTCTTTTTCTTCCTTTTTGGGATCAAGTTAGTATGTATTTATAGGCGAGTTTCATCATCCTTCATTTCTCGACTGTAACATATTCTTTTTCCAACTTTTCTTGTTGCTGGACCATATTGGGTCTCATTGAACTACCCTCCGTGTGCGCAAGTATTGGTTCGAGTCATTGAACTACCCCCTGATGTTGTGCGCTAGTCTGGTTCGAGTCTTTTTGAAGTACCCTTTGAAGGTCTGCATAAGTTTTGGTTTCGCCAGTGATGACAAAGACCCTCAGTGTGTTGGTATGGATTTTAAGTGTAGCGCTCATTCTTTGGCAACAAAGTAACATTGTAAAATCCGCAATGGTGCACTGCATGTAGCGAGGGACTCTGATGTATGACGTTCTCTCTTTATTTGAGGATGAGGAGCTCCTGACGCTTAAAAGACTGTTCAACATTTTATTGCTCGTTTTGGGATGAAAATCCAAAGATTATCTAAACAGTTGTTCAACACATTATGGATTGGATGCAATGTTTTTGTCGCAATGCACTAAATGATTTGTAAATTGATGATTATTGAACTGAAAAATAGGGAGAGATAGAAAGAAATAAGTGAGATCAATGAGAGCGGGGAAAAAAAAAAAGCAAAGACAAAAGAATGTATTTATCGATCGAAGATGGAAACGATCCCTCATCCTTAAACAGTATTTTGGAGCATAATGAAATAAGCGTTCCGTTTGATGAAAATTGTGATTGCTTTTTTAACGAACATGACATTTCAATTGGAACAGTGGAAAACATTAGTTTCCAACAAGCAGAAGAAAACATGGGAAATTTTGACTCCTTCAAAGTTGATCTAGAACGAGAGGTTGATGATTCTTTTTAAGAGAGAGAGAGAGAGAGAGTAGAAAAATGAAAATCGGAAGGTAATAGAAATTGCTTCGAGCCCCACGAGACAAGACTCAAAGAGTATCATGGGATAAAAGCTTCCCGGACACGTGAGCAGAAGAAGCCATCAAACCTTGGCACACCCATTGTGATTTGTGACTAGGCCTGTCAAAATGCTACCCATTAATCCACTCTAACTCGTTTTAATCTGTTAAACAGCTCAACTAGGGCTGGAAATCGGATGGATCAGATCGGAAATAGGGGGTTTCGGAAAAATTCCAAAAATTTTCGGAATAGAAAAGTCTATTCCAATTTCCATCCAAAAAA
>JAOWAN010000047.1:11765560-11802353 GCA_028566635.1 Lobelia cardinalis
GAGAGTGATAGAGAGAGAGAGAGAGAGAGAGAGAGAGAGAGAGAGAGAGAGAGAGAGAGAGAGAGAGAGAGAAAAGTAAATCCATACATTTTGGAAAGCCTCTTTTCAATGGCATTTTTCTCAGCCTCGAAATTATCCAATTTGCTATCTCGTAAGTTCCTTCCACTCCTTCCACAGACGCTCAAAATTAAGGATAAACCTAACTTTGTTCTGCTTGGGCGATAATCATTCCGGGTGTTGAAAGGAACATACATATTTACTTCCTCTTTCTCTCTCCTCACCACCATCTTCTCTTTCTCTCTCTAAGCCCACCAGCTGCCTGAATGACATCATCTACTCGATCCGCCCACTTTGACCACCTCTAAACCCTACCCGACCAATCACTTCTAATCCTAACACAGCAACGACGCCCACCACCCTAACTGGCACTGGTCCTCCCAAAAACACTTACACCACAGCATTTCGAGAAATATCACTAGGCAACCTCATCTTCATGCCGTTGCCGTTATAGATAGGGGATTTGGGTCTCTTTTCCTTGATAGGTTTTTTGATTTGGGGTGCTTTTTTGTGGTATGGAATTTTGGGGAAATTTTGGAAGAATTAAAATTGTCACCATGAAGGAAAGAAGACGTTAGATGAGGGTCCGGAGAAACTGTTGAATGAGATATTCAATTGCAGGCTAGGCAACTAACCCACTGTACTTTCTTGAATTCGACGCCCTAATGCAGACAGTGTGGATGGGGTAGTAAAAGGGTTTTTTTAACACACATAACTAGTTTATCAAATATTATCCTTTATTATATCATCTATGGTAACTAATCAAAAAAATTCATAATATACGACCTTCCTGATTGTAGCCCAAGTGAAATGTAAACAATTACCTTGATTTATCACAATGAAAGATCATTTATATAGTTTTTGTTCATGTTATTTGTGCAATTAAATAAAAAAAGTCACCAGGTGTAATTTTATAAGAGCGACATATATAAAAATTTGCACGTCATGTATTTTTAGTCCACATTTAAAAAATATTTAAAATTTTGACTACTAAATCACATTAATATTTTTCAATTATTTTATTTTCAGCCTCTCAATACTATTGAATATTTAGAAATTCAAACACGAATGAAGCCCTAAAAAAGCTTACAATTTCAAAACAATTTCAGACTTTGAGTCCTGTATATCGTAGCGATGACATAAACAAATTTTAAATAATCAATATAAGCTTTTCTCATCAAATGGTGATGCAAAAGTATATTAAATTGAAAAATCAAAATTATTTAATAAAATAAGTAATTTTATTTAATTTTTTACAGTTGCTTTATCTCGATAATTTGAAAATTTTATATGAACAAATAAATATTTAACAATATCATAAATACCAAAAAAATATATCAGTTTAACATTCTCAATGACTCATAGTTAATGACTTACATGTTACGACAAAAAAAAAAACTAAGTACAAACTAATTTAAGTTTGAATAATCAAACTAATATGGTATAATATTTAATTCTTAATTTCTTATGAATTTTATTTTTTTTAATTTAATTATTATAAAATATTAATATTTCTAAAAATTAACTTGCTGTCTAATTCAAGATTATCCCTTTTAATTTAAAGTCATATATTGAGTAAAAAAAAAAACAATAAATCCTTCAAATTGCCAAATTAAAACGGAATGTGTACCCCATACATTACACAGAATTCTATGCATCGGTTAGCTCGGTGTACGGCCAGCAGTGTGTACAACTCGGCCGACTCACCCCACCGTCTCATTCTAACCGCCAGATTCCTTCCCGGCGCAACAACCTTCACTCCCCGTCGCACACCCCTCTCTCCCCACTTCCAAAATCTGAAATTCAGTCGCCGCTTCTCCTCCTTCCCGACGGCTATGGACACGGATTCTCACCCTCATCCTTCCAAACTCGAACCTGCATTGGTAGCCACATCTGATGACGTCACCCTTGGACCAATTGATAGGAGTTCGGGCAGCGGGCTTCCTGACGAAAACGCAGCGACGGAGTTGGATTCTCATTCGCCCGGGCTGCCTGAGGATGTCGCCCCTAGTTCTTCGAGTGCGTTGCATAGTGGTGGTGTGAATGATAACGGTGAAGGTGAGGAAAGCAAGGTTGATCCGGAGGAGGTTTTGCGGAATGTAATGCGTCTATCTTGCGAGTCGACTGCCGAAGGTGGCAATTGCGACATTTATTTGGTCGGGACGGCTCATGTTTCTATGGTAACTGAATTTAGTTCTTGACTTGTTAATTTGGTGGATTTGATTAATTTTAATTTTCATGTAAGTCATATGAAATTAATTGAATTATGTTGAATCAATATTTGATATACATTTATTCCCTTTTAGATAACAAAAGTTCAAACATTAATTGTTACTCCCTCGTTTCATTTTTTTAAGTGTACCGGAAGCTACATTTTTCCATCACAACATGCCATTATCGTGGACTTAAAAATGAAACGGAGGGAGTATCTTATTGAAAACACGATGAACTAGAAATTTTATAATTGTTTAAAGACGAGAAAATTTATATGAATATTTGACCTAATCTTAATCGATATGAGCAATAAAAGTTGAATGTGAACCTTTTTATGTGGGACAGAGGGCGTATGGTATATGCGGATGACTGTATCCTTGTTGATTAGAGATAAATACGAGATTAGAGATAAAAATATTTTATGTGGATTGAGGAAATGGTGTGTAGGCGAGTTTGGTGGGGAAGGGTTCCCCTATTATTGAAGAAAATTCTATTGGAATCTGTGGTACGTAGAACAGTAACCAACTAAGGATGAGCATCATCATGGCCATAACTGTGTTTCGTCGTGATGAGGACGTAAGTATCCTTGTTGATTAGAGATAAATACGAGATTAGAGATAAAAATATTTTTTGTGGATTGAGGAAATGGTGTGTAGGCGGGTTTGGTGGGGATGGGTTCCCCTATTGTTGAAGAAAATTCTATCGGAATCTGTGGTACTTAGAACAGTAACCAACTAAGGACGAGCATCATGGCGATAACTGTGTTTCGTCGTGATGAGGACGTAAAAATGTTCTTATTCACGAGATACTAAAAGGCAGCACAGTTAGAAAACTATGATATTAGAGGTAGTGGAAGACCAAACTAACAAATTATGAAGCATATTAGGCCTTGGTCGCATCAGGGAGATTGACTTCTGGATTTAAGATTTGGGAGGCACTTTTTGTTTAACGTATTCGGAAACGTTTCATGTAGTTGGTAATCACATTGGTGCAAAAATTTGTTTGTCGAAATTATAAAATATAAATACTTCAATACTCAAAAATCTCTTCAATTCAACTCAACTCAACTTTATTTCCAACCACTTGAGATCGACTTCATGAATACTTTTATGCAATTCAATATAGTAAATGCACGGTTATCACATATGCCACAATCCTTCATATCTTTTTATATGATAGGTGTCTTCATTACTTTCGCTTCCTTTGCCCCTTACTTGATTGAGGTTGATATCGTCAGAGTTCCTAAGAGCCGTGCGTTCTGCGTGCCCAAACCATATTAAGGGTGCGTTTGGAAGGGTGGTTTATTGATTTGGTTTTTGAGTTTTTGTAATGATTAAAGTAAAAAGTAAGAGAGAGATAGAGAGAAAAAACTGTGGGACCAATGAGAGAGAAAAATTAAAAATAAAAAAACCTGGGTGGAACCACCCAGGAGAACACACCCTAAGTGATTCTAATCATTTTCTCTACTATAGGCACCACTTCCACCCACTTGTTTGCATGTGCATTTGTAGTGGTTGACTGGTTGTACACTTAATTCCATATGGTAGTGTGAGTCTAATAACTTTCATGCATACTAAGTATATAAATTGTTTTTCTGTTATGGTGAACGGGAACCTAAGAAGTTGTTTAGAATTCTAGGAGTCTTTGGCAGGGAGATCATTTTTCTCTGTTCTTGATTACCTTAGTCGTAGATGTCCTTGGTAGAGATGGTTGCCTGGTTAGTCGTGATGTTTTGAAGGTCTGCCATCCGCAGTATGCTGATGATACCATTTTCTTTCTTTCAGAAGAAGTGGGGAGAGTTAAGAATGTTTTTACCATTCTTTAAGTGTTTCAGGGCATGTATGATTCTATGGTCAATCTTTCTAAGTGCAGTCTTGCCAATATCAACGTGGTAAGTTCATCATTAAAAGATTATGCTTCTCTTGTGTGCTACTTGGTGAAACGGGTCCGTGTCTTATCTTGGTCTTCCATTACGGGGCAATCCTTTGGCTTCTGCTTTCTGGGATCTGGTAGCGGCTAAGGTATCTAAGCTTTTAGATGACCGAAGAAATGCTTATTTCTCTTTAAGAGGGTGGGTTACGTTGATCGAGTTACATCTCTTGAGCATCTCTATCAACTACACATCTCTATTCAAGTTTCAAGTGGGTGACATAGCATTCAGAGGGTATTATGCGTTGCTTCTTGTGGTGTGGGGTAGGTGAGTCTAACAAGAATCATTTGCTAACTTTGGATGTTGTGAAGAGGCCTAAGGAAGAGGGATGTCTAGGGATCAGAAACTTGGTCTTTTGAAATAGTCCCCTTGTTCGTGAAAGGTATGACGTTCCCCTTTAGAGCCTCAATCTCTCTGGCATAGAGTTGTTCGAAGCAAGATCGGTGCACGTTAGAAGGACTAAGATGCATTTATTAGTTATTCTCCCACAATTCTTGTGGAAGTTCAATAACAAATGCTATCACCTTTTCAGTCCTCCTATCCGATATGTGGTTCGGATAGGAAACGCATTTCGGTTATGGGAAGATCTTTGGTGGTGGAATTTCCTCTTAAGACTTCTTTCCCTCGTTTGTTCTATCTTTTGGAAGCTCATGATGCTCCCATTTCTTCTTAAGGATGGGGTCATGTAATCAAAACTAAAATCTATGCAGCATCCATCTCTCCCGTGATTTCCATTTCTTGAGAAACCTTCCAATTGACATATTTGCTCGATCAGTGTTTTTCTGTTCATCTTTATGATCTTCCAATTGACAATGTTGGCTTCTAGAACTTCAGGTCTTTACTGAGTCAAATCGTTCATTAAATTCCTTGTTCAACCTTTGATCCAAATTGCCTTTCCTTTTTCACAATTTTCACTAAGAGCTCAAACCGGTCCTACTTTCTCCCAGTGTTCGGGCTTGTTAGGAAGTCGAATGTTCTGCACAACTACAAAGTCTTTTGTTGGCAATTCCGTAATCGCTTGAATACCAATGATTTGAGGCAACAAGTGCAAGGTTATATCTCGCTGTCCAAATCAAAATCCATTTCTTTCTCCCGCTTGATGTGTTTGTTATGTGCTTGAAAAGTGTGAGACTCACGATCATTTGTTCCTACATTGACCTGCTACATGGTATCTTTGGAGCTATTTATTTGTGGTGAGAGGGGAGTATAGTTGTATCCCTCGGACTATCCAGGGTATGTGCTTGATTAGACACGAGTATTTTGGTGGGGCTAGGGATGCTAGGAATTTGTTTAGCTATGGAGTGTTCATGTAATGGAAAATTTGGATAGAGAGGAATTCACAGATCTTTGGGGACCATGAGTTATCATCTTCATTCTTTTGGGAAGAATTTCTTTTCGGGCCTCTCCTTGTGTGCAATCTTTGGGAGCTGCTACAAGCTTGCCTTTAATAGACTTGGCTACGGATTGGAAAGCTGCTGTATGATCATTATAGTTCTAGCTTGGATGTATTTTGTTTTTTAGCCGTCTTGGCTTTTGAGTTTTCTTAATATTAGAATTTCTTTTTTCTACAAAAATGTATGTTTGGCATTCAGAGTGCTAGAAAATTCAAGATGAGTGCATCGGGCTTCAAAAACGAGAGATGCATAAACTGTATCACCAATCTCCACATTTTTTGTTTAATATGGTTTTACGTTTAATTAAAATCTTAGTTCTCTGTGTGTGTGTGTGTGTGTGTGTGTGTGCCAGAGGGAGGGGGAAAGTATAAAAGAACGTTATCATGTATGTATATATATATATATATATATATATATGATAACAAATATATATATATATATTGTATATATATGTAATTTGGCACTCTAACTTTGAGTTATCATATATATAAACATATGTGTGTGTGTGTGTGTTTATATATAGGTAGTTGATCTGCGAACTCTGCCAACCACATGGATCCATCAAATTGATTTTGATGAACCAGAGCTGGATATCAATGGTGATCCATCAAAATAAGTTTGTTCATTGATCCATCAGTTGAAATTTGATTCATTGATCCATCAATTTTTCATTCCATCAAAATTAATTTGAGGGATCAATGTGGTTCGCAGAGTTCACAGAATTGTTAAGTTTTTAGCCGAATAAGCCCCTATATATTCATATATAATATATATTTGGCACAGTTTTAGTAAAGACAAGATGAGTGGAACTAGGCTCACAAACAATGGGATTTATAAACTCTGTACCATCAGTCTCCACCGTATTTTCAAGAATGAACAGCTGCATATTTGCAAAAAGAAAATAAAAAGATATTTTGCTTACTTTATATGAGAACTTTTTCAGCGCACATACTGTCAGGGAGATGCATAAGCTTACTGTACCTTTATAATCAGGAAATGAGAAAGAACTTCAAATGTTTTGGTCATCAAACGTACTAGTGTATAGGGAAATGTGGGTGAGTGCTGACCAGAGAATGATGTAGAATTGGAAATTGTGTTGCTTACGAGTATTGTTCTCTTACTGCTTCCATGTTTCCTAACCAGTCCGTGTATCAGGAATAGGGGGGGAGGGGGGGAGTTAAATCATATGTGCAAAAAAAATGACAAACGTCTTGTTGTATAAAGAATCGAAGAAAACTTCTATCAATTTCATCTTTCAGTAATTGAGGTCATTGTTTTAACATTTAGGTAAACTGTCAAACGCAAATACTTAGCTGGGCACGTGTTAAACTCCTCTTTTAGAAACGATATAGCAACTGTTTTTCAAGGAGGATGCTACATCTATCAAGAGAAGTGCATGAATTTTGAGGGTTGGCACAGTTGTAGGGATTTTTTTTTAAAGAAACCAGGGTAACTGCACCAACAGTGTGCAAAAGCCATGATGGTTTAATTAAATTTGACTATAAATTTTTTGGACCCTATCGCTGGAAAAATTACACCAATCAAAATAGGCCAACAAGGATTTTGTGCACTTCTGGTGGATGTGGCATACTCTTTTTCCTATCATCAGGGCTGCATTTAGAGTTGGAAGAAATGCATTGCTAGCAGAGACAAATGCCAACAAGTGTCTATGGGCACTCTGAAAATCACTCTTTCGAATAACGTATTCCAATCCTTTTGTAAGTGTTGCAAAACCTTTCTGAAAAAGGATTCTGAAAGACAGAGCCAGGAACAGTCTTGCTGGACCAGTATGCATTGTAGTTGTATTCTATACTTCCATTGGTGTGTGATTGTTTGCTTTATTTTTATCGTTTGTACAAGATTGGTTCCGACGTGTGAATGTGAAAAGAATAATATAGGAGCATAATTTCAACCTACCCCTATTTCCTTTTGTGGATACTTAGGAAGGTTGTAGGAATCTTGACTTATCGACAATTAACTATTCGTTAGGTTAAAATCAGTCTTTCCGAATGAACTGCGAGTCTCTGTATATGTACATTCTTCTTGAAATAGATTCAAAAAGTGTAGGTCGTGCTGGGGGAGGGTCAGCTTGTGCCGAATTGCCTATTTGCGAGGAGACTTCTTATGGTCTCTGGTGGTATATTACCAATTGGAAAGGATCATTCCATTCCAAGAAGTGTTTGTTCTTCCACTGACTCATATGTCATTCAAGAGAAAGAAGGGAATAGATTCTTGGTATAAGTGTATAACCATTGAGCCACTATGGAAGGGGATTGATACTAGGGATCCGGACCATGTCCTTTTTCAGTTGGGGGTCAAGTTTGTGAGTCGCTCAGGGAGTCTAAGGAAGTCGGAAGTGAGTGTCATCGACCAATAGAAAGAGAAAGAAAGGGATTTCAGAGATGAGTAGGTAATAGGTTATGTCTGTTGTTGGTTATTGAGAGCCGGGAGGGGTGGCAGGTACTTAGCTTTAGCCAAAAGGGGTCAGAGTTGAAATGTGAAGGGTCTTGTTTTTGCTCGTGTCTGGTTGGACTGGCGGATTTCTTATTCACCTATGCCTATTCCTCTTATCAATAAAATGTGCTTTTTCTTTAATCTACCCTGAAAAGGAGTACAAATAGAAGGAAGAGCAAGATACCAGCATAAAAGAACAATCAAAATTGGCAGGTTTGTCTGCTTTTATATGTAATATCTTTTTATTTTCTGCAGGAGTCCTGCCAAGAAGTGCAAGCTGTAATCAGTTTCCTAAAACCACAGGTGCATCTCTAGAACTCTTAACATTTGATTGATGGATGGATCCTTTAGCAGGTTAGCTGCCTGCTTTGTGGTGTTATGAACTTCTAGATTTTGTTTTCAACCTTTTAATATTACATGATGTTCACTTTCAAATTATTGAAACAGGTTGTGTTTCTGGAGTTATGTTCAGGCCGTGTGGCTTTACTCACTCCTCAAAACTTAAAGGTTTGAGTTTGTCTGTATACTGTCCATGTTCTACTTATTGTTACAGTATTTTGAACACCTCTATCTTCTGGTGTGTGGGTTGGGAGGATAAGTTTCTTCTACATTATCTTTATTAGTTGAAATGCAAGCTGTTATAGGTATACCAGCATGCAACATTTTCTGAAGAACTTTGATTTAAGGACTTTGTGTGATGTATTTCACCACCTCCTCCCTTGAGTAAATTGTTGCATCTCTGGTCGGCCTCATCACAAAGTTTTAGGTTAAAGGCCTGCCAAGTGCCGACATCTTTATGGTAGGTGAACCTTGACCACCATTGTAGATGGGTGCACCATGCATGCATTTACAGTAGTTCTTTGAAAGCAAAAGGTAAATCCATGCTCCCTTGCGCCCGCATATGTGGAAAGGCACATGACATCCCTGAACCTTTAGCAATTGAAAGAATTTGATTTTTCCAATTGTACTTGTGTGCAATATTCTTGTTTGAAAGATGGGTAAATGACATTTATCATGCAGTTAGACATTCTGGTGGGCACTTGCCTAGCAGTGATGAACAAGGAAGTTTTTGCATCTAGCAAGATGCTATTCTTCTACTACCCTTGTTCAGAATTGTGACGGTACGTATCCCAATCAAGCTAGAGGTAGGGGAAGCCCAAAGCTAACATGGACATCCTTATTCAAGAAAGATATGAAGGGATGTGACCCATGTGACGACCTTGCCTTAGTTTTATATGGTAGATTGGTACTTCGTATATTTTCCACCATTAATGAGTACATATCAGATGTAGAACATGCATTGCTAAAATGGATAGCCTGGACAAAGAACTTTATGCTTAACAAACTCTGATAATGGGATTTTTGTTGTGTTTGTTGATCAATACAATTTACAGGGAAAAGTAACTTGGTAGATGCTGATGGTTTTCCTTTGTGTGGAATAGTTTTTGTTATATTAGTCATGGCTTGGAAATTCTGTTCTCGTTCCTCCCTGATATGAAGGTGAAAATTCTGTAGACTAGTTTGAAGCTATCACTTTGTTAATATAAACTTGAGGAGAAAGAAAAAAAACTATTATCACTTGTAAGTAATATCAATCCAAAAATGTCTCAAATGTATTTGTGCTGGTTTGTTATTAAGAAAATTTGGGTATAGAATTGTAAAGGTTTATAGTAAGAAACAATGAGTGAGTAGGAAGTTGAGCTCAGCATTGTGTTATGCATTTTTAAAATGTACCTAGACTAAGTGGTAACTTCTAATTAATGTACATATTTTCACCTCAGTGTTAGAAATGACCCATTGCAAAATCCATCCCAATTCACTGGACCAACTAGAAGAATAACAATATTGTGTTCCTCATTTGTGCTTTAATAGAAGTGTTGTAGTTAATCAAAGAATATTAAACCTGATTATCACAGTCCCCAGAGATATGGATGCTTTGCCCTGGTTATATCTTTAGCAATGTTTGATTCCTCTTCCTGGAGGGTCTTTATTTATGATTGCATTTAAGTCAAACAAGAATGGCAACCAATTAAGATATAGTTTTAAACGAAAGGAAGGGGAAATAAGAGTATGAGATATGAACAAACAAAAGAAACAAAAGCAGCTTGTCAGGAAATAATGCCCTATTACTTCATCCCGCGACAGCAGGCATGTGTCCACCATAACGTTCAAACACATTCTGTGGGGGTAAAACTGCGCTGCTAAACTATTTTAAGAAAGCACATGTGTGTGCATCAGACATGTGTCCTACCTCATCACTTGTGGGAGATTCAAAATGTTTTGAATAATGCTACAAAATCCATTTTAGAGTGCGGTGCTCTGAGGGAACTCAGGTGTGGCGAATAACATGGTTTGGCTACACATGTTTTATTTATTCATCATCCATGGAAATTTTCAAGTCAAGACGATGGTGGACCGTGGATATACTGGAATGGTTTCTCCACTTTTCTACCCTTAAATTTGCTTAGAAGTCCATGAGTTTCGTACATGATACAATTTCAAGTGGGTCGATATCAGTGGCTTAACCAAATGAATCCAGTTTGCATTATGGGGTAGCACAATTTGTTGTTGTTCTTTCTTCATTCATATTCTTTTTTTTGACAAATTGTTGAATTCAATTCCAAACTGATCCTAAACTGTTTTGAGAAGTGGTCTGCTTAGCAAGGAAAACCGTCCCAGATTTAGGTGAGACCAACCTGGTTGTCAGGTAACACACAAATTACTTCAAGTTCCTCATAACGAAGTTGCTGAGATAACTTGGTTAGAGCATTTCCCCTTTAAACTGTAAAATGTGTTCCACATATTGTTATGTGCACTGTTTGGTACAAAGTTGATGTGCATTTTTTTCTGCTTCATGTAATTGAGAGTTTATAGTTATATATATATTTTTTGTGTGACTACCTCCTTTTTTCCTTTCTTTCTGCACCCCACATTCCCACCAGAAAAGAAAAAAAGAAAAAAAAAGTGAAATTACTGAAAGTCTCCTTTTGGAAGTTGTTGTCACTTCACATTTTACTTTGGGTATTGATGGTTGCCTTGACATCTTCTGTTGCGCATGTACTGAATTTTAATCTGGCAGGTGCCAACTATGGGACAGATGGTGGATATGTGGAAGAAAAACCACAACATGTTTGGAATACTCTACAGCTGGTTTCTTGCTAAGGCATGATCTCCCTCTCATAGACGTATTGAAAGCTTGTTACAGTCTTAATACCTTTTGAGGATTTAAACAAATTTTCTTCCTAATAACTTTCCTTTTCTTTTATAAAAAATTAAAAGAAACAACATTTTCTTAGTTGTACATGATTTCAGGTTGCTAGTAGTCTTGATGTTTTTCCTGGAACTGAGTTCCGGGTGGGATATGATGAAGCGATGAAGTATGGTGGGAAGGTGATACTTGGTGATCGGCCAGTTAGCGTAAGTTTTCTTCTGTGTAATTCTACTGGGATAGTGGTATTTGTGGTAATATTAGCATCACTAAAGGTGATATCACTATTTTGCATAGGTTATTCCAGCATTGCAGCAATAATTACTGGTATTATTGCTGTCGTTACCTATTTTACTGGTTGAAAATAAATTAAGGGTCCCTTCTGTTTCGTTTTTAGCATCTGGTGATATAACCAAGGGTTTCCTCTGCCCCAATAGAGCTGCATTGGAACTGTTTATGGGATTAAAGCCACCTTTTGGCGGTCCTCCAAACCACATTAGGACCAAATGGTTGGATGAAGGGGTGGGAGTAATTCAGTATTTTAAATTCAAAATTGAAAATTCAGATTTTTTTAGCAGATTCCCCCTTTGCTGTGTAACTCACATTTTATGCAGATTCCCCCTTTGCTGTGTAACTCACATTTTATGCAGATTCCCCCTTTGCTGTGTAAATCACATTTTATCTATATCCGAGGAGGTTCCATAACTTTGTTCTCCAGTAAATGTATCTCTTAATCCTGACTCAACTGCACAAAGAAAATATAATGATAACACTCTGGTTGTGTGTGCGTATACTCCTTCCATTCTGCTCAAAGAGTCCATGTTTATATAAGGTTTAGTACTCACCTCACTTTTATTTACTTTCTAATTTTAAACTCCAAATAACAATGATAAATTGGGTAAATATAATTATAAGCAAAATTTTTTCTTTCTTTTTCTGAGAAGTAAATGAATTTAGATAGAAGGATATACAAAAAAGATTACAAAAGGACGAATGAGAAATCCATCAAGAAAGGTAACTAAAACGAACAGAAGCTACAAAAAGGATCTAGGCAAACGGAAGAACCAACCCCTTTGGATCCCTGGAATGGGTATCCCTTGAAAGCACCCCTCCCTGGTCCCCAACTACAACTACTCTATCCCGCAAAAGAGACTGTGAGAGCGATTGATTCCCGAAGATTCTAGCATCTCAACCGGAAAAGAAAAAAAAAAAACAACTCCAAAAGCAGCAAAAGATCCCCACATTGCCACAGCACACTCTTATCCTTTTCCTGCCCAAGCCTTTGAAACTTAGTCCGGAGGAGATGAAATGGTCCCGGGGCAGACCCATGCTCTTATAAGCTAACTTTTTGAAACAACACACGCACGCACTCAGACCCGGTCCAAAAAATTAGCCCATTAGCCTTGTCATACGTTGAACTTTCATTTCAACAATTACCCCTAATATTTGATGGAAAATAGCAAATCACTCATTTTTTATCATAGTTCCGTCTCTCTCATCCTCACATACAATGAAATCGTAGTTGCCACTCTTCAGACCATCATCTGATTCATCTCTTCATTACGGACCGTCACAACTCTTTTGCTCGCTTTTTGCAATATCGTGCGATTGAAGCCATACCCAGATCAGTGAGCTCGCGGCAGCTACTTAGCTTGAAGGCCGTTTGGGTTTGACTGGGCATTGAGGGCAAGTTGTATCGGCATTGGCCTTCAACGAGGCACCATGTCGGAAATTACTAAACACTTTCACGTCGCTGCAGTTGAGATATTGCAAAACGATAGCCACCAAACCTTCGGTTGGGAGCTTGATCTTTGGACCTGGTCGAAGGTTCTAAAAGTCCGGAGGCATGGAATTAGGGTGATGAGAGAAAATGTCAGACCAAATGGAGGATGTTCGGAGGTTGGATCTCAAATACAACCTGTTCATTGACGAAGATTGATATATCAATGAAAAGAAATGAGTAGCAGCGAATGGCTTGCTTTGTTTGTTTGATTGGTTTTTAGGGTAGATGGAAATTATAAAAATATATAAATTTGGACTCAGGATAGGGTAGGGTACACTACTTTGATCGCCACCAAGAAACGTGATGCCTCGGTTGATGCTTAAAGTTTGAATAGAAAAATATTTGTGACAAATTTTGGCTGCGTTGGAGGTTATATTATGGTCTTTTGGGTGGCAACAGGTGGAGATGATATCTGGTATGTTAGGCTGCTGAAGATGATGCTTCGACAATGGGCGTTAACTGATGACTTTTGGGTTACCAGTAATTTCATCTTGCAAATTTTTCTTATCATCTCTCATAATATTTCATTGAAAGTCCCCGTTGATAAAACTTAATATTCTAAAGCGACCTTCATTCCCAAGTTGGGCTCGGGATAGGGTAGGGGATACAACTTAAATTTCCGCCCGGAAAAGATGCCTTGGTCCATGCTTTAAGTTTGAATGGAAAAAAAATTGTGGCAAAAATATCTAAATATGGGCTTGGGATGGGGTAGGGGATACAACTTAAATAGCCACCAGGAAATGATGCATTGATCGATGCTTAAAGTTTGAACAGAAAAATAATTGTGGCAAATTTTGGTTGCGTTGGAGGTGATATTATGGTCCTTTGGGTGGCAAAAGGAAGCTTCCAAGAGCCAGTATAATTTTGGGAAGCTTTGACCGCCATCGGCAATATATGGGCAATTTTTGGTGGTGCAGATGATGTTTGGCTGCTGGAGAGATGATGCTTCGGCCATGGATGTTAGCTGATGACTTTTGGGTTACCAGTCATTTCATCTTTCAAATCTTTCTTATCATCTTGCATAATATTCATTGAAAGGCCCCGTTGATAACTGAAATACTGTGAGGTGGGGAAGATATCGTTTTCTATATGAATTTAGGGACTTGTTCCAAATATTCTAAAGCGGCCTTCATTCCCAAGTGTTAGGAGGAGCATGTTGCTCCTAAAAGTGTCCAGAGTGGAGTTTTGTATATCTAGATAGTGAGATAGACACCTAGTTGTTAATGTGGTATGATATGCGATACAAGTGATAGTATGCGTTATGATACACAAACTCATGATGCATATCTAAGAGGTGAATAAAAAGTAGCTTGTGAATTGTACATGTAGATATGATTGCAATACAAAAGTGACTGGTTTGGTGGACCCATATTTTAGAAAATTAAAATAGAGAACTTTCTTCTTTCTTTGATTAGAGGAAAAGTTGGAATTTTTTGTTCATCTCTCTCTCTCTCTCCCCCTCCTTCCCTCCAACACCAACAACTTTTAGGGTTCTTTTGATTTTTCTATTGAAATTTGATGATATTACAATCTTCTTGAAGTATATTACTCCCTCTGTTCCGGGCAAAGAGTCCATGTTTAAAAGTCAAACTTTTTAATTTTGTACTTTTGACGCTATATATCTTTTATAAATTGTACTAAAGTTATAAAAGTTTTCTACAATATGTGATAAAACTATCATATTTTTCATAGTGATTAAAAAGAGGGAAAAACGTAATTTTAACTTAATTTTTGAAAGTGAACTCTTTGTATGAAACTTCACAAAATGGAATACTCCACTCTTTACCCGGAACGGAGGGAGTATTAGATTCCCTTCTAATTTTCTTGACATGAGTTACTTATAGACTATAAATTATTAATTATACTACTTCATTTTTGAACTTAGCACTTTATAGTCTACCTTGGCCAACGTCGTGGTCGCCGCCCCTCGCTCGTCACGACGACCGAACGCCTCTTTCCGGCCACGACGGGACGGACACCGCAACCGCAAACTATGATCTTCACGAAAACCGCATAGTCATTAATTTCAATTAAGGCACTGAATATGTGATCGTGAAAAGAAGAGGGGTGGGGGGATTAAACTCTCTTAAGCTTATTGGAAATATTTATTCCCGTTTTGCATGTAGGTTCCATATTACAGTCGCTATTTGTGGATCTACTTTGTTCCGCATTTCTTAGTTTATTTTTTAACTGTAATCATAACTAAGTTCGCATGTTTTTCTTTCTAGTGATTTTGAAGTAGTTGTGATTGGATCCAAGCTGGTATTAAATTGGGCATCCAAGAACTACCTTACATAGTTGACAGCCCGTGTGAATCAGCAAACCCGTAGAAATTAGGAGGGAAATACCAATTGAGTTGATTAAAGCATTTAACAACTAAAACGAGATGTAGTTAGTCTTAAGATGACTTAAATCTTGGCACAGCTGTTTAGGAGAAAGGATTCAACTCCAGGTAGTCGGCATTACATGGGATTGCTCAGTTTAGTTGCACCAAAACTTATACTCCCTCCACCCTAAAAAAATTTTCTAGTTGTACCTTTTTCAAATTTTAAAGGAAGAAGCTTTACCTGTACCTTTGCCTTTCTTAGAAATGGGAAGATTATTTTGGGACAAATAAAAATGAAAAGAAGAAAGTGGGAAGACTTCTTTTGGGAAGGAGAGAGTATTTAGGAGTTTGTTGTCCAGATTTTTTGGTGGTGAATATTCGAGCATCTAGTTTGCCCTTCTACATTAGTTCTTATTTTGCTTGCACACCCTCTATGCTTTAATGTGATGCAATATGAAGCAGGTACATTGAAATTGATTATAACCAATATTTATGTGATATATCCTTTTGATGCATCAGATAACATTGAAGAGGACATGGGCAAAAATGCCTTTATGGCATAAGACAAAGTTACTATATTCCTTAATGTTCCAAACAATTTTCTTGCCAAGCGCGGATGTTCTTAACAAAATGGTATGCCTTTACTTCTGCTAATAGCAGGTTTTCATCTGTACCTATAGATATGTATCATTGGAATTGAAATCATTATAAAGAAAAGATGAAGAACACGACGCTTCTGTTTTCCAGTATTTATACTATCGTTTTCCTTGTTTTCAGCTGAAGGAAATGGATGATGCCGACATGTTGACGGTTGTTATTCAAGAAATGAGCAAGCAGTATCCTACATTAATGGAAACCCTTGTACATGAGCGAGATCAGTTAGTATCTCTTTTTGCCACATATGCTATTTTGGATTTGTCACTGTGTGTTCTGTTGATTGCTTTTCCTTTAAGATTATATCTTCTAGCAACAAAAAACTTGCCACCCTTCCTCACAAGATTTTATCCTCACCTCCAAAATTTTAAGCTTGATGGATCATGATCTTTTGGCCCCTTTACTTGAAATCTGAGGAAGCCAGGATAAAAGGAGCAGAACCACAATGACTTTGGATCACTAGCTTATGTTAAATAATGCGATACAGTTAGTCATTTAGTGAGTACATACAGAATTTTGAATTAGTAGTCAGAACCTTATGCTTAGATATTATGGTTTACAAAGTTCGGATAAGAGCTTCCTATTGCCTTTCTGAGTAGGCTTTCAAACTTGAGTGAAAATATGACATGATCATGGTAGGGATAAGAGCTTCCTATTGCCTTTCCGAGGATGCAATGACATATTATCACTACCACACAGAGATGGACCACTGTAATGAATATGTCTAAGCTATCACCTTTCCCCCAATCTTCCCCATTCTCCTCATTTCCAACCCAGCAAAAAGAGGGGAAATGGATGAAAAAATTAATAAAATGGACGCTGAAACAATTGTCCATTCACTTGATGATTTATTGATATTGTGATTGCTTACCTTGGGACTGATTTCAGCAGTGGATGCCGATTGATTCATACTACTTGGGTTAATCTAATTATGGATAAAGCAATTTTATTCTATGTTGCAAGTATTAATGACATAGTATTTGTTGTAAGTTGTAACTTGGTTAGATATGCAGGTACATATCGTCCAAGTTAGTAAAAATTGCAAATGAGCATAGATCAGTTGTTGAGTGTTCCATACTAATTGAGTTGATCTGATTGTGGATTAAGCAACTTTATATTACTGTAAAAAGTGTTGATGTCGTGAAATTTGTTTTTTAGGGGGAAAATGTTTGTGTGAGGTCTGTTTTAACTTGGTTATCTATACAGGTACATGTCATCCAAGTTACTACAAGTTGCAAGTGAGCATAGTTCAGTTGTTGCTGTTGTTGGAAAAGGGCACCTTCAGGGAATCAAAAAGCATTGGAAGCAACCTGTTGCGGTCAGTTATTATTTTATTGATACCCTGGAAACAGCGTTCATGCACCTATGTTCATGTCTAATCTTTTGGTCGTTTCAGATATTTTTTACCTATCAAATTTTAAGGGTTCATTGAACCTATCTTTGTATTTTGTCCATATAAAACATGTGAACCCGGTTTAAGAAATTAACAAAAAGCCTACACAATCAGGCTTCCATCCAAAGAAAACGTAGTAACTGATTATTTGGATATCGACGTGGGTAATTCCACTGACATGGAAAATGGTCTAAGAAAACCCTGAATAACGACTGGATGCTCCTCAAACCCGGAATTGGCCAATGCTATAATAAAGGTTTGGGCAGAAATTCACTCAATTACCTCACCTAGTTAAGAACTACTAATTCGGTGCAGAAAGGGATTTCAAAAGCGATGCTCCAATATCGGAGGGAATTGCAGATCTTTTGAAGAAATCAACAATCATCTTTTAAGAATTACTGCTCTCGAGTCATAGAGCAATGCTTTTCCTATGTTCAGCCACCATGAATTTAATTACCAACACTCTCTCTCTCTCTCCCTCTCTCTCTTTCTCTGCAGTGGGCCTGTGGGTTGATTTTGCACTCTTTGCCTCTTTATTATCTTAGAACCCAATTGAAAACAATACGTCTACCTGTTATTACTGTTAGAATTACGGTCTTGTTTGGCTCCAACAGATTTCCATATCAAGGCAACTTTATTTCTCTTACAATGGCTATAAACTTGCTTTCTTCAACTGTTTACAACATGAACCATTAGGGGTGTATTTGGATGAGTAGTTTTTTGATTTGGTTTTTGAGTTTTTGTAAAGATTAAAGTAAAAAGTAAGAGAGAGATAGAGAGAAAACTTGTGGGATCAATGAGAACACACCTTAGGTTGTTCATACTTCATACACCTCCATGCTTTTTAATAGCTAATATGAACATGCGTCCAGTTTTGAGAAGAGTATTTTTATTAATTGTGTGGGTTTATTATACTTTTTACCTATCAAACTTTGCTTTAAGGGTTCAAATAACCTGTTACTGTAATTGCGTCTCTCTAAAACCTATCAAAGTTCTAGGAAAGGCATCACCACATTGACTCCCAATATCTTTTTCTCCTAACTTGTTAACTTTCCGTTTAGCTTTGTTGACACAAGTAACGACTGGGTATACCCCGACTTTTTTATCACTGGTTTACAGATGAAAGAGCTTCTAGAGATACCTTCGGAAAAGTCGCATATCTCAGCTGGAAAAGTTTTCACAGCTCTTGGAGTCACTGTTGCTGGGGTAGCCATTATCTCAGGCATTTATCTGTCTAGCAGGAAATAGCTCAATTATTAATCTAGGAACAACTGTTGATATTGAAAGTTTTCTTTTCTAATGAGGCTTGTATACATGTAATTTTTGGCGTTCGCAGTAACTTGCAATTTTCTCGACATACCCATCCTTGTTCAAATTACTATGGCATGCAGTAGCGGATGATTGCTTCTAGGAACAACTGTGTTGATTATTGGCTTTTGTTCAACAAGCGTGTTCATGATCAGCTCGTATCAAGCTCAGCTCGATAAGCTTGATGAATATTCAATTGACCTTTTTCTTTTATAGAAAACTAGCGTATGCCGTGTGCCCGAGGGCACGGCAATAACATTTAAAAAATAATATTTTATATAATTTTTAGATATATTTTAGATTTTTAATCTAAATAAAAAAATGAAATAAACATAAATATTAAAAAGTTAAATATAAAATACACATAATTTTACTATTAAATTGCTTTAAAAAGGGAGAAAGTAGGCGAGTTCCACATTTATACTCATGTAATCTGCACCCCTGACCCAATTCACCATTTCTCTGTCATTGATTCAGAGCTACTTTTCTGTATGTCTCTGTACAAATTCTTGCACACTTTCAATGGTCATTACTTTTTACTGTTTAAAGTGGACAACTGCACTGCACACTTAAAAGAAATTTAGGTTCAAACTCCAAAAATTTACTGTTCATTTGACATGAATTCCTAAAATTATTCCGCTCTTACTTATAAGATAGGTAATGTTTTTATTTACATGTACATATGAATCGGAAAATGGGAAGGCTGGAACATCAAACACTCTCATCAAACACTCTGTGAGTTTTGATATATTTAGGGTTATTTTTCAAACAGTTTTTTTTCTCTCTTTCATTTTCTCCCTTTTATTTTTTACTGTATTCCACTATTTTTTTTTCACCCTTTTAATATTTTTATACAAATTACTATCATATTAAGATAGTTTGGATCCATTATTAGGGTGTAAATTATATCGAGTGTCTAGACACTTCGGAGTGTCACCTTCCTTAAAATATAAAAATATAATTATGAATTATGAACATAACATCCATAAAAAATGAACATATAATTATGAATTATAAACATAATTATCATATGCATAATGCATGTCATGTTTATTATATATATCATATTCATAATTTATAGGCGCTCGGTATACCAACTGATTACTACGAAACAAGCGAGTTTCTATTAAAGGATATATAAATTTATTATTTTAAAAATTATAAAAGATTGCTCGTGTAATTTTTAGAATGAAAAGAAATATTTTGGGATTTACAAAAATGTTCTTTTGTACATTTTAAATCTTTTTACAAATTTGAAAAATGAAGCTTATATACCTTGTAAACTTGCATTAAGTATATTTGTGTGATTTTAAGTAATGACAAAATTAATTAAAAAAAAGAAAAAGAAAAAAGGATCGTGATTCGTGGTTAATTTTATTTATTTATTTTTTGAGGGCGCATGAGGACGTAATCAGAAACCCCACATTATTTTACTTTCCCCAATCTAGTTTTTGACTTTTGAACAAGCAGACTGATGAGACGGTTCATTTCTCTTTTGGGGTTTGTTTGATGCCGGACGGAGTTCTACGGTTGATCATTCCGGGCAAGCCACTCAGTTTTATTCTCGCTACGAACAGTTTGGATTTCATCTTCTCCCTAAAGCTCCGGCGATTACGTCCGTATATACGATGGTTGAAAGGAAGCTTTACAAAACGCAGTTGTGCGTGCTCTACCGGCGAGGTCACTGTCACCGGGAAACTTGCTGCTTTGCTCACGGCGATTCCGAGCTCCGCCGCTTTTCCTCTTCTTCTTTTAATGGTATGTGTAATTGCTGGCACTGCTTACCTTTTTGCTCTCCTGTTTTAATTGGTTGAATTTCTGCAGTATTGTATTACGTTGGTCTTTGTGTTGGGAAATGCTATCTAGGATCTAAGAATCGAAATGTCCTGCGTTGGAAAAATTTGAACACTTTTTAATGGCTCCGAAGCTCTCTTGGGTTCTTGAAACCCTTTTTAATGTCAACTTGAGCCAATTCTTGAATTGATATTTGACATATTCTTTTATATAGTTTGTGAAAAATGAAATTCTTAACGTTTAACATCACGCGAAAAGTGCTGTAGACTGTATGCTTTATGCAAGTTTTGACACTCTTTTTGTTTTCTTTCCTTCTTCCTAGACCAAAGAGCTTAATCGGTATTAATGGACTCTCTAGATTGTCTGACTTATGCCAAAAGGGTATGAGCATTTCATACAGTGGCTAATGTGTTTGAATTTTTAATTAGCACGATTGATTGGAGTCTCTTAGTTGCCTTCACCTCCCGTTGATTTATTTAGACATTCGGTACTTGAAATGTTATCATAGATGAAGCCTGAAGCAGCGCACTAACAATCATCATTGTATCTGGGGGGGGGGTGGACGTAAAGCTACTTGTAGCGTGTGTATGTGTACCGCTAGGTTTTTAACAAAACTTGAGAGAGGGAAAGTAAATTCATATAACCTGGAAGAATATGCTACAAAAATTCCCTTGATCACAAATTTTATTGACGAAGCTCATGTAATTTTTTCAAATCTCTTTATTAGATTACCTCCTGTTTTAAATCATACTGATTTTGTTTTTCTCCAGATAGTTGTCTTTTTGGTCATAAGATCAGTTAGGACATAGTACGGTGATGGGAACATAGACATATGTATTATTGCTCATGTCTTTAGTAGAAGTATGGAAACTACGGAAAAGTGGAATGGAAAGCTCAAGACAAGGATTTAAAATACTACCTCCATTTCAAAATATAAGATCTTAAAGGGTTTTGCACACCTATTATGGAATGCTGTCCGTGGAATATTTGGATTGAGAAACTCTCAAATTTTCAGAAATTAAGAGTTATTGCTTTCGTTGTTGTGGGAGACGATAAGTGTGCAATCTTCTCTTTGGGCTAGGAGTTTTGGCGCTTTCCATGGTTTGTCTTTGGGAGATTTGGCCAGAGATTGGAAAGCGGTCATAGATTAATTTATGTGTATTTATTGTTTTTGTTTTTTTGGTGGATTTCTTGTTCGCCTTCTTTATACCTTATATTTGCAACACTATTATACGTTCTTGTATCATTTTATAGTTGTACTAGAAAGTGTGCCATTTTTCAAATGAAAGGATCATTTTAGAATAAATTTCTCTCCACATCATATTTCTCTCCTATGTTATTGTTATCAAAACTCGTAATTCCAAACAATTTTTTTCTTTTCATAATCAAAGTAATGATTTTCTCCCTTTTACTTTTCGCTGTATTTCACTATTTTTTTTCACCTTTTTACTTATTTTTATACAAATTACTATCATATTAGGGAACAAGTGGGTTTCTAATAAAGGATGCACAATTTATAATCTTTTTACAAATTTTAATGATAAAATTTTATCTACTTTATTATTTTAATAATTACACAAGATTGTTCATTTAATTTTTAGAATAAAAAAAAATATTTTGGGGTATACAAAAATCTCCTTTGTTACATTTTAAATCTTTGTACAGATTTTGAAAATGAAGCTTATATACTTGTAAAATTGCATTACGCATATTTGTCTGATTTTAAGAAATGAAAAATATTATTTTGAAATAAAAAAAAAAGGATCGTGGTAAAGGTTTTTTTTTTTCTTTTCTTTTTGGGGGTAATGCCACATTATTTTACTTTCCCCAATCTGTTTTGGACTTTTGAGCAAGCTGAGACTGATGAGACGGTTCATTTCTCTTTTGGGGTTTGTTTGATTCCGGACGGAGTTCTACGGTTGATCATTCTGGCCAAGCCACTCAGATTGTCCACTTACGAACAGTTTGGATTTCCTCTTATCCCTAAAGCTCCGGCGATTACGTCCGTACATACGATGGTTGAAAGGAAGCTTTACAAAACCAGTTGTGCGTGCTCTACCGGCGATGTCACTGTCACCGGGAATGGAAAGCTCAGGACAAGGATTTAAAATACTACCTCCATTTCAAAATATAAGATCTTAAAGGGTTTTGCACACCCATTAAGGAATGCTCCTCAAAAACTGAGAGTTGTTGCATTCTTTGTTGTGAGAGACGATAACTGTGCAATCTTCTATTTGGGCTAGGAATTTTGGCGCCTTCCAAGGTTTGTCTTTGATAGATTTGGCCATAGATTGGAAAGCGGTTATAGATTAATTTGTGTGTATTTGTTTTTTTTTGGTGGATTTCTTGTCCGCCTTCTTTGTACCTTCTTTCTCTATAAATGATATTTTTACTTTATTAAAATAAAAAATAAAAATTTAGGATTCCATAAATCAAGATAAATAGTTATCTAAGTACCCCAATTACCCCTGACCTTGCATGAAGTAGCTTATTTTCAATGATGTCCATGACATTAATTATTCCCAGCCACACATACGAAACATTTACTAGGTGTAAAATTTGAACAAATTTATAAATGTGTTTTGAAAACATTTAAAGATATTATATTTAGAAACAAAATAAAAGTACTTCAAGATCTTATATTTTGAAATGGAGGTAGTAGCTTTGTACCATATCAATAACCGATTTCAATTAACCGTTTCCTTTGGCATCTATACTTTTCAAGCCTTCATCCCAAATTGCGTTTAGTTGGCTGTAGTTTGTTGAGAAATTAACCCTTATCGTATAAAGAGCTGGCCCTAGTATTTATGGTGGGACACAGACCCATAGCCTTCAAATGGGCAGAAAGCTCATTTGGAGTCCCAAACAGTCATTTTTAATTTATCTTTCTTGTAGACTGTTGGAGCTATTTTATGCACTTATTTGAACTTCTTTGCTTCTTCCTGATGGTTAAGCTATCAAAATTCTTATTTAGTTCTTTTAACTCACTGAAATATGTCTACACTTGATAGATGATTGGCAAACTTAATTTCAGATCCCATAGCCTTCAAATGCTTCTTGTGCCTGATATCTAATATCTCCTTTTGCATGCATACTTCTTATTGTGTAGATCTTTCTGTATGCTTATCTATCTCGCTTCCACGGTGACAGTTGCATTCTTTATTTTGATAGTCCCTGTGTTAAGTTGCGGTTAAAGTCAGAGAGATGATGTCCTTAGTACATCTTACCAATATGGGCAATTCTAGGAAGACCCAAGTTAGTTTTGGTTGATGGGAGATTCCACTATCATGTCGAGGACAGTATTGTAGCGGAACTCTTGTTATTTCACTTATCATTGTCAGTGTGTGCTAACTGACAGGTTTAGTATTTCTCATCAGAAGGGATTATGCTGATTGGTTTGTCTTATTGCGGCTTATGGTATTGTTTCTCCACAAACATCACCTCGCTTTATTCTAGTGCATCTGTGAAACATCTGTACTCTATGAGGAATCAGAATCAAGGTTTTGTGGGGACCATATTCCTCTATATAAATTCCACGGTGGTTTGATCAAAGGTCCAAATATATTTCCATGTGAAGTCCTGCAGCTTGTATTGTGGAGCATGTGGTACTTCATTCTGACTCCTTCTGTAGCTATAACTGCCAAGGAATCTCTTGGATGGAAGATGTCTGAACTTGCCAATAAATTGCATGCGGAATGTATAAAAAGTTGACATCAACGAGAATCTGGACCATATTATTGTATTTGTATTGCTCAAGACTAGAAGGATCTACTATCTCTTATCAGTTGCTTCCATGATAAGAAGGGTCTTCTCCGTGTTATTTGCTCAAATGCGGATGTATCTATATGCTTCTCTGATATATGAAGGGTTTTCTCGTGTCATAAGCTCTAATATGGGTTAATGTATATCTAATCATTGTATGCGAGCTGTAATCTGTATGACCTCCTTGGAAATCGCAAGAAGGCACTATAACTGTTCATTATTATGTTTCTCATGTTGTTCCATATAATGGTAAGCTTAGTTTCATTCCCGTTGATTAGCTCTTTGTGTGCTTTAACGTTAAGGTAGGTGGCTTCTGATCTTCAACATTCTAGAAACACTTCTCTATCTGCCTTGTTTGCAGGAAGGCAAGATTATCGAGGAAGTGACTTAAGAGATAAGCTTGGTAGAAGGGGTTCTCCACCACGAAGATATCCGATTGATAAAGATGCCAGAGATCGACAAACATCTCATGGTTAGAACTTCTAAACTTACATCAACCTCGTTTATAGGTCATAGTATTATCTAAATCAATTATTGTGCTTAGTTTCCTTTTAGTTTGAATTGGTCAGTATTAGTTGACTGGTATCACAGTCTTCCAAACTACTGGTATCCAGATCTTTCCTCATTTGATTTGATAGTTGATGCTAAATCAATGATCAAAAAGATATATTTGTGATGCATGTTATTTGGTGATGACATTGTCAATTTTGATGAAACAAAAGATGAGGTCAACAATAAGCTAGAAAAGTAGCGAGAACACTTAGATGATGGGTTCAAAACAAGTAGGAGGGTGGGGGCAGACTCATGACATATCCTTTTTGGCGGGGGGCACAATAGTTTATGTTTTAAATATATATATATATATATGATATGCAAAAAGGGAAAAAATTACAATTGAGTAAAAATATAGTATGATATAACATATACTAGTTTTAATTTTAAGACTAGGAAAACAAGAAAAGTTACTTTTTCTTAGTTGGTGGCGCTTTTAAATATATGTGTAAAACAATATACTTTTTATGACAATTATGAGCTACATTTCGACATTGGGTATACTTCATCGAGTCTTATTCTAGCAAGGGAGGGGGGGGGTTAAATAATAATTTATTATAAGACATATATATATATATATAATAAATGACAGGGACTTTATAGCTTAATCAGGAAAGTTGATGTGGCCCATGCCCCCCCCCCCCAACAAGGATCTGCCCCTGGTAAGAGCAAAGAAAAATACATGAAATGCAAATTTAGCGATGAAAAGTGAGCTAGATGGGCAAGAACTCAAGAAGTACCACAGAGACCGATTTTGATATTTAGGATTAATTATTAATCTAATGTGGCGGAAGGAAAGATGGTAATCATAGAATAATATTAGGATGGGTGAAATGGATGAGTGAAGTGTGATGTGATCTGACATATACCACACTAGTTGAAAAGAAAATTTTATAAGAAAACCATTAGACCTGCTCTACCGAATGGAACCAAGTTTTAAACTACTAGGAAGAACATGCTAACAAGATGAGTGTTTTTGAAATGCTAATGCTAAGATTTATGTGCAGAGAATCTAGAAAAGATGGGGTTCATAATGAACAAATACGTGATAGGGTAAAGTCACATATAATCTTTCTCCTTTTCTAATATATTTTCTTCTTTTATTGTTATTTTTTAATTAGGTAGAGAAAATGAGAGAAAACCACTTTAGATGGTTCAGCCATGTACATTGTGGACCTTTTTAGAGCACCATGTAGGAAGTGTGATAATATCAAATCTCTAACAAGGTAGAGGTAGGGAAAGACCAATGCCGAAGTGGAAATTCATTTTTTTTTGGATAAAAGAAGAATATTATTGATAGAGAAAGAATGTGCAAAGAAAGGTGGATAAGAAATCCACTAAAAACATCCAAAAACAACATATACACATGAAATTACTCTATAGTAGCTTTCCAAGCTCTAGCTAAATCTCGCAAAGACAAACCCTCAAAAGCGCCAAAACTCCTAGCTCATAGAGAAGATTGCACAGTAATCTTCTCCCACAACAATAGAAGCGATAACTCTCGATTTTTGAAGATCCGAGAGTTTCTTTCAATCCGGTTATTCCACAAATACTGCACAATTCCACAACAAAGAAGCATCCCTCGATCGACCAAACCCCACATGGCTAATCATAATGAACTCTTCCACGCCGCAAGGCATGATGCATGTCTCACGCCGTACCCCAAACAACTTGCACCAAAGACTCTGAGCCATCAAGCAATGCATAAACAGATGCTCGCGAGACTCACTAGCTCTCATACACGTGATGCACACATGTGGAGAGATACATTTTCGGTTGTCTCCTTTGCCGCCAATCGTTAGTGTTTGATCGGCCAAGGACCATTCACCAAGCAAAGACCTTTTACCTTGGACTTCCAAATGAAATAGTAAAGAAGAAAGTCAAGCTGTAAATGTGGACGAAGAAGTTTGGTGACATACTTCACAGAAAAAGACCCGGTCTGATCAGGAACTAGATTTGCCGGTCGGATTAAGAGGACTGTGAAGCAGTAAATCTGCAACCGACATGGACTCTCTATCATTGAGATTCCTCACAAAATGAAAATCCCAGGTAACTTGACCCCCTCCCTAACAAGAAAAGTAGCAATAGGCACGTTATGAAATCTGGAAAATCGAAACAAACAAGAAAAATAGACCTTAAGAGGAAAATTTCCTATCCAGTGATCCTCCCAAAACCGGACTCGATTTCCAATCCCAACCTCATAACGAACGTGAGGGTAAAAAGGTGAAAAAAACTCGATATGAACTTCCGGGGTTTGGCATACGTGGTAGAAAGACTTGCAGTTGCATCCCATCCATTATGGTTAACACCGAACTTGCTCCGAATAATTCTCTGCCATAAAGAATCATGCTCCAGAGGGAAATGCTATAACCGATTACCAATCAAAAAAATTATTCTTGATAATCAAGTTCCCCAACCCTAAGCCCCCCTCTTCCTTGGGTCTACTCACCTTCCAAGCCACCAAATGAGACTTACTCTCCTCTTCGGCTCCACGCCACAAAAATCGATGCATTATCCCTTCTAAGCGCTTTTCCACTCCTTTGGGTAGCTTAACAAATAATTAATGGGAATACTCGACAAACATGACTCAATGAGAGTGACTCTCCCCCCTAAAGAAAACTAAGCACCCTTCCACCGAGCTAACCTCTTAGACAACTTGTCAACAACCGAATTCTAGAACTTAGTCGCCCTAGGATTTTCACCTAAAGGAAGACCAAGATAGCAAAAAGGAAAATTCAAAATAGGACAACCCAAAAGATCAGCATATGGATTTTAAATTGAAGGTTCTAAATTAATGCCCGCTAAACCACATTTAATTAAATTGATCACAAGGCCGGAAGCAATCTCGAAGATTTGAAGAATGGTAAGGACATTTGCAAATTTACCACGCTTCTCGGACTAGAATATCGTGGTGCAATCAGCATATTGAAGATGAGAGACCTTAAAGTCATCATTTCCAACCCAACATCCTTCTAAGACACCCCTTGCTTCACTCTTCATTAGCAACCTACTAAGAACATCCAATATAGTGTAAAAAGAAAAGGAGACATAGGGTCTCCCTGCCGAAGACCTCTTGAAGCATGAAACTATTCCTTAGGCTCCCCATTAACCATGACAGAGAACGAGGAAGAGAAAAGACACTCTTGGATCCATCTCCGCCATCTAGTACCAAAACCTTTCCTATCCATAACTAGATCAAGGAATCGCCGATTAACCTAATAATACGCCTTCTCAAAATCTAATTGAAGAATTAACCCTTTCCTGCCTCTTCTAGTCTTCTCCTCGTGTCATCTACAACCTCATTTGCCACAAGAGCAGCATCAATCAGTTGAGGACTCTTAACAAAAGTACATTAAGCTTCTGATATGATATCACCCAATACCTTTCCAAGTCTGCGAGATAGCAATTTAGTAATGATCTTGTAAATGCTAGTCACAAGACTAATAGGCCGAAAATCCTTAATCTTGAGTGATCTTTCCTTTTTAGGAATGAGGGTTATGAATGTGGAATTGATACTCTGTCACCCTACCCCATTAGCAAAGAACTCGGGAATCATTCTCAAAACATCACTCTTAACAATGTCCGAACATGAATGAAAAAAAGCCAAAGTAAACCCATCCCGACCAGGCCCCTTATCTCCCGTTAATTTCGAAATGGCTTGGCGAATCTCTATCTGCTCAAACGGTGTCTCTAACCCCATTGCCTTCTCCCAACTAGGGCTCCAGTCCAGCCACTAGATCATTGGTCGATTCGCAATATCCTCAGAATATAATTTCTTGTAAAAACCAGAAATCTTGTTACGACAGGTCCCAAATATTTCTCAATAGCTCCATCTTCCATCTCTATCTCCTTACTCTATCCTCGTCTACGCTTTCTTGTAGCCACTCTATTGAACAATTTGGAGTTGTAGTCCCCTTCTTTGACGCACTTCACTCTCGCCTTCTGGTACCAACTTACATCTTCTTTAAACAAAATATTCTCAACTTCCTCAATATGTCTTGACCGTCAATTCCTCAAACGACAAACACCTTGAAAGTTGGAAGGAATGAGGCCTATGTGATGACGCTGCGGGACAAGTATTCACTAAATCGAAGTCCGTGTCTTTTGGTTCGTTAATAGGTGTCCTTGGTATATTATTAATTTTTTTTTTTAGTTTCTTTATGAATTAGGAAAGTCATGTTATTTAGTAATTAGTTTTTTTCCTATTCTGAATCCTATTAGTTTAATTATAGTAACTAGTTGTTTTCCTATTCCGTGTTGTACTAGTTAATTATGTCTTAGTCCCAGTATTATTAGGAGAACAGTTGTAGCCTATAAATAGAGTTGTAAGGGCGGTCCCTATGGTTTTGGAGGGCTTGTGCTAATCTTTAAAATTAGGCCTCTAGTTTGAAGAAAATTATTACTTTCTTTATCCCCAAAAAAAACAAAAAAAAACCACTTTTTACATTTGCTCATTTCAAAGTGATTTTTCCATTTCTAAAATGGTTAAAATTTTAGTCTAGTACAATGATGGTATAAACGTGTTAAGCTGTTTCCTCTATGCAATGAAATAATCTTTTTGAGACTAAGGAGTATTACTTTTTAGATATTAAATTGAACTTTTACAACCAGCATAAAAATGATACTTTCATTGTTTCAAAATAAATGTCTTGGTTTGAATTACACCACCAATGTTTGGGAAAATACTTAACAACTGTGTTAAAAAAAATGAACCAGTGGTGGGATATATATATATATATATATATATTTGTTATCTAAACTATTTCGTTGTATTCCAAAGAAAAGTGAACATTTTTTGGAACATTTCAAAAACGAATAGACTTTTACTTTAGAATGGAGGGAGGACAATTTTATGAATCAATTTACCAATGTCCTCTTGCTTTTTTATATTTTGTATCTAGTTAAACAAAATTAAGATAAAATAGGGGATTCGTAAAAAATAAATTGGGCCCCCATAATTTTGGAGGCCCAGTGCGGGCGATCATCCTGCACATGCCTAGCGGAGGGTCTCAGGGTTGTAATGCCTCAAACTTATTCGGAGTTGATAATGTATTTGAGTTGAGCTTTTAGCCAATTGTGGTTCTCCTTCTCTCTCGTCCTCTTTTCTTCTATTTCTTAAATTCTATAAGTTTCCTCTATTAATTGGTATCAGCGCCAAAGTTCCTGTCTTTTGGTTCTTGGCACATTCTTTAGCTCCAGCTTCTTTTCTATTTCTTACAAAACAACCCCCTTGTTTGACTGATGCGAAAAGATCCTAGCTTGGAAGACACATCTTGTATCAATCGTCCTGCTCATGAAAAAAATTGTTACTCCCAAATCATAACCTTTACAACTAGATCCTGTAGATCCTCGTTTGACTGATGTGGATAGAGGTGCTAAATCAGAAGTTACTGATTTTCATGGAGGTCTTAATCCAGAAGTCTATCATGATTGGCTGCATAGTTTAAGGATGTTCTTTCATAGCTATAACTTGACCAATGAAAGGAAGTTATTCCTTGTTGAAGCCATAATTAAAGGATAATGCTCATATTTGGTGGACTCAGGGCACACCAATTCACTATGGAATCTTAACAGGTTGGGAGATATGAAATCTGCCATGGAACATGACTTCGTTCCTCCAGATTACCAACAACGAACTTATGTTCAATTAACTAGTTTGGTGCAAGGCTCCGAGTCAATTGAAGAGTATACTTCGTTATTCTATTCACTTGCCACTAGAGCTCAAATTCCGTGGGTCGAGAATGTGATGATTTCCATGTATCATCATGGGTTTGATTCAAGAATCTCTTCTAAGCTTGCATCAAGTCGATTCCTTACCGTGTTTGAAGCTGTTCAAGTGGCCTATTAATTAGATGTGGAAGTGCAAATGGAAAATTCAGCAAAGAGAAAAACATCATCTGATTCAGCAACCCTCTCTAGGAGTGAGCGATGTGGATGCCAACCTTTTGCTAAATCTCAAGTTACCTCTTCTAATTCAAATGGCCAATCCCATTCTTCAACTTCTTCTCAAGAAAGTTCATATACATCTGGATGCTTCAATTGTCGAGGCTTTGGCCATCATGCCTTTAATTGTCTATCCCCTCCATCAAAGTTACTTCTGCAAAATCAGCAGCACTTGTTGAAAAGGGAACTACAGAAGATTTGCAAGAGGATAAAACTAAAGAAGAAGTTGTTTGTGACCCCAATGAGTCTGATTTTTATGAAGGTCTTCCTGATAAAGCTGGCGATCTTACGATTATTACTGGGTGTTATTCGCCCTCTTCTTGTCAACAAGTCAACGAATGATCCATTTCGACAAAGGGGAAAAATCTTCTGAACAAGAGTCACTTGTAAATGCTGGTTCTCATTAGTCATTGATACAGGTAGTTGTGGTGACTTTATTTCTGAGAAAGCTACGAAGAAATTAGGACTAGAAGTGCAACCACACCCTATGCATTATGATGTTGCATTGATTAATAATTCAAAACCAAGGGTGACCAAGCAGCGCATAGTAATTTCCTCTATGGGTAAGCTTACTGAATCTATTGTGTGTGATGTTCTACTGCTCAAGCCTTTTCATATACTCTTGGGACACACTTGGATATGGGTTCGTTATGTACAACATTTTGGGCATGCCAATAGCCCAATACATATTCCTTTGTTAAAGGCGACAAGAAATACACTCTTACTTCTGCTACAGACACGCGACCTCTGAAACTGAAGAAGTCTTTGGTTATTCATTGTGTTTCTAATGAGAAAGGCATTCTTGGTCTCCTAACTAGCCGGAGTCGAGCTCTTTTCAGCAAGGGAGAGTTGATGCTTGACAAGTATTCACTAAATAGAAGCCATAGGCCTTTTGGTTTGTGAATATCCTTGGTAAATTAGGATTATTATTTCCTTTATGAATTAGGAAAGTCATGTTGTTTAGTAATTAGTTGTTTTCCTATTCCGTGTCATATTAGTTTAATTGTAGTAACTACTTGTTTTCCTATTCCGTGTCGTACTAGTTTAATTATGTCTTTTAGTCCTAGGATTATTAGGAGAATAGTTTTAGCCTCTGTGAATAGAGTTTTAATGCTTCAAACTTACTCACAGTTGATAATATATTTGAGTTGAGCTTTTAGCTAGTGTGTTTCTCCTTCTCTCTCGTCTTCTTTTCTTTTATTTTCCGAAGTTCTGTAAGTTTCCGCTATTAGATGAATTATCATTGAATCATATGGAATGATAGAAAATGATTTATGTAGCCGACTCTATATGATTTAGACTAAGGCTGAGTTGAGGCGAACCAATGCTAAATCACAACTTTCCTAATATTTGATCTATTTCTTCTTGCTATATTTGCCTATCCTGCCCTTCTGCTTCTCTTCTGTTTTCCTGGCTTTCCTCTTTACAATTTTTTCATTCATTTTGTTTCTTTCACAGGTTACAGTCCTCCCAGATCCCATGCAAAAAAGAGGTAAGTGGAAGTCCAATATTTTCTAGTTGTTTTAACGGTTTATCCATAATAGATAAGATTATAATTTTGTAGCCTTTTTCAATGTGGTTAATTGTGGTCATATCGGTTGATTTATGTGTTGTGTAATAAACTTTTCATTCTTAGAGATTTTACAGTACTTTTTGAGTGAGGAGTGCTCTCATCTCCTTATTCGGATCATTACATGTTAACTATACCAGAACATAGGCTTATGGGCCACCACAATCCCACTTCACCCCTTCTATCCACTCCCTCCACCAATTGCCCACTAAATCCTTAGAACGAGGGTGAGACAACCACACTGTTCTCAAAGCGAAATTGGTCACCAGATTTGTCCCAAGAAGCCTCTTAGGGTAGATACATTGCTGAATTATAATTGATCCCCCATAATATTAACAAAAGCTATCTTCTCTCTCTTTAACCTAAATTAAGGTGGGTGCTGGCACTTGCATCTGATTTTGATTCTCATCCTTGTTATGTTCATTTTTCGTTTCATAATACTCCCTCCGTCCCACAATATATGACCTTTAGTAAAATAAAATTTGTCCCCAAAATAGTTGTCCTTTTAGGATTTCTAGTCTTTTTTTTACCCATATCTTCCTAATTTACCCTCCTATTCTCCCAACTACCCATGACCATTAATTACATTTACCTTTTTTACCATCAATAAAGAGACATTATTTAATAAGAGTGGATTTATCAATATATATTACTCCTTAATAAGTGTGCAAAAGTCTAAAAGATCATCTATTGGGGACAGAGGGAGTATAATGATCCTTTAGGTGAGGAGGTTGTAGCTCTCACAGTCATTCTTTCTCAAGTGAGTATTTATGTTGGAACCAACTCTCCCTTGAGGGTCCTCGATGGTCGGGAATTTCCATGCCGTTCCTTACTCTCCCATTTGATTTTTGTCCCTCTCCCATATATGTTCCCCCTTTTGTCTTTCATAGCGGAAAGATAAGGTTCCTTTTAACTAGGAGCGTTTATTCTTAGTAAGCTTAACGCTAATGACATAAGGCAACATGTAGGCCCTACAAAAAGATTTGGGTTACTCATTATCACCTTTTCCAACCATATGTTGGTGACTGTGTCCTTTGAAATAATTTATTTCGGGTGGTTATTGCCTTACCTATCCATTTCTAGCAAAGAAGAGAGCTAGCCAATTTATGTTTTGTTAGTATTTTAGTTTTGATGGTTTGAGCTTAATAAAATTTGTGCGAGCATGTATTTTGTTATTATTAGTAGTACTTGCACTTCATTGCTTGGGAGTCTGAGACTAGTGAATGCCCTTGCTAGTGAGTTGATGAAGATTGAATAGCTGCCTTTCTCTATTTTCTTTCTCTGGTTGCAGGATGGGGACTTTGGTAAGAATATAATGCTAGGGGGGCTTTAGTGTCCTAGTTTGGTTCTAGGTTTTGTATTTTACTTTGTCTTTAATGGATTTCTCACCCCCTTTTTTTTTTGTAATTTACCCCTCTTTTAACGGCTTCTCTTTTCTTATTAAAAAAAAAGAAAATTTACTCCGAACTTTACAATTGTAGAATGGCGCTTCCTTCGAGAATATTATCCATCACACTTAGGGCCAGATCACAAGTCTAATTTGGTTCGATATGGTAATAGACGGTACCGTTTAAAATATGATATGGAGTAGATGGGTTTTTTTGCTTAAATGTCTATTTTATCCTTGGATGTGAAAGGTTGAATGTAATTTATAATATTTAAATGTGATGTGAAAGATTTGAATGCGAGGAGAGAATTAATAAAAGAGGAGAGAGAATGTGATGTGAAAGTTTTGAATTGATTTATATGAGTGTATATGTATAGGGATAGTAGATGGAAAGTAAAATTAAAGGAGTGTGATATATGTGATATTTGGGTGTGATATTTGACATGTGATCGGATATTTTCCGTATTCTCCGTATTCTCATGGCACCAAATTGGACTTGTGAACTGGGCCTTAATAGTCCAAAGAATGAGTGGATGTTGTTACCAGGCTTTAGAACCTACTAGCCCCTTTTACTATCAATGAGTCAATGACCGATAAGGTCTAGACCTATAGTTTCTCCAAACTGCTGCAAGAGTGGCGTGCTATCATAAATAGTGTGTTTTCATATCTAGAGAACCTTGTTGGGGAGAGTCATGAGGTGAATGGCTGCTGACTATTATTTTAATTCGTTGAAAGGGGAGTATGCCCTAGAAACATTTAAGCAAGTGAAATTGTGTACTTTACTGTAGTCGAGCCTCAAATATGATAATGAATCACATGCTGCCCCTTTAGTTGATGTGTATGTGGCACTAGAAGTTTGCCAGTGTGCGGCTTTGGAAAAAATGTGATAGATTTCTAGATAATTTGTTAGAAGATGTTGCTCTCCCGTTCTCCATGTTTCACATGCAGTGCCACTGGAGAAATACAGAAAAAACAAATATAGATTAAAACGTTTTTTTGAGGGTGAACATGAGCAGTATAACCGTAAGTACAAGATCTGGTTTTACGTATTTATCGTATTCCCAATCAATCTACCATTTTCAGCGCCATGTATGTATTGCAATGCGGTGTACTTTACAAAAACTGATCAAAATGTTAAGTGCACATTTCTATAGAATGTTGATAATCCAGAGAGGGGTAAGTTAGTTACGATTTACAAAGAAGGTTAATCGTCTTTTATGATAGTTAACTAAGTAATCTTACCGTGGTGAGACTTGAGATAGAAATGAGAGGAGTGTTCATTTGGGGGGAGGGAGGAGAGAACAAGAGTGGGGAGAAATTGTGTGCGAGAAGTATTGCATTTGGAGGGGAAGAGAATGATACTCCCTCCATTCCACAATAATAGATCTTTTAGACTTGATCACATGAACCAAGAAATGCATTAAATATCTCTTAATTTTCCATTTTTATCCTTCAATTTGACCCTTCATCTTCCAAAATAGAGAGAGTCAAGAAGGAAATGAGGATGATTAAAAGGGAAAAACTGTAAAAATGTAATATAAATGTGTAGAAGGTCATCTATAGTGGAATAATTTTTAACTTTTAAAAGGTCTTCTATTGTGGAACGGATGGAGTATTAAATTGTATAGTTCGGAGAGATAAAATGGGGGTAATGATGACTGGTTATGCCTTGTCGAACTTCTAATTTTTTTTTTCAGAAATATGAAAAAACATTGAGAAAAGTTTGAAAATACACTAAAATAAACTGCTGCTGAGTTATGACCCTTAACTTATTTAGATTAAATTTGATAATTTCCAGTAATTGGCTTTATTCCTCCCAGCCCCTTTCATCTAAGGAAAACAGTCTCTTCATATTTGATATGTGGTGGGCTCCAAGGATAGAGTTAGGGATCTGGGAGGATCAATTGATAGGGGAACTTCCTCTAAGCACATATTTTCCCCGTGTTGGCTTGCTCTGTTCATGGTGCTCCTATTTTTATATATTTATTATTATTTATTTATTGGTGAGGAAGGGGGATGTTTTACTTGGGATTTTCACTCACCAGGAATTTGAATGATAGAGAGTATCTGGCCTGTTTCTTTGCTTAATAAGCTCTCATCTTTTCATCTCTCTGATAAACCTTATCATCGTCTTTGGCTTCCAGACCAATCGGGTTTGTTTTCAGTGAGTCTTTCATAAAGACTCATTTTCTTCTCAAACTCATTTTCTTCTCAAACTCAGTTCTCTGCATAATTTTTTGGAATCTAAAGTACCAGATATGCATCAAGTCTTTGCATGGTCATTGGTTCTCGAACGTTTGAATACCAATTATTGGCCGAGCAAGGGGTTGTCCCCCGATACTTCTGTCATGTTCATGAGATTTGGTGTGACCCATGAACATATCTTCTTGCACTGTCCTATTGTGTGTCGTTTCTGGTATGCTTTGTTCGCGTCAGGCTTCACCTAGATCAGTCCTTGTTCGATGCAGGAGTTGTGATTACCAGCCTATGGCGGAACGACTGATGCTTGAATTTCGTGAAAGTGTGCTGGCTTCAGCTTAATTTGGAATATTTAGATCGAGTGGAACTCTAAGATCTTTTAGATCAAGTGGTGGCCACCTCTATTTTTGTGGGAGAGGATTTCATATCAGGTATCACTCCTGGCGAGGAGTTTCGGGGGTTTGCAAGGGCTGAGCCTTATCTGATATGGCTAGAGAGCGGAGAGTGAGTTTTTTAGTCACCTTTATTTTGTTAGTGCTTCTTGGTTTTTAATGCTTTTGTTGCTGTTTAGTCTTCTCAGAGTAGTCAATCGCGCGCAATAGAAGCGTCGCGTCGCAGGTACCCATCGCGATTGGTCTCTAATCGCGTCGCAGATCTTCATCGCGCCTGTTGCGGTGCGAATCGCGGCTGGGATAGCGGGAAATCACGGGATTCTTGGTTTGTAAAGAGAGGGATTAACGGGAGAGAGGGGGGAGGGAGAGAGAGAGGGAGAGAGGGGGGGAGGGAGGGAGAGAGGGAGGGAGAGAGAGAGAGAGAGAGAGAGAGAGAGAGAGAGAGAGAGAGAGAGAGAGAGAGAGAGAGAGAG
>JAOWAN010000047.1:11802453-11822212 GCA_028566635.1 Lobelia cardinalis
AACACAATTAGATCTAAAATGGGATATCCAAGAACTCATGTCAAGAACTCCGAACAATCCGGATCTGAAAAAAAAAAGAGAGATCAGATTCAGATCTTTAAAAAGTAAAAAATAGCAGTAAACAAAGAATTAGAAACATTATCCGAAAAAAGGTTCGTCAAGAACTCCAAAAACAACAAGAATCCCATATCTCAAAAAAGAGATGAGAGTTAGATCTCTTAAAAATAATACCAGTAAACAAAGAAGTGGGAAAATGATAGAAAAAACGTTTTTTGTATTAAACATTTTTCACGATTTCCAGATTTGAAAAAAAATACGTTTTAATTTTGTATTAAAAAAAAAGAGACCGACGGAGACGGAGGCCTTGGCGGTGGCGCAAGAGGACGTTGGGGGAAGGAGATGAGTGAAGGAGAGGCTTGAAAGGGGTCGAGTAATGGGGTTTTCTCACATCCCGGCTCATAGGAGGGTAAGGTGAGGAAAGGGGAAGGCGACTCACGGGAAGGGGAAGGGGAGGAGGGAGGAGAAGGAGGCTATGTGCTGGTGGTAGCCCAAGTTGGGGCGGCTGAAGAAAGACGAGGTAAATGGCAGAAGAATTTATCGCAAACTAATGGGAGCTAGGTTTCTCTTTTGTGCATTTTATAGTAGATTCATTTAATTGGGCCGACAATTTGTGAAGTGGGTCAATTTGGGCCCAATGTCTATTAATTTGTATTTAGGATTATTTGTGACTTATTGATTTAAAATTAAAATTAAAATTATATATAATTCATTGATTTTATTCATTACTTTTCAATTTTAACATTTTATGATAAATGAAATTAACATTTTATTATATTAAAATTTTATTTAATTAAAATAATTGAAGCCACGTGTCCTCGGACACGGGCTTACACTAGTATATATATAAAAAGATTTTTGTGAACTGTTATTGTATATTTGGGAAAGGAAAAATGGTATTAACATATATAAATGGTATCAAATTGTGGCCATCCCGTTATCTGCTATCCCACTTTCGGGGTCGGCCGTACGCGCCGCTATCTAGGATTGACTACTGTGAGTTTTCTTTTGTTTAGTGCTTCTTGGTTTTTAATGCTTTTGTTGCTGTATTCTGGTGGATTTCTGGTTTGCCGCCTTTGTAATCTCTTTCTGATAATACTTCTTCTTTTATTATAAATAAAATAAAGTAAAATAAAATTGCTAGGTCTAGTATTACATATTATATCAATAAGATGCCCTTTGTTAGTTTCATTCTTTGTTGCTTCCATGTCCATATTTTGCCCATATACTTAATACATATTCGAATGAAAGCACAGAAGGAAGCAGCAATTTGATGATGAAAGTGAATTTTCTGAAAGCTTGAAAGCATCAGATAAGATTGATGATCAAGTCTTAGACCGAAAAGTTACCTCCTCAAGTTCCAAGGATTTTGATGAGCAGGTTTGACAATTTTGGCTATTCAAGAATTGCTTTAAAAATCTAGAGTCAACATATGTTATAATTATGCCCATTTATATCTCATATTGCTTTTCCCAAAACTATGTCCAGTTAAGGCAATTGCGGTCAGAGATTGATATGCTGAACGAGCACAAACATCAATTGCAGGTCAGTTCCATTTCTTTCTCGTTCTAGTTGCTGATAGGTGATAACTGCCATGCCTTTTTTGTTTCTTAATCCCTCTCTCCCCCCCACCCCCCCCCCCCGTTCCTTTTGGAATATCGGTGGACTGAGGAATTGATTTTATGCATGCTCAGCTTTTGCTGTTTCTTGCCACCTACCTTGAATGCTGTGCCAAGTATGAATCTTGCTCAAGGCTGTCACACTAATTGTTAAAGGTGTGCCGCTGTGTGCCGTGTGCCACATTGTCACCACAGTCGTTGAAAACATGCTTAAGTATGCAGGAGGTGAGGTAAACAGGTGGCTTGCTAGTGGGCTTTGCCTTTATTAAGGTTCTCGATTTCCAAAAGGCCAGATGATTTTGCACCTATAACCAAGTCTCCAAGGCTCTATTAGGCATGCCTCTTAACAATAGGATACGGCCAAGCAATCCAGCTTTCACTTAATTCTGAAATATCTTTTTTTCTGAATTTGTTTTCCTTTGGCTTTACGCAAGCTGCATCATTGTCCCTTCAAGTTTTTTAAAATGTCGAATCATGAAAAACCACAGGCTCAGTACTAGCATTCACATGTTGATGTGACAATTTTGAACTTGCTTCGGTCAGTTTTCATTGGGTAGAGACATTGAGTAGAAAATTTCAAAGTTAATGTATTCTTGGAACTTCATCATTTTGACCACCTCGTCCTTCACAGTGCCTTCATAAAGTCTAGCCATGACGTCCGTCATTGGTTCGACTTTGATAAGAATGATAAAAAATTAATGTCCCTAGTCATTCCTACTTGGATCCAGGAAGTTTAGGCTAGTGACAGTTAGCTTCCGGTTGGAAACTTCACCCAGGGGTATCATTAGTTGTTGCAGCCACATTCTCGGTCAACAAGTTACCCGACCTCTGAAGGCATAGAAATCTCGGAATCAGGAACTGACATTTGTGTTTCTGCAGTGACATTATCATATATCCGTAGTGCCTTCTGTAAAGTTCATCAATCACATTCTCCATTAGTTTTCCTTTGGTCTTGTCTTGAAGAATGATCAAAGTATGATGTGCCTCATCATTCATACTTTGATACTGAGGAATGCAGGAAATTTAGGCTACTGACAATCCGCTTCTGGTCCAAACTTTCGCCCTGGATTTCCATTAGGTACTGCTGGTGAACAAGTTCCTTGTCACTGAAGGCATATGAATCTCAGAATGAGGAACTGCTTGTGTATTGTCAGCGACATTATCGTAAATATCCTTATGGTATTCGAGGAAGAAGTCAGCCACTGTTTAGCATCGCCGATGTTAGCAGTGGTAAAATTGCTTTGTTTTTGGCAATGGGGGATGAACTTCAATCAGTTTTAACTTAGGACGTGGAGAAGTTGGGAGTTGGGACTTTGTCCACGTTGGAAGGAGATTCTTGAGATGAGAAGAAGGTGAAAGTTTGTGCACTTTGGAAGAACAAGCTAGTGATGCGAGGAGTATTTTGTCACTTGTTGCGAAGTTGCTGCATATTTTGCTTTATTGAGCCTCATCGGAGCAACTTTGGTTCAGAAGCCGATTGCTCCAACCCTATTTCAAATGCATTGCCATTCGATAAAGTGTGTGCGGATAACCATGATCCTTCGGTGTGTGCCACATGAAGTCAAGATTATCTTTATGTGTTTCCTTTCGTTGGAGTGTGGAAGACATAATAGTAGTACTAAGACGGTAACCAAGACTAGGCAATCGGGTTTCTTTTGGCCAACATATCAAGATGCAAGGAGTTATGTGCTAGCATGTGAGTTGTTATAAAAGACGGGAGTTACCACAAGTAGTACGAGATGCATCACAACAGGGTGATTAGTTTGTTTGAGTTAGAGGGCAACGCAAAATTAAATTAAAATGGAAGAAGAGTCAGGAAATACTTCCGAGGCAAAAGCAAAAATTAAATTAACATGGAGAACAGTCAGGAAAGACTGCCGTGTGGAGGCATATGGTTTAAATTAATGTGTATATATGTATGTATCTATCTATGTATCATATCAAATGAATGACTGATAGTTGAGTATCATATATTTATCTCTTTCTATGTACAATGTTATGGTTCCCCAGTATAAGTGTAATTTATACAGCAGATGTCTTGAATGCCGTACATGGTATGTATAGAGGGTATCAAGTAAAGGTAATTCATGGGAAGATATAATTGTTTGGGTAGCTGATTGAATTGTGCTTGACTAGACAATTGTTTTACTTTCCCTGTTTTATTAAAAAAAAAAAAAAAAGAGCAATGTAGTTTGTCTTGGTATTGAGTAATTTTCCTCAGTTTCTTTTGAAAATAAGAGAGAAAGAAGATTAAATATTGCCATTCTTTTCCCTTTGGTTATGATTCACAATAGTTATCCTTTATCGCCATCATTATTTGCTATTTTACCATATGATTTAATGCGAAGGAATACCCTCTAACCAACGTGATTCTTCGAAGATCTACCTGGAAGAGAGGGTCCAAGAATCAGAGAGCCTGACA
This sequence comes from Lobelia cardinalis, assembly GCA_028566635.1. NCBI lineage: Eukaryota > Viridiplantae > Streptophyta > Magnoliopsida > Asterales > Campanulaceae > Lobelia > Lobelia cardinalis. Next base: position 11,806,552 of record JAOWAN010000047.1, read on the forward strand.
TCTAAAATTCAAGATCTTGAGATTCAACTGGACAAAGAAAAAGAGGATTGTAAAAGGTAATTTTATGGTTCTTAGCTATGTTTTCCAGTTGAACTTGCTTACCGAAAAGTATTTTTCTTGCTATTCACTTGGATGTGATGGTTTCAGTTGTGTATCATGTACAGGGTCTTGTTGAATTGTTAAATTCTCTCTCATTTGAATGTCCTTTCCATCGTTGTGTAGGGTCTCATCCAAAATTAGAAAGTTCATCAAAGAACATAATCGCCACTCAAAGATACAAGATGAACTGAAGAGGCCAGTTTCTATCCGTAGTATTCATCTACCACTTCAACATGCTTGTGTTTGCGCAGATGCAAATTTTCCTTATCAAATTCTCTCTGAACTAATATGGGGTCCCGTACTTCCGCAATTTTACTGATAGATATTGTTATGTAGGTCTCAGGATCGACTTCAGAAGCTTGCAGACCAACTTGGCACAGAAGCTGCGAAATCTGGTATCAATGAAACGGACGCAAACATTACTATTGTTAGTGATGAAGAGACCTTTGCCATTCGTACAATGAGCCCACAAAGTGAGCTGCTGAGAAATGCTTCTCCAAGTATGAAAAGGCCACGGATGCACATGGTGGAAGCTTGTGTCGACTCCAAACAAGGTAGCATTCAGATTACATGCTTATGGGTTAAATGCTGATATTGATCAGATCTGGAGCATTTACTATAGCTTTTGCTGGTTTATTTTTTTGGCTGGTTTTTGTTTCAACTGCATTCTACTGTCTACATAATGATGAAGAATCACAGGACAAGGTAGTTAAAATTTTAAATTTCCAAATAAAGCTCTTTCTGCCATTCTGAATCTGGAGAGCCTGTTTTGAAGGTCCTACTTTCCAATACTTAATTTGAAGAGTGACATTTTGGATTTGTTTACTGTTATGAAGATGGAATTGTGGTATGGAAATCTCCAGAGTCTTACTTCATAGAAGCAAGAAGTATAGGCGTAACGTTTCAGATATTGGGCATACTAAATGTGCATAGTTGCCAGTTTAAGCCACAAACATTTGCCTACCTTTTAATTTCAAGTTTGTGAAAAGAAAATGGATGTAAAAGATAACAAGTTAAATCTAATAATCAGATTCAAAATTGCATGAGCTGGTCACAAAATATGCGGTTGATATGGGGTTCTGAAAAAGGTCTTAATTTGCTTTCAATATTAATTCGACCAGGGCAGAAACGCGCTCATGAAAAAACCCTGTTCTCTGTTCATAGGATTACAGGAAACATCCGCATCCAGATATCCTTGTATTTGTAACATGGGCCATTTCTTGGTGCGCTGTTGAATTACTTTCTGGCTTTAAGATGAGCAGGAAGATCTTTTCATAGCTATGACTTTCATACCAAATTGTTTAGCCTCACATGGTCCATCTATCTCAGCATGTACGATTTGAGACAATATAAGTTGCTGATAATATCAAAATCTGTGCATGTTAAAAGAATATATATTCAAAACAGTCATTTTAGCAAGTGGCATTTATGTTCCATTTGGATGTTGATTTTCTTCTTAATGACTTGTATTGTTGTAGAAAGAAAAGCAATTACATAGCTGTCCTGGTGGTGAACGGGACTTGGTTCCTATCATGGGAATGTTTGTTTAGACTCGTCTGCTCACAATGCTGTACTTTTCTAGTAAATTTATATTTTTTCAGGAATAACAGAGATGCCCAGATACCGTGACACTGTTTGATCAATTCCAGTCTTCCGTATGTCAGACTAATCTGATTGTAGGTCTTGGGTTTTGGACCCTCACCCTCTTTTTTGGTCAAGTCTTTTGTGGTTTTCTTGAAGAGATTCCATGATCCTTGTGCTTTTCTCATAGTCGCAGTAATCTGAAGGAGTTTGCCTGGTCTCGTATTTAAAATGTTAATTACCAACGATCAGCATTATAGGCAGAGGCTCTATAGAGAAAATTTTCCTTATCTTTGTCTGATATGTTGGAAGTAAAACAATGTTCATTAAAATGTCTGATATGACATTATATTTTTGGGAAGCCTTTAATACATTCCCAAGTTATGTGGTGACTGTGGAGTTCTTTATTTTTAATGAGGGATGATTTGCCCTGATCTGTGGAGGCCTCGCTCACTATTAGATACAGGGGTTTCAGGGGCAGTAAATACACCGAGATCTTATGGCAGCGCGTTGTATTTGGTATCCTGAGGTGCATCTGGAGCTTGAGGAATACCATTACCCAGATTTTTCTTACCTTATATTTTTAACGGAGAGAATTATTGGCTTTTGAAGGTGTGCTTGTTGCTGATATTGCTAGGACTGGGGGCTATTCACTACTACTAGCTTTTTTAATTCTGTTTTTTTGTCTTTTCCTTTTGCTTACATGGTCTTTCTTTTGATATGGGGATGGCTTGTCTGCTTTGTCTTGTTGGGCCTGGCTTCATGAGCATTTTAGTCAAAAACACTGCAGAGAGAATCACTCAACTGTATCAATTGGGGGTTTAAAACCTCCATTTTTGCCTATTTTCGGGCATTTGTTAATGCTCCAACTTGTCGCATTTTCAAGACTCCGTTTTCTAAAGTCTAAGTCTTATTAATGCTACGTTTCCAAAAACTCGACAAGACAGGCCCCTACTCTTCTTTTTGATCAAACACAAATTTTCTTTTTGTTTGTCTAATAGATCACATATATTAAGCACTTCGTTGACTTAACTGGTTAGCCGCAAACCATGTATTAAGCTTTCAGTTAACTTAAATAGTTTGTCTCCGAACTGCGTTTCCACTTGCGTCTCCACTTCTTCTCCTTTTCTGTTTTTTCTCAACAAATCACCCCAGAATCGTATTCATCCATCTTCAATTCTCTCTATAAAACTTAATCTAAGAAATAATATTACTTATTGTGAATACACACATGGCTTATCCCTCTGTTGCTTGTGTCTATTAATGAGGGAAAGGGGGGGGGGGGTGAGGAAGTTTTACCCCGAAAGTGAAGATGGTATAAGATAATTATTGGCTATGGACTCTCATGAACCCTAACATCCAAAACTCTAACTCAAAGTAGTCAAATGCCATCTGTAGGAGGTTATTTCTTCTCTTGGACCCAGAACTTTTCCTAAGGTTCCATGGGACACAGATAACCATTAGACATTGCAAAATAAAATAGGGTCGCAACCATGTGCTTTATTGCGAGAATACTGAAGAGTTAAATGCTGAGGCTGGAAGGTTGACCATGTTGAGGGGAAAAAGGGCAAAAGTTGTCAAAGAATCTCCTGTCCTGTTGTCCCATTTTAGATCCTTAGGTTCCTTAAGTGGATGAATGGTTTTCATGTTCTCTTTAGACAATGCATGTTTGAGGATATCATATGAGCATAATGGGGACACACATAAAGGATGTTGTGGGCCTATATTGGCCCTTGATGCAGGTTCTTAAAAAGCTCTTTTACTCTGTGCATGACATGCCTTACATTTCTAATGGGTCAAGCCTTCCCTTCAGCAGTCCAACTGATTTCCATCTGTGTTTCCAAATGGCACGTGAGTCATGGCTTTTAACTGAGTCATTCTAGGCAATGCTCTGGTCTACTTCTCCCAAAAATGAATGTGCTTGATAGAGCTTTTCCCTTATGGGTATTTAGAGACATGAAGACTTGAACCTGGCCAACGTACAGAAATTTGGAGCCTCTTGACTTGACGTTTTTCTGTTCGCAAGGGTACTCGTAGCCGGGGTGATTGGCCATTTAGTAAGGTGCAGCGCCTCCTTACTGTTGGCAAGGTGAAGAATGCAGACCCATTGTACTGATTGCCACATTCTCCAGCTTGCTATTGATAATGAGGCCATCGCCGTGCAAGTTGGAAATGTCATCCACATAAGGTGGAACTTTCACCCACGCAGGTTAATTTGGAGATTTCACATCTTGTGGATTAATAAGTTGGAGCTTCTAGCCCGTCAAGTAATGAACTCTGGAGGGAGACATCTTGTGGGTGAACCGAAGCTATACAATCGAGAGAGATCCTGGGGTGGACCTACTGGGATAAGCAAAATACAACGTTGCGAGATATGCTTCAGTGCCTATATAATCTACCCTGGATTTTACAAAGGAGTCCCAGTTATTCAGCTGCAAAACCAGGTCCAGATTATTGCCCCAGCAAGAATCAGCTTCAGTAGGCTGTAGCCACTAGATTATTGGGCCTGTCCTGGTACTAATGAATCCACTGGATTGTAGCAGCTTCCCGCACTGCATTTTAAAAATTATTTACTTGAAGACCCTTTGACTTGCTTTAAAAACATATGAAGTGCTTTTACAACTATGGAGGTTTTTTACCTTCTCCTGTTTTGTCCTGACAGATCTATTTGGCTGATCAGCTATTGTAACGCCAACTGACCCACACATAGCATCGCATCTTGGGTCAATGGCCCATCACAGGTGACCCAAAAGTCCATGGATGATTTGATGCTAGATGGGTAGTAGGAGGCTACTAATAAACCACACGAAATTTCCACCTCTCACCGATGTGGGAATGTGGGGTGTTACAGCTATCCTCGTAGCTGGTTTTATGTTTGGGTTTCATGCTCTGATTAATTGTTTATTTTGTCAGATCACCGGATAGGTGTTGCTGATTCCCCTACACTATCCAGTGAGATGATTGAGGAGTCTACGATATATTCCTATACGAAATTGGTGTCCTGTATTCCGTTTGGGCTGTTCCAAATTAATTGTTCACTGGAAAAAAATTCGTTTTGGGGATGAAAAGAAAGATATGTGTACACAATTTTTTTGTGGACCTGCACCCTATCCTGTTTCCGTCCATAACCTTTTTTTTTTTTCAATAGATGTAAATGATTTGTCTAAGACTGCCACTTAAGACATTACACTTCTTTTGTAATGGAGGCAAGTGTTTATTGTGAAATACTAACAGTACTCTCATTGCAGGAACAAGGTCAGAGAAGTTTTCTCGGTGGGATACGCATGTAGGTCAAGCCAACAACATTAAAGAATTTGAAGTTGAAGCGATTAGAAACAATGGTTATAGGCCCTTATCAAATAAGGACAAGTCTAGACGGGGAAGAAGCAGTTTAAGTAACTTTTCCTCAGCAGTTAAGGTACTCATTCCATCTTATAGTTTATTTTGTTTATTATGAGATTCGATTCACTTTGTAACAAGTTGGACATGATATGATATATATTTATGATCCATCTTGAGGGGGAGTGTTAAAGAGTAACGTGGTACATGCCTTCGGCCTGATATACTTATTCGTGTGGGATTAATATGAGATCCTTATTAGTGTAAGATTATGATAAGAAAAGTATAACTACTCTTAGCATGTCTTGAATAATATCACACACAATTCTCTTTCTCTACTTTTAAACTTTATATGATATCAGTGCCATCCTAGGGACTTGTAATCACACACACACACAAAAATAAAAAACCTTGCTCGGGCATCGGCATGGACAAGAAGCTGATACTTTTCACTTCTTTTCTTAGCAGCTTCTTGTATTTTGTAGGTATGTATTCATCATATTGAATTTCGTTTTTCTATTTCTTCAATGATGAGCATTGACTTTCTTGATATTGAGTTTATTGGTTTTGTTTTCTTTTTCGTTCCTTTTGTTTTCCGATTTCATTTATGCTTGAAGTGGTTGATCATCATCATTATCAATAAATTAATCAATTGAAGAATAATTGAATGCTGTTCTAAACGTTCAGTTTATAATATGGAATGAATACCACTGATTTAGAGGTCTTTTGATTAATTATAATATACTTTTTGATTTCCCATATTATGTAAACTTTAGGAATGTTTATTGTAGAATAAGTATTTCATTAATCTTAAATGATAAATCATATTAGAATGCATGGCTTTATCTTTCCTATTGTTGTTAGAACATGAAATTTTATTATGATTAGATAGTCAATTTAGGGGTTCATATATTTTTTTTCTTATAAGAAATAAACTTTCCTTTTTAAATTAGAAAAATTGGATTATCAAGGAGTCAATTTGAATAACTGTTATTGTTTTTGAAAAAAGAACTTTTAAAGTGGGGTTGCAAGTCCATCTAAGTAAATTATTATTATTATTATTATTTTTTGAAGTTGGATATGAAGTAGTCCATTTGAAACTTTGATAAAATAGGAAACCAATTTGTATACAAATCTTCATTGAGAGCTTATAAAAAAAACGTTTCCTGGAAAAAAAGAAAAGGAAAGATGTCTATTGGAAGAGACTTTTTAGGAATGAGATTCTATCATAGAGAGGAACTTTAGGATGGACCAATCATAATGATTTGAATAACTCTATTGACACTATTTTGGTGACTTAATCTAGATTAATTAAATTAAAGGGTTTTATTGGAATTTAAAACTTAAATCACTTAAGGGAACTAATTATTTGTAACCAAAAAAAAAAAAAAATCACTTAGGGTGTGTTCTCTCACCTGGTTTCCATGGTTTTGGACATTATGATTTTTAAAATCGTGTTCACTACCTAGGTTTTTATCTAATTTTTCTCAAATTTCTTCTTACACAGCTATTATTTTATCACTACCCCTACATTCAAATACCTACTTACCTACAATATTTAAAACAGATAAATCTAATATCACCTGAGCTCCACTCACATGTCCAATCACATCATCTGATACACTCCTTCCTACTAATCTGTTTCTCTCACGCCTCTCCTCTTTTTTTCTCCAACTCTCTCTCATCTCTGTCCTCACTAGTCATACTCTCATCTCTTTTTTTTTCTCCAACTCTCTCTCATCTCTGTTAAGCGGACATTTCACTCAAGAAAAGCCACAGACTGGGTTCAAAACTACACTAAGTCAGAATGGTCGCCCCCTCACCTTTAGTTGAGGTTTCGACAAAAAACTTCTGAAACCCGTACCCATCACCACCGCCTACCCACACGCAGTACGCAGCACCGCCGCCACATGGCTCATACTACACCAACACAAATCCCAACTCCGCCGACCCCTTGCTGCCCAACGCACCACCTTTGCCCACGCCTGCTCCTTCAACGCCACCGACCGCAGCTGTTGCATCACCGGAGACTGTAGCGTATCCCTGAATTGCAACATCGGCGGCACGCCACCGGTAACCGTAGTGGATATCACCGTAGGTTCTGCCGACTTTTATGATGTCAGCCTCGTCAATTTGTTACAGCCTTGCTACACCAGATGAGCTTCGGGTTGGGGGCTTTTGATTGATTTCAAAATTAGGGTTTTGGGTTTTCAATTTCACGAGTTTCTATCGCTGTTTTTGCCCTGGGTTTGGTGTTAATAAAGCTCAAATTGTGGAGATGAAGATGGAGATGGGGGATAAATTTTCCAAGCACTTCATTATTAGTTGTCAAAGATGGGGCTTTCTTCTCTCCCTAATCACTGTCATACTCTCTCTCCTCTATCCCTTTCACTATCATGTCTTCATCAATATTCCTTGTCCTTCATTTACGGCCGGTTCTACCAAGTCGATGTATGTACTGTTGTTTATCAGATGGGTTTCCAATCTGTATAAGATGGGTAACATCGGGATTCATTGGAAATCCTGGTCCGGTAATTTTGTGGCATTCGAGAATGGATTTCTCTCACATTCAACTACAGCTCACCGTGAAGATTAGCTACAAATCTGGTGACCATTGCAGTTGTATTGTACTCAGGGTCATCAGCAATATGATCCTTAAGAAGAGCATACAGTAGGAGGGGGTAGAGAGAGATAGAGAGTAGAGAGAGAGAGAGAGAGAGAGAGGGGTTGGCATCAGGAGGTGTCGGGTGCAATGCCGAAATTTTGCAAGAAAAGCAAGGGCATTTTTGTAACAAAAAATTTGGGATGAACAGTAAAAAAATCAACCACTTTCTCAGAAACCAAAATTTTTCAAAACCGACAAAAAAAAACTACCGTCCAAACACACCCTTAAGGGGATTCATGATTTTATATAAAGTATGATGTTATGTTATGATATATATGAGTGTGTTTGTATTGTGCCTTTTAATTGACTCGTAAAAAAAGTTGTGCTAAATATTTGCAGATGAGAGATCCTGAGTCTGGCCTTGTATTGCCGACAACTGGAATGGCAGCTCACGCTGTAGATGACATCATTGAAGTAGTTGAATTGGATGAAAAATTTGAAGTGGAAAAGAGTGCTGCTGCAAAGGTTGATAAAGGAGTTGCACATGATATCCCTCGTCTGCCACTTCCGCTACCACCGCCACCACCACTTCCTCGAAACGCTTACGCACAGGTTTGTCGAGAACGGAAGCTTTTTTGTCACTAATGCAAGCTTCTTTAGTTATAACTTGCGCTCATTTGTCTCTAGGACAATTACCAGTTCGAAATCTGGTATTTTTGTGTTCGAATGGTTTCATGTGGTGGTCAAATAAATGCATCTTGGAATTCCATAATTTTTGTTACTGTTTTTTGTGGTGGGTGAGTATTATACTTTGGTGTCGCAAAGCACACCCAAGCATAAACAGACTTGGCATATCGGGAACTCTAAGTTGTGATGGTGACATGACATTTTTTTCGGTATTTTGTTACCTGCTCAACTTACTGTACTCTATTAGTAAGTTAATGTTTGTATGATTACTTGAGACTGAAGATTGTTTTTGCTTAAGCAAACAGAACTAAAAAAGAGGTTGGCTGTAGGGTGGGGCTTGGTTCTTGGAGTTCCCTGTTTGGGTGTTAATTTGGACTGGGTGGCGTGACTGGCGTCCGACTGAAACATGGCCTGTTGGGCCATTTTTCACGCCTGTTTTTTGGGAATGATTTATCTGTTGCTCTCTTGACTTGTACCTCAATTGAAGTATGACCTTTAATATCGAATAATTTCTATTGATTAATCTGGCCTTGCTTGCAGTACAAAGGTAAAAATGAGGACGTAGATGTTGATGGGCTTGACGATGAGACGCTGGATGTTGATATTGTTTGACAGTCATACATGAACCAAATCTAATGCATGTATTCATCCAGATACTTCCGGACACGCTTATGTAAACAGGTGATTCATGCAGTTTGCACCTTGGGGAATTTCATTGGTAGCGATTGTTGTATGATTCTTGTGCTTTCAACTGGATATGCATTTCTGTAGTAAACCGGACAGCTCTCACATTTTTGATTTTTGATGGTTGTATGGACATTTTGGGTCATTGAACTTTGAATATAGTGACTTCTTCATTTGCACAAGTTTGCAAAATTATGCAGCATCTGTTTGTTAAAATACTAAGGTCACAAATGCTATCTGAAGCCTGTGAATTCAGCACCCTAAAACATGGATCTAGTATTTGTTACATTAATAGCCAAGTAATCTGCACAAGCAATTGTTTCTCCAAGTGTATAATGTTTAAGAGTTGACGATGGCAGTTATGTGTTCCCTAGGTGAAGCTTAAGGTTATCTCTTGGGAGTCGGCCAATCACTCTTGTAGCTAAAGAATCGGTTTCCACAAACACAATCCTCCAGCCGTTGGCTCCTGAAGTTTCCAAGCCTAATAGGATTGGCTAATAGGCTTCAATGGTAGGCAAAGGATTCTTGAGCGTCAAAAATGTCCCCCTTTAGGGAGGGGGGAGGGATGGAGGGAGAGCTCTGGTGTTCCGGCGACTATACAAACGATTAGGAAAGAACAAATTAATCAAAGAAGTAAAAGGGAATAACAATTTGTTAACTCAGTTCATCGACCTATTGGTTACTTTTGGGGCCGTCATGATAGTTCACCATCTATGGTCGATGAATGTGAAATTGATGTTTTTTTAAAAGCACTCTCTAGGTTTTATACTTTTAGGGCTCTCTCCATTTTGGGCCTCATGTTATAATGAACAAAGCAAGACTTTGTAGTCTAAAATTCGGACTCAAAAATTAAAGGCATTGATTCTTTTTCCTGCCCAAATAAGAGAAAATGCGTCTGCTGGACCACAATTAGGTCCTAGGTCACAGCCTTGAGGCTTTATCTTAAATCTTCGTCTCTATCTGATTGTCTTTAAGGTCCCGAGCGCGATCTATTCATTCACGAGCATGTACCCCTCTATTCTGACTTCTTGGAGACTGATCCCATAGTAACCTTCTTCACCTCTTTATCTAAGTTTGTGGTATCGCAGGCCTTCTTCTCAATTGTCAAGGCCAGCTATGCAAAGCTTCAGAATCTCAAGGGTTACAACTTTTGTTACATATCAGTAGGATTCTCGCTCACTTGAATCTTTTTTAACTGCAAGATCTTCTTCTCAAGAGATCGCGTATGTAGTGATACCTTAACTCAATGTGTTTCGTTCTTGGATGAAATGTGTATTATTCTTCTCCTCCCCGAGCTCACGCAAAAAAATTCTACAACCATACAATCTCTTTCCTCACTTCTGCTATCGCTACATATTCGGCTTCTTCAGCAGACAAAGCCACAATCTTCTGCAACTTAAAGGACAAAAAAATTGATGTTTCCCCAGAGTAAACACATATCCTGAGGTACTTTTTCTTTCGTCGAGATCACTCGATGCAAAGTTTTCATCAACATACCTTGCTAACTCAACCCTTATGCCTTCAAAATACAAGGCGATATCATAGTACCTCTCAAGTATCTCGAGATCCATTGACCACTTTCCAATGATGTTTCCCCGAATTGCTTAGAATTTTGCTCGCTACTCCCATCGCATGTGCAATTCCTGGTCTCATACACACCATGACATACATAATACTACCAATTGTTGAGACATGGGGAGTTTTCTTCATGTAGGTTCGATCTTTTCAGGTGACTCCTTCTAGGACAACTTGAACTGACTAGCCGACGGAGTACTTGGTGGCCCTACGTACTAAACCTTTAAAAGACTTTCTCGATATATTCAGATTTCTAAAGATACAACTATTTTGCCACCTTTTCTCGATTAACTCGGATACCCAAAATCTGCTTGGCATCATTAAGATCCTTTATAGCAAATAATTTTGATAACTACTTCTTTAACTTCCGGGTGGTTATCCCGGTCGATATCACTAGTGGTTTTATTATGATCATTCTTTCCCTGGCAAAATGCTTTCCTTACGGGGGTGCTCATTTCCCAAGCACAAGCCCGACTATCAGCATGTCATCGGTATTTAACATCAATATAATATAACTATTTCCAAATCTTTTGAAATAGTAACAATTGCCACCACTAGGATAAATCCTGTCATATGCATGATTGAATAAAACTTTTTGTACCACTGCCTCGAAGGTTATTTGAAGCCATACAAGCTATTTTTCAAGCACTCCATATAGATTTCCTCTTCAAGGTCTCCATGAAGAAAATTTGTTTTTACATCGATATGCTCTAATAAGTTCGCTGGTGCTACTAAGCTAAACACCATCCTAATGGTCATAATCTTTATAGCATGTGGATACCCATATACCCATACCCCTTGTTAACTAGTCATACCGTGTAACCGTGTAACGCTTGTTGTTACATGCCTCACACTTTATCATGTATACCCAATGTCTCTTACCTTTTACTAGCTCAACTGGATCCCAAGTTTCGTTGGATCTCATGAATTCATTTCATCATCCATGGCAAGCTTCCACATGTCCAAGTCTCTATCCTGACTTGCCTTTACATAACTTTGAGGCTTACCATTATCAATCAACACCAGATAATGTAATGTGGGCGAATATCTATTCGGTGAGTGACATTGTCAGTTAGATCTTTGTAGTGAAACTTCTGGCGTACTTGATTATGCCACATAAACCTAATCCGTGCGTTAAAAATATCCAACTCAATAACCTGAGGACTCATTTTGAGTACATGTACTGTATCTGACACACTCAGCATGTTCTTGTACATCACCTGCTCATTAAATATGACATCTCTAATTCGAATATTTTATTGATTCTGATCATTCTAGAATCTATAACCAAATACATTACCGCCATATTTAATAAACATACATTTAACAAATTTAACATTTAATTCACTTCTAGAAGGAGCATGGATATGAATATATGAAACACAACTATCCTAAGAAATGACATGTTTACCTCCTTGCCATTTCAAGCTTCCTCCGGTATGCTTTTGTTCAAAGAAACTGATGATCCTCTATTTTATAAGAATGCAGCCATGTTAACTGCATCTGTTCAAAACATCTTTGACAATCCACACTTCAATCGCGTGCTTCTAGCACTCTCATTCAATATTATGTTCATACGCTCTACAAACCCATTCAATTGTGGGATTCTTGAAGGAGTTTTTTCCTTGCGAAAAATACAACGCATAAAACTCCTTAAACTCCGTGAGTTCATACTCTCAACTATTATCTAACCTTAAACACTTTAACCTTTAAACATGTTTCTATCTTTACAAGGGCTTTCCAGCTTTTAAAGTCACTAAATGCATCAGATTTATGTTGCATAAAGTAAATTCATACCTTTCTCGTGGAGCCATCAATGAAGGTTGTTTAGTATGATACACCACCTAGAGATATTACTTGCATTGATCCCCATACATAACTCATTGTGTACCAACTCCAAATTCTGCTTCTTCAAAGTTCTGCCACCCTTCGAGAAACTAACTCTCTTCTGTTCTCTAAACACAAGGTCTGTGCATAACCCAACGTCAACTGTTTTTATGCTTGACATACTACCCTTCGAACATAGCATTTTCATCCCTTCTCACTCATGTGGCTAAGCCGACAATGCCACAGATGTACATCATTCTTCACCTGCAAGTGTGATGTTGTCACCAATGTTCTCTCCCATATACAATGTACCCTTTTTTTTTTCCTAGAGGCCATGACAATGACTCCTTTGGTTATCTTTTGTGTTTCTACAAAACATAACAGTATAATAATCGCTATCCAGCTGTCCTCCGAAGATTAAGTTCTTCTTCAAGACCGAAATATATCTCACTCGTGTAAATCTCAAACGAATCCTTTCAGGGTTTTAATTCGTATTTAAAAAAAAAAATTTGGCTCTAAGGGGGCGTGGGAAGCGATTGGGGTTTTAATCCGTACCTCTCATTTCCCTTTGATTGACAATGGCTCATTATCAGCAAGATGAACCGCACTTAATTCACAAATCATATTATCAATTATACTACGATCACCACAGTAATCAAACGATGCTCCAGAATCTAAAACCATGATTCCAGCGGACTACTCACGCTCAAATTCAATGCATCATAGACATCTTATGCTGCAGCATTAGTAGATTTTCTGTCTCTAACAGGTTCGAAACACTTACTTTTGAAGTGTCCAAACTCATTACAATTGAAACACTTGATCAAAATATATCCTTTTTGTGTTTGTTTCTCCCTCTCGATTACAATCTACCCAATTCGAATTCGATCTAGATTAGATCTTCCCCTGCTTGATTTCGCTCAGCATTTCTCTGTGCTTAACGCTGATCTTTAAGTTATACCATTTCCTTCCTGCGAAGTTCCTCGTGTTGGATATTTCATCTTTTGGAGTGCTATAGCACCTTTTGACTCAGAAATTCAGCAGCCTTGAGTGCTATAGCAACCTTCCAAGTGCTATAGCACTCCTGGAGGTGCTACATAAAGTTTGAAAATTCAAACTTGAAACGACGCAACGAATATTGGAATAGTGCTATAGCACTCCTGGAGATGCTATAGCAGTTTGAAGTGCTATAGCACACCTGGAGGTGTTATAGCACTCGGAGCAGTTTTCGTTAATTTGAGTGAATTATCAAATGGGGTATTAGCCTCTCTTATACCCAAGTATTGATATTGATTTATAATCTTCTCAATATAATGGGATTGACAAAGAGAAAAACCTCCATTTTTCTTTTTGAACTTTGATTCCCAAAATAGTATCCACCTCACCAATTTCTTTCATTTGAAAGCTTGATGAAAGATACTTCTTTGTTTCGTTCACACTTTTCATATTTGTCCCAAAAATAAGCATATCATCGACATATAAACAAACAATCACACCATATTCTTTAGTAAACATAAAATATATGCATTTGTCTGATGTATTATGCTTAAAATCATGAGATAATATCATAGAATCAAACTTTTCATGCCATTGTTTAGGTGTTTGTTTTAGTCCATAAAGGGACTTAATCAACTTGCACACTTTACTTTCATTTTCTGGCATAATGAATCCCTCCAATTGTTGCATATATATACACTTCTTCTTCCAAGTCACAATTTAGAAAGACAGTCTTCACATCCATTTGATGTAGACACAAATTGTATATAGAAGCAAGAGCAAACAATACTCTAATAGAAGTTATCCTAGCGACAGGTTCATACGTGTCAAAATGATCAATACCTTCCTTTTGTCTATCCCCACGGATGACAAGCCTTGCCTTAAACGTTTGAATGATTCCCTCGGTGCTGCATTTTCTTCTAAATACCCATCTACAACCCAAAGCTTTTGAACCACGAGTCAAATCAACCAACACCCAAGTGTTATTTGATAAAATGGAATCCATTTGATCTTTGATTGCTTCCTTCCAAAAGGCTACGTCTCTAGAAGCCATAGCTTCTCTATAAGACCTTGGGTTTCCTTCCATGTTTAAAACCATGGGTAGTTTAGAAGTCACAACATTCCTATCACCCTCAACTAGGAAGATGATAGATTGAGAATCAATAAAGTCGGAATCCAAATGCTTTTCCTTTCTCGCTCTTTGACTTCTTCGAGGTTCACTCGGGATGTCAAGAGTTTTTCTTTTATTTGCATTTGGAACGACTTCCTGTGTTGGTGTATCAATAGTAGAATCGTTTACAAATTTATTTTCAATAAATTCAACGTTCCTTGATTCTACTATAACATTGGATTCAAGATCCAATAACCGATATGCTTTTGAGTGTTGAGCATATCCCACAAACACACTTTTAAGAGCCCTTGGTTCTAATTTAGTTCTCATAGGATCCGGTACTCTATAATAGGCAATACATCCCCAAACTCTAAGGTAACTTAGGTTCGGTTTCCTTCCCTTCCACAATTCATATGGAGAGACTTTAAATCTTTTAGAAGGTATTCTATTATTTACATGACACGCGGTTAATATTGCTTCGCCCCATAAGTTATTAAGGATGTTAGCATTCAATAATAAAGCATTCACCATGTCAACTAGTATTCTATTTTTGCTTTCGGCCATACCGTTTTGTTGTGGGGTATATGGTGCATTTTTCTCGTGTATAATACCGTGAGTCTTAGAAAAGGAATTGAAGTTAGTAAGGAAGTATTCACCACCCCTATCGCTTCTTAAGACTTTGATCTTCTTTTCCTTTTATTTTCAACTTTCGATTTATAGAACATAAACATATCAAATGCTTGATCATTAGATTTCATCAAATAAACATAAGTGAATCTATTACTATCCTGAATGAAAGTAATAAAATATCTATTTTCACCTCTAGTCAAAAGAACATTTAATTCACATATATTCGAATGAATCAAATCTATCGAATTAGATGTTCTTTCGACCGAAGGAAATGGTTTTTTAGTGATCTTTGCTTGGATGCAAATTTCACATCTTTCATCGGTTGGTTTATTGCAAGAAATTAAACCATTCTTTGACATGTAATTCACATAACCATAGATAACATGTGCTAATCTACAATGCCATAAATAAAACGGTAAAGAGCCAACAATGTAAGTAGAATGATTCTTTTCATTAATTGATAACTTAAACATATTGTCACAACAATATCCTTTGCCTACAAAGACACCATTGACTGAGAATACAAC
>JAOWAN010000047.1:11839051-11849724 GCA_028566635.1 Lobelia cardinalis
GTTGAACCCATTACAACCTGTTAATTATTATAACTCAACCCATTACAACCCATTTGACCCAAATTGACAGGCTTAAATATCATATAGGTAGATATGGGCAATCTACAAGTCTTGATTAAAAACTGAAGGCAATTGCAAACTGGAAGAGTGAGATCTCCACCTGCACTATTTTGAGCTTAATAGACCTACTTTAAGTGGATCATTACAAATACAAATTTCAATAAGCACATACCTCTTCTCGTTTAAATGCTTTAGCATTTGGATAACAGGAATGGTTGATACAACTCTGCAAATGATAAAATGCTGAACCTGATACAACCCTTAATGATATTAGAAACTGACGTATACTAGAATGGTTACAAAGCACTGGTACGTTGCAATAGAAGTGACAGAACAGTTCAATCAACAACGGGTTATAGAAGTACCAGTTGCATGTCATGGACAAAGTTAACAACCAGAAATCCATGTATAAAGTAACAGATAAAAAAGAACCTGACGCATAAATTTTAGTGACTTGTAACAGTAGGAAGTACTGGAAATATAAGAATGCGAGTGATAGCAAATCAAATAAAGAAGAGGATGAATTAATTTAAATTGTTGGACTAGCTATCCGAAAGCTTTGGCTTGTGGGTTAGACTCATTAACGACTTAACAGGCCTTCTCATGTGACAAGAAGGAAGGTTTGGACTCCCAACCAATTGGTATTAAAGCTACAGCCACTGTCCAGGGAAGACTCTTTGAAGAAAATTGGCCCAGGACCCACTAGGTCCCTGGAGATAACTGTCACTAGTATTCTGTAGCGCTCTCCCGCAGGCACATATACACACACAAAGATACTGGTTTACAGTGGCCACTGAGGCTGGTTCAAACTGCTTTGTGTGGTTGTCCCATGTACATGTAGTTCAGACCAACTGCATATGGTGGTGGTTTATAGCATATGAAGACTTCAGTCATTGATTAGAAAATGGCAGATTAATGAGTAATATGACACCCTGACTATCATTGAGGCATAAACAAACTATTAACGATAGAAAGCAAGAAACTCTCTAGGGGAAATAACTCCAAAAGAAGTTGTGAGCACTACTACTACTCTTTCTTTCATATCACAACCTCCAGAGGATAGTTCATCCTAAGATACTTTTTACAAGACACGTTAAAATGGCATATCAACATACTGAACTACATTCCTTTACTTTTCTTTTCTTCACTCAATTATTGATGACATATATATGGGTCTTTGAGGAGATATTGTGATTCATAGTATAGGACAAGAATATATTGTTTCTGGAGCTGACACCAAAAAGTTTGAGCAGCCATTGCTGAGTTAGCGGGTCAATTTCAGTTCCACAATAGTAGAGCTATTCTCTCTTCCCTTCTCATTTACACTCCAGCAGTTACATCAAAACAACCCAATGCACATAGGAATCAGCAGCCTAACAGAATTATCCTTATGAGCAATATTTCATCATCTTAACTCATCATGGTGAGACATTCTCTCTTTCACAGAAAAATTCCCTGTTACTTTCCTTTGGGCAGTAATTCAACTTTTTTGTACTTTAAACCCCGTATTCAAATTTATAACTAATACTCATACTGCATCCATCCATTATGGGAACTGATCCTGGAATCCAGAATTGGATACTTTGTTTCCATACTCTCTCATACTATTGGTTTCAGATGGTGCCTCTGGCCATCAGCTCTATGTTTCTTCTACAATTGTAATAACTAGAACTCACGTGATCTGGCATATACCTTGTGCTGGTCCTAAGATCCTAAAGTATCTATTGAATTTCCTCCTTGAGCAAACATAACCAGTGAATGTTGTTCTAATTTAGCACTTCCGTCACCGAAGTACAAGTAAAATTGGGTTCTTAGATAGAATCACTAGAGTGCATATCGAGTCATTTCTCATTCCTATAAAAATACTGGCCAGCTTATTTCCAGTCCATAAGAAGATTATGGGCCTTCTTTAGCTCAGGCCTCAGTGATACATTGAAAAATAAAAGAGAAGCAACCATCATTGGAAATATAGACGTCGCAAAAAAAAGTAGAGCATATCACCAAGGCACAAGTAGCAGTAGCAAAGCAAGAAGAGAATGCCCTCAATAGCTGTTCTCCTGAAGATAAATCCATCTCAAATAAAGAGTCCGCTGAAATAAAGCTCCAATCTTGTGACCATAAAGCCCTGCCTAAGTTTAATCCTTTCCTGATCTATTAGAAGGCCCTTTAGAGGTGTTATTCGAGTTTGATTTTTGGAATTTTTTTTTTTTAAATTATTGTTTAAGTTAAGTATTTGGTGTTTTGGTGTAATTGATGGTTGGAGTTGTTGGTTGTGATTTCTAAATTACGTATAAACTTAATTTTCACTGTTCCAAAAGAAGCATTGAAAAATAAAATAAAAACGGCAGCTAGCCCTATTTCAAATAAACTTGCCTTTGACCGCTGCATCACTCGGACATCATAATAAAGCTAGATTAGATTAAACAATTATAAGGCTACAAATGTAAGAATTAAAACAGCACACGTGACCTAAGAGAATACCTTGACAACAGATTGAGTAGTCATCTCCAAGAGCATCAAGAACAGGACGCGTTATTCGATCAGCTTCTTTCTGCATGAATCGCAAAGATTGTGTACAGCTTTTGATGCAGTTTTAGAAGTGCTAAACATACGAGAGCATGGGATCTAACCTTTTCTGTTTCTGGAAGATCTTCAATGTATAAAAAATAATCCTCCACTGGAGATGCAACAACCAAATCGCTGTTACAGAGAACAGCTTAGAGGACAAAATGAACGGATCTATGAAGCACTAAAAATAATTTCCATGATATGCAAATGAGGCATCGATGAATGTGTACACCATGATTCTTTCTGCCCCCATCCTGTACATTTTGATGTGTCAGAAATAGAGACAGGAAACATGAGGAATGGCAAACTTACAGGTTATTTAGCTCAAACATGCCGATAATATGTCCGTAGATTTCAAGGGAGAATACTTGGAATAGTTAAGAGGTACAACTACAACAGGTACTATAGCATATCAACACGTATATAAGCTTCAAAGTTAAGAAGTAAAAGACAATCACTCCAGTATGTTTAAGGATACAGGGTTCACATTCCTTGTCAAATATCGCTTCCTTCAGGAGTTGCAACGACTGGCAAAATACAACAATAATTAATAGAAAATTTAGAATGCATAAGACTTTAGCAATGCATCAAAGTTATATAACTTCAAAGCACACATTTTTCAAATTGCGTCTTGGACAAGAAAGAGAACTGTTAATGATTGTTTTTTAGAAATTGTCTTCACTGAATAATGTGTCTTTTGTTAACGCCATACTACTGAATATTTTCAGCAATCCAAACCTATCACAAGACTGGTAAATTTTACATTTAAGTTTGATTGGCTAAAATTATTAGCAAGGGAAAATTTCGTCACAATCTGAATGCATTGAATTATTGAGGTCCATGCTTGATATGGAACAAGTAATTCGTGTCACTACAAATTACAAAAACATTTTTCTAATAGTACCCAGAGTGAAAAGCCAATTTCAAGCTTTAATTAATTGATTTGTGCTTGATGCTTCTGTGTTACTCCTACGCTTGAAAACAACTAGCAGTTGGGTCGAGATTATCTCTAAGGACACAGCTCCAGTTGTTGTGTGGAAAGGCAAATAAGAGATCAAAGAGGTCCAACCGAAATCTTCTGAATAGGAAGGATCAATTAAGAGGCAATGTTTGCCGACAAATGAAGAGAATGATGGTGCAACCTAGAGAAAATGAGCATAAAACATGCTATTTTGTGCTCACATTCATCTTTCACTATCAATTCCCTCTTTGAATACCCGGTGGAGAGGGAACTTCCAACAACTGCTGCAAGGAAATCGTGGAATAAATAGATGAAAAAACATAACCAGACTATTGCTACTGAGTTTAAAAGCACACTTCACACGACTCGAAAGGGACAAACCTCAAAGGCCAGCTCCTTTATTTGGAATCTAAAAGCAGCTTCATCACAATTGAAAACATCATCTGGCAAAGCAATGCAGTCCCACCACCTGTGGACAAATGTATCGAGTAATGAGTATATGAATGTACTTCAAATAAGCAAAAAGACCATCTAATGAACAAGCATGCATTTGGTAACTATACTCATAGAACTTCTTCAATGCAGAATAAACATGTCATCAGAGTTACAAGGTGATAAAATACATTTTTAAAGGTTGTAAGTATTTCAATTTTGTTGTGTCGTGGAAAGTTCTCTTACACCAAACAACATATTTCCCTTTAGAACCATAAGCTCACAAGAAATTGAGGAAAAGGCCCCTTTAAGTACTCCCTCCGTCCCAAAATGGGTGTCAGTTTTTCTTGTTGAAAAGGCAACGTAAAATTTGTTATATTAATGTCTATAAAATATTTATCATGCTTTAGATTTTAATATTTTAGACATAATAAGAATAATAATAAGGTCTAGTTTGGCAGAGCATTTTGAGGGTTTAGAATCACTTTTGGAGTACATCATCACTTTTGACAGTGTTTGGCTGACAAAAGTGATTCTGATTTAAGCCATCAAAACACAAAATGCATTTTGACAGAAGCTGTTGTGAACCTGGTTTTTCCATAAGTGATTCTAACTGGAAAACCCACCAGACAGTAGAACAAGAAGGATTGTCAAAGATAATACTGCTGCATGTACAGACACCAGCTATTACTCGATCGGAATAGGCGTAACACTGAAGGGAAATTGTAATCTCCACTCCAAGAACCCAAACCCGCGGGCAATCTCTAACTTGTAGGACCTTTTTTGGGGTCAGCAGAAGTATATACGTTAGCATAAGCATATCTCCTATCTGCATAAACAGAATCTTTTTTATTTTGATCTTCTTTCTAGGTTAAGCTCAGAAAGTAGCTTGGGCGTCCTCCTTAGGGGACATTATCAGGAATTGAGGGAAAAATTCTAGAGCTCAGTTTTCTTTCCAAATAGGAGAGCCCTTATCGCCTAAATACAGGAAAACTTACCCAACAAGTCAAAGGGCTCAGTTTGCATAGCCTCGAGACTCTGTTCAGTCAAGTGTTTGCTAAAGGGTGATGCAAGATGGGCCAAATTAATAGATATAAACTGAGATATGAAAGTCTTGTAGCTAAAGGACTTGACAGATAAAAACGAGAGATAGTAATCATGTGGGTTCCATATACTGTCTACAGCCGTATAAGTGGTCACACATTTTGAGGAACAAGAGAGGCAGAGAGACGGCAATCAGTTGAAATATTTGAAAATTGGGTTTGCAAAGAAAAGCATTGAAGGAACATAGCATTTCACCATCATTCGCTAGATAGTTAAGCTTTGTCACTCAAATACATATCCCACACTATGAACAAAATGAGTATCAAGACATCCTTTACGCCACCATCTATTCTTCCTCTACAAATCTTAACTTCAAAATAGTTCATCTAATTTACATCACTGCAGAAAATGAAAAAATTTTGCAAGCACATAAATGTGGTAAGAGAGGATGTTCCAAGAATCTACTAGAATAGTCTAATTTCCCTTTATCACACAATATAATTGCATCACATCTGTGTACACCCATATATTTTCATCTGGTTAAAGGACTGCATGCTTCAACTTTAATTACGCTGCATTTTGAAAATAGTTAAAACATTTTCAATATATAAAGAGCACTTTTGCATATGTAATGTGTCAAAAACTGTACCTTCTCTTATATCCCATTGATATAGGCTTCCACGCCTCTAAAAGCAGTGAAACGTTGCATTTGCTTGAAACATCAAGAGTACCATTCTTCTCTCGTTCTTCATAATAGGAGGCTTTCAACTTCCTGTATTTCAATATGGTGGATGCAATTGCCTGAAAATGTAGGCCAAAACCATCTGCTTCATCAATGCTAATTTCATCAATGCTAATTTCATCACTGTTTAGTACACAATACACACTAATGAAAGTCTCGTACCCTTACCGGGATGAAGCCTAATTCTAGGCATTTAGCTCATAATTCCTATTTATACTTATACAGACCTTATGTATTTTAGGGAAGTATCTAAATAGATTACAGCACCATAAATGCATGTCTGCCAAGGACTGACAGGTTTTCAGATATTCAATATATTCTTTGCTGTATTTGAGAAGCATGCTACAGAAAAACAAATGAGTCAGGACTTTGGATGTTATCTGTTGGTAAAATGCTGCTAATTTTATGGTGTAATTACTAATTACCAAAAACTAGTATCAGCAAATAACTAAAGTTATAATTCATGTCATATACAACTCATAAGGCCCTATGTAAACTATGGATGTGATTATTATGCTTAAGCATGCATTCCCGTAGATGAAACTACTTTCCAACAAAAGAGGTTTACTGATTGAAATTGGAGTAAAGTCAAATAAAGTGAAACATCTCCGTGTGCAAATTAGCTTTCACATGAACAAACAATAATGTTGTATTCTTATCAGTTTACCTTCTCATTTTCTTGCTTCAAATTTTGAAGAATTAACAAAAGGGAAAGAAAAAGGAAAATTGTAAGATTTGTGCATGAATAGACCATACCTTCGCTGCTAGAAGGAATATATCATTTGTTTCTGCAAGAAAAATAAAGTTAAGAAAGATACCAAAACCAGTGTAGAGAGCACCCAGATGTGGCTAAAACAATACATTTCAGAGGCAATGACCAATTCTCTTTTAGCCTTACCATTAGCATGTTGCATGAATTTTGAAAGTGCCCCCTTGGACAATGACTTTGACCCTTTCCCAGTACAAAGTAATGAATGAAACAGATCCCAGTCAGCCTCTGCACATGATTTGCTACATTTACAGGGTTTCATTTAAGTTAAGAATAAATGAACCTGATACTTTTTAAAAATAAGAATAAACATTTTAAAAGTTAGAGAGAGATTCAATGAAAGAAAGCAAGCTAGTGCTTTTGTGTGTGTGTGGGGGGGAGGGGGGGGGTATGTGTGAATGTGCTAGAGAAAGAAAGATAATACTCTTTGACAAGTTTAAGTGTTACAACTTTATACTATATAAGGTAATAGCTAAGCTGGTCTCAAATGTGAATCCTTTAGCAGCACACAAACTTGTAGTCATCTGGAAAGCCATAATTAATTGTCCTTTAGTATAGCTTAAATGACTTCCTACTGTTCGACCAAACATTGGATACATTATTTGAATTTAAGGAAAAAAGAAAACCAAGTTCAGCGTGTAAAAGCTTCTAAGATAGTGCTCGCGCAATTGAAAGTAGCAAACCAAATAAGTCTTGTTAAAGAGACGTGCTAACTGTAAAATAGGAGGTGTAGTATTTCAAGACAAGATACTAATATCCTTACCTACAGTAGTAAACTTCTTTACATCCACCACAACAAGATATAACTGAAGGCAACGGAAACTTTTTGGAGAATGGCAATGACATTTCCCCATGCATTAATGATTCTACAACTTGCATATCAAGGGGGACTTTATTTCTGGAACTCCTGGAAGAACATTCTCCCAAGTGCGGGTGATCTTCGATATCAGAATTGTCTTCACTGCAAGACGAGTTCAATTCCAAACCATCTTTTGAGTTATGAGAGGATGTTGCTCCATTGCATTCATTATTCCCTGAAGCCTCTAATCCTTGCAGATAGAGCTTCCTCCCAATTTGAAGTTCTATTGAGCCGATAAAACAAAAACAGAAACTACACACCAAACAGTCAATCTGCACCATGAGAGCAGAAAGGAAAAAGGATATAAGAAAAGGAACAAAAATTGTCCCAGAAGGTTAAAGGGGGAAAACAGAGCATACAAATAGTTCTTTTTTAACAAAACATTTCAAACAACTACACCTTATTCGAAGAATGTTGGGCCCCGACAAGCATTTGATCCTTCAAAACAAGGTCCCCTTCTACAAAACTTATGTTGGCATACACACCTGCAGTTCAACATTCTCAGTGCAAACTTTAATGAATCGCAGTAAATGGACTATTACCATCAAATAGGGGGAGATAAAAGCTAATGCAGCAAATTGGGAACTGAAATGAGTTTGGTTTCTGGTTACAGAGAATCTGGGATACACTACTGTTTCTAAAACATCTTCCATTGAATCTTATGACAAAAAGTATCCGTATTGGGGTTTTGAATAACAAATTGGCCGAATACAATTGGCATAAATGATGTAGGTCTAGAGAATAAAACTATATCCTTTGGAAACAATATACATTGTACTGTGAACCCCTATAGCTTCATGAAAGCAGATAAAATGGTCAGGTTGCCTTCTCAAAACTCAAAATATCCCTCTTTTCATGTAGCAGAGGTAATAGTAAAGGCATTAACAACGTGATGACCGCCCACATCAAAAATTACATCTATCAACACACCCACCATCAAAATTGACTACAACATGATCACATGAAAATCTCATCAAACTGAAAAATGTAACCATGACAAAGTTAGATTTCTTGGTGTTCACCAAGTAACCAGTCATATAATAGTGGAGCAATACAGTTGGGAGTCAAGATTTAAATGCTTATTTTGCATAGAACTAGTGCTAAAGATGCAAAATCTCAATTGGCACTGGTCATTGAACTCCTCACTTAGAGGTGTGACGTGCAATCTATACAATGAATTATAGCCTTTAGGGCTTCTACAGCAGCTTTTCAGAAATGAGTCGAAGTTGTTACAATTGCAACTTCTGCTCATAAATACATTAAGGACTTCAGTTTGAAAAGTTGGATTCTTTTTTCCTGATAACTGTGAATTCAACTCAATGACAAGTTGACTTTGAAATCAGAAAGAATTCTCAGCATCCCAATAAAAACATGAAGAAGAAAGACACTTTGCTTTTTAATTCATCTCAAAAAACATGACTTTCGTGCAACTTAATGCAGATAAATATATATATATAGGAAAGTGATCAGCTACAAACCACAAATATCGTACAAACGTACGAACTTGTTGTATCTTAGCACATTTTTGTTGTATCTTAATTTTTTTTTTTTTTTGTATCTTAGTAATACCCCGTTGTATCTTATTATATTTTTGTTGTATCTTCGCATCTTGGTTAGTTTATTGTATACTTACGAACGTGTTATATCTTAGTATATTTTTGTTGTATCTGAGTTGATTTTCTTAAAAAATTTCTTGTATTGGATCTTTATTTTACAAAATACAGATATATAACTAACATACAACAAAAATGTACTAAGAAACAACTGGTTCGTACGGTTTGTACGAAAAAGTGGTTTGTAGCGGAATAAGCCCCTATATATAAACTAACCACTTTTTCGTACAAACCGTACGAACCAGTTATTTCTCAGTACATTTTTGTTGTATGTTAGTTATATGTCTGTATTTTGTAAAATAAAGATCCAATACAAGAAATGTTTTAAGAAAATCAACTCAGATACAACAAAAATATACTAAGATACAACATGTTCGTAAGTATTCAATAAACTAACCAAGATGCAAAGATACAACAAAAATGTACTAAGATTCAATGGGATCTTACTGAGATACAACAAAAAGAATTAAGATACAACAAAATTAACGAAGATACAACAAAAATGTACTAAGATACAACGGTTCGCACGTTTGTACGATATTTATGGTTTGTATTTGATTACTTTTCTATATATATATATATATATATATATAATATGATAAGATTTAAATTGTCAATCGATTTTCTCCCAAAAAGAGTGTTACAATTTGTTCATGATCGTAAAACACCAAATTTGGGAATGAGGGAGTATTACTTTAGGGCAGGGAATGCATATGTTTTTTTTGCATTGCAAAAGCTTGCCACCTTTCAGAAGCTATCTTTCTAAATTCACAGCCAACACCTCAGCCAAGGAACCAAACGCATCCCGACACAGTCTCTAACAGATTGTGTCCAAGAATTATGTACCTCCCGTCACAAAATGAGTGTCATGTTTTCGTAATGAAAAATCAACCTAATACAATATCAAATTATTATTTAATTTACATTTCTTGTGTTTTGAGATTCTAAAACTTCAATATTTATAGAAATATTAAGTAAATTATCAGTAACATCTTTTTATGATTTTGCATTGACAATTCAATTATAATATAAATTGATCAAACTTTAGTATAATTATAGCAAAAAAAGTCAAAACATGACACTCAATTTGTGGGGTAAGGAGTACAAGTTTTTGTCTTTTTATCACAACTCAAATATTACCCACCCACCCACCCTTCTTCCTCTTGAACAAAACATCAAACACGTGACGCGCAAGACACTACGCAAAGAATAAGAAAATGCTAGCGCATGAATCAGAATGAGTTCTTCGTAAAACATCTTATGGGTAACACTGGAAATTAACACACAGAAAAAATGCACTACCCTTGCCGTGGTCGCCGTAGGGGTTGACTTTGAGTCCACGACATTGCTTGGTCGTTATAAGCTTGTCGAAGTATTCCTGAACTTGATCGGGTGAAGGAGGCTGAAGGAGGGCAGAGATTTGGGCTGCGCATTGCATGCCTATTGGGCAAATTATCTCCTCCATGTTCCCAGTGCTTGGCAACGGGCAGTGGGGGCGTTGGCGGTACCGTCACTATAGCTTATTAATGGAAAATGTCATTTGTACAAGGATTTTTTTTTTTTTTTTTTTTTAATTATAAATAACCAAAAATGCTTTCTTTATTTTTTTTTTTTTTTTTTAAAAT
>JAOWAN010000047.1:11852086-11883215 GCA_028566635.1 Lobelia cardinalis
TTTTGAAAAATGATAAAATCGAACTATTGGTTTTGTTGCGGTTTGATCAAAAGTGACCAAAACCGAACCACGATCACCCCTAGCTCGTACCTCACCCCCTTCCCTTCCCTTACTTCTCAACTTGTTGGAGATGGCCTAAGAATATGTAAAAAAAGTATGTAAGAGAAAAACAAATTATTTAACTTTAAATCATAACTAAAGTGACAAAAGAGTCGCTCCCAAATGTATCCTAATTATTGTAATTTTTCATTTTCGAAATTCTGATCTTTCCTCCAGTAATATATTACCTTCTCGTTTACTTTGATATTTTTTTTTACATATTGATTCAATCTCCAAAAAGATGTGAGTTTAAATAATTGATAATAATCATGAAAAAATGTCATGTACCCATATTTGGCCCTAAATCTACCATGGCACTTGAGCAATTTGTCCTATAAGGCACCAATGGATCCAAAGATTGAAAATTGAAAAATAGTATAATTTGTTCCTATGTTTTTATCTATATTACATAGAGAGGAGGTTTTCAATGTTGATGAACAATATTTTGCATAAAATTCTAGAAGCATAAAAGAGATAGAGAGAGATTAAAATGGGAGAGGAGGGCGAGCACGCAAACACATTAATCAACACATCACCTTCTTTATTAAGTACTCTATGTTTTAAACCAGTGTCAGTTTAGTACAATTTCATTTAATTGTAATCATGCATTTTTTTTGTTTAGGGTAAATTAATTTTTAAATTTTTTTGTCTTAATTATTAGAGATGTTAATTTTTTTCATATTAATTAGAATTTTAATTTTTTGATCTTAAATAATAGTATTTTTGTAATATTAATTAAAAAAATTAAACATTTTTCAAAACATCATACTATAAAATTTCCTTAATTCATACATAAGCAGGGGAAAATGTCACCACACTAAGGTCAAATGCCCACCTCTAAGACCATTGTGGACTTTTGCCGGCTGCCTTCATTTGGTACCGTTGAGTGCCTAGGCCTCTCGCCCGACTTTCAAACCCAAGAAACTTATGACGGAGTTAAGAGTGAACTTGACAGTATTCAAACTTCGGCAACTGCCTACATTTGGCCGGAAAACCACCTGTGAGGAGTGCAGGGTTATTTATGTATTATATTCATAAATACCGTCACTACAAAATGTATATATTCCTGTATTTCAGTTTAAATACAAAGTAATAACTCATGTACAGAACATTCATCTGGGTATTTATGATACCTTATGACTACAACAAGATGAACAGATCTAGTTTCGTCACTGACTCACTGTCATGAGGATGACAATCTCAATTGCCTAAATCTCTCGGCTTCCTTAATGCGACCTACATTAGTTAGAATTCCAATCATGAGAGAATAATGTTCATCGGATGCTTTAACTTTATGTCTACGAGTCATTGAACTGAAGACTCGACAAGCTTCATCAGCAAATCCCGCTTGCTCACAGATAGATAAGACAGCTTTAAAGGTAAAATGGTTAGGGGAGAATCCACCAGAGGTCATCTTCTTAAAAAGAAACATTGCTTCTCGATACCTGGCATTATATCCATAAGCCTCTATAATAGCAGTCCAAGTCATTGATCCCTTAACAGGAACTGCATTAAAAGCCAGCATCGCTTTATTGGTTGCACCACATATCCCATACATTTTAATAATTTCTGAGGAAACAAAAGGTACCGACTCAAAATCTCTCCTCAATACTTGTCCATAAATTTCCTTTCCAAGCTTCAATGTTCTAAGTTTACCGCACACAGTTAACATTCTAGCCATAGCCACAGAGTCTGGCCTATACTTTGTCAACAACATAGAACGAAAAACACCCAAAGCTTCAGGAAAAAGCCCACTCTCTATGTGTGACTCAATCATGCTTGTCCACGAGATCACATTCCTAGTCTCCATTCCGTTAAAGATTCTAGAAGAGTACTCCAAGACACCACATTTCGAGTACATCATCATCAATGAAGTAGCAACAGATACACTTGGTGCAAACCCGTTTTTCACAGCAAAACTATGAATTTCCTTCCCTTGCCTCAAAGCCCTCAATTTTCCACAAACAGGAAGAACAGTGGCAATAGTGACAATATCAGGCTTAAACCCTTCTTGTTGCATCCAAATGATTGCTCTAAGAGCCTGCTCAAGCCTCCCGTTGGTGGCATACCCGGCCAAAAGAGCTGTCCAGGTAATAGTATTTCTCTCCATCGATCCATAAAACACCTTCCTCCCAGAATCCATGTCGCCACACTTGCAATACATGTCAACCAAACCAGACTGAATAAACAACTGCCTCGAATACTCCTTCGTCTTGATCACATAAGCATGAACCTCCTGTCCCAATTTCCTGCCTCGCACTTCCCCAATTACCGGAAGAATCGTAGTCAAAATAACTGAGTTTGGATCAATCCCGTCTTGCTTCATCCACCTCACATACTCCAACGCTTCCCACTGCAGCCTATTATGTGCAAAGCCAGCAATCATCGCTCCCCACACCACCACATCCCTCATCTCACCAACCTCCTCAAAAACCTGATGAGCAAGCCTAGCCTTCCCACACTTAAAGTACATATCAATCAAACTAGTACTTATGACACAACTATTGAAAAAGCCATTCTTTATCAATAGCGCGTGCACCTTAAACCCCTGATAAAGCGCAGACGCCCCAGCGAAACTCTTGATCATGCAAGAAAATGTATACACATTCAGCTCCAGCCCCAACTCTCTCATAACTGAAAAAGTACCAAGAACTTCCCCATACTGCCGCCCACCCAAAATCACATTACCCCTAAGCAAAGCATTCCACGGGTACACGCTCGAGCTAGGCATATCATCAAACACATGGCGCGCATCTTCCATCGACCCACAGGCCGAATACATGTGGACCAACTTTGTACGCAAAAAATCATTCTTATCAAGCCCATTGATTCTGATATGGGTGTGAATCAATTTTCCGTAAGATAACGATCGTAATCTTACACACGCGGCAATAAGGGCGGAGAATGTGGTGGGGTTAACGGGTATGCCGCGGTGGTCGAGGTAGTCGAGTATGGTGACGGCTTCTTTGAGCTTGTTCTGGATGGCGAATCTCTGAATGTCTTTGTATATAGCAGTTGGGTTTCTGGCGTGGACGGGTATTGATGAAGGGAAGGGTGGCCGGAATTGTTTGAGCTTGGGGTTTTGTTTTGTGGGTGGTTTCTTGGAAGGATTACTGGGAGGGGAGAGCTTTGAGGATTTGAGAATGGTGGTGCGGTGGGAATTGTGGTAAGGAAGATGATTTGGAGTCGGGAAATGGGAGTGTAAAAAGTGTGGGGTGGTGTGAGATTTTTGGTGGGGTTTTGGTGAGAGATGAGAGAAGTTGCAGATGGCTTCCATTTTGAGACTTTTGCTTCTTCCTCAAACGAGAATGTACTTGGTGGAGTGCACCTATCTAGTTTCCAAGTATTTGGGAAATTATTTCGGCAATTGACAAACAACGTACGAGTTTCCCATTTTTATCTCAAAAAAAAAAAATATATATATCAAATTTAATTAGCAGAATTTAATTTCATAAATCATATCTGGCTTTTTAATCTTATATCCTATTGGTCGATCCTATTAGTCCGAAAACAGAATATTTTCTATATCAAATGGTGTATCATTTTCTGTATCGTATTTTTTAAGGATGACACATGTCCTAATGATTTTGAGGACCGCCATACATACAATAATGACATTACACGCATGAGGTATTGTTAGATTTGTTCAAACTCGACTCGATTTGATCATGGCCAGCTTACATCGAGCTCCAGTTTCACCTTGATGAAACTGAGCTCAAACCCCCAAGATCAAGACAGGTTAATTTACAACATACGAAGAAGGAAAAAAAAAAAAAAACTATGAATTAGTCTTCATCAAAAGATGGATTGATTGAATTCTGATGGCATACAAAAGTAATCAGCTCATCCCCGGTTGTAACCCTATAGTCGAGCACCAGACTACTGTACTACACGAAATTTCGGAGATGGCAATTACTTTTTTCTGCGAAAATGCCAATTCGAAAAAGTTTAATGATTCCATCCACAAACTACACTTCTAATGTAAAAAAAAAAAAAACAAGGGTTACAACAGAATAATTTGAAAAGAGCTAGTATCAAATTATTACTGTACTCCCAACTGTTATGAAGCTACGAATATCAGTATGAACGTTGGATTTTAAACAACAATAAAATGTAACCCAATCTATTGCACAAAGATCAAGAGATTCTTCGCTTGAAGTAGTGTAGTAATACAGAGCGGATATCTCCATCTTAATATCAGCAACTGCAGGTGAGCACCTCAGAAACAGCAGCAGATTACGAGCTTGATATGAGATATGATGCACAAAAGAGAGGATATAAGTCAGACGTATTTGCATCATTTACTGGTTCTAAAGTCAAACGCCTCCAAAGAACTGTTCCAGTGATGTAGAACTGAATACGTTGGAAGAAGTCCTTTCTGGTTTAGTCGGTGAAATGTGAAGCTGAAATTTGATGAACCTCTGTGACCATGTGATGAAAACAGAAAGAAACTCGAATGTTAGCATTTGGCTACAATGAAGAATGTCATGATTATAATCATATCGAATTCGACATAAATGTACATACAAACATCTAGGTAGAGTAAGCACCCCCAACATTCCACTTGAATACAGAGTTCCTTTCATTTCATTTCTAACTTTTTTAGGGGTACTTCAAAATTAGACATCATATTCGAAGATTAAGATAGAGCCCAAATGCCACACATCTACGCACGCGATTGCACAAATTCGGGTGGAGCAAAGTAAAAACTGTAACAAATTGACAATATGCTCTCTATATTTTGATATGTGCCATTTTTCATTTGCCTTTCTTGATGTAAATGCACCACCGCTATTTCTTTGTTTATTTGCCTACTCCTCATCAGAAATCTTGCCTGCTCCTTGTTCCTTTTCTCGATCTAATAGCACTCTTTAAAGTAATATATAAGCTCACTGAAAACCCATGACTAACATAACTTCAACCTATCTATATCTAGCGGATTAGATCCCTAGGCCGTAGGCTGATGGGTCCTAACAAGGCCACACAGGTGCAAATGCATCTACTAATCACACCCTCACCTTCAATATACACTCCAAATACTATACTGAAGCAATTGTAAGTAATATCAAACCTCTATGTAAAGTATCATTAAAGCGTCAAAAGAGACTAGAGAAGTAGTATATTGTAGAATCATCGGTTTAAGAACTTTCTAATACAAGCTCAACTAGAACCGAAAGAAATTCCGATAAAAGAAAAGCTGCAAGTTGATTATTATTGATCATAACACGTTTAAAATATTTGTTCTAAAGTATTATGAAAGTATGTCAAAGGTGCAACTTAAGCTCCTTGACATAGCCACTAAAACCAAGTGGGGATTTTGGAACCAAGTATGGTCACTACATTTTTTGATTCCTACTAACAATTCCAACTTTTTTAAATTAACAAAAGAGAGTCAAATCTCAAATCTAAGGGTTATTAATGATTTTTGGGTAGTAAAGTGCTAGCCAATGGTAAAAAATGGCTTTTAACACATGAAAGTCGAAGAAGCTGCAGATAAGTGTGTGAGAATATATATAGAAAAATGTAAGCAAAAGGCTTGTGCCCAGTGACCCACACCTCGCTCGTAGAAGTATCCTTGCTTCAAAGTGTCATGTCAAACACAACAAAATGATACTGCCTACAATGTTTAAGTGGGAGACACTTAACTGAACTGGCATGTGTTTCCGGAGTTCATGAATATATTTCATACTGCAGGAATATATACGAGAATACTTGAAGTAAATGTTACTAATTGTAATAAACATGTACCGCCAGCTGGGAGGTTATCTCTGGGTTTGTGTCTATATGCCAATCTGGCTCCAGCTGCCGAACAAACGATGTTCGTCCAATCTCTGTGCTACAAAAGAGAACCTGCATGTGTGTTTTGTATGAACTAACAGAAAGTCAGCAGTTAACATGAAAGATGAGAAGTAAAACGTAAACCATAAATGCACACAAATTACTATATTACTAAGTATGTCTAGGGCCAAGAATTCGAGGTATCGAAGTTGGAATATGGCTTTCTCCGGTTCAGGCAGGGTCTGTTCTTGAGTCTAGTTGAGTGGAGTTTTTGGATTTCAAATTCAAGCTTGCTTAGTTCTATATCATTATTCAAGTTCAAGTTAAGGCTCCATGTGCATTCTAGTAACTCGGTATGAGCTTGACCACAAGAGATTCGAGCTAGAACCTAAAAGAGTTGAATTCTAATGTTACTGAATAGTTTGTCTCAACTACTTGAGTTTGAGCTGCTCGACATTGCATGCATGTAGTAAAATACTAATCATAATATGTATAAAAATAAAACTAAATCACAAAACATTCGAGTTTATGTCGAAAAACTGAATAGACCTCGAATCAGCTACTCACGCACCAAACCCATAAAACAAACCTGTAGATCATGCTCAACTCATTAACAAGATAAGCTTCAAAATCAAGTTTGAATTCGACTCGAGTTGGATATCAAGAGTTCGAAAGAGTAGAGCTCATGTTCCAGATTTGGTAGCTCGGTTCACTAAGCCGCCGTACATATTCCTTTTTGCAAGAGTACATGTAAAGTCCTAATAAACTCCAAAACTACATAATTGCTAATAAGAGCGGCCTTCCATTGCAATCTTCGATTGGTATCTTAAGCTACTGCTTACTAGTCTACTAGATATATGAGGGTAAAATTTGAATGCAATGAAAGGTGTAAAATTCATTTTAGAAATGCACTCTAAATTCAAGCGAAAGAAGAGAGAAGGGGGGGGGGGGGGGCTCTAGATGGGATGGAGGGAGATGTCAATTGTAAGTATTTGATGTGGTTAATGATGTCCAAATCAATTGTAAGATTGGCCCTCCTTTGTAGTGTTTATTATGTTCCAAAATGGTTGATAATTTTGTATGGGAAGATTGTTACCTTGCCTGTCAATCTGACATTACATAGTGCTTGCCTAGCCAAAATTAGCTGAATGAGCAAGCTCAGTGCAATAGCGAAACTGTGAGGTGGCTATATTGTGACCTGGAAGTATCTCTATTTGCTGGGGCAATTCTATGAACATTAGACGTTTCCAGACACCGGGATGGCGGGAGCCTCCTACACTTACCTATCTTTTCTTTACATTGCCAAAAGTCGGTCATCGATGAGAGGTTAGCATAGGTATACCTCTACTAGCAGGGGCATCAGGTGATATTTTGGTGATAATCGCGATTCGTTTAGGTGTGGTATGATGAAAGAAAGAAAACAATCAAGAAACCATTCATTCACTAATACATGCATTACCTCCATATTTAACGGATTTACTTGATGCTGAAATAGTACATATACCATGTATGTCGGTAGCATTGACATGCAAACAATATTAATAACTAAAAAAGTGGATAATAACAACCTCAAACCACAGCATGATTTACCAAGAAAGTGACCAAAAAAAGATCAAGACATAGAATATCTATTCCATACCAACAATTGTTTCACACTTCAGGCACGAAAATTCCATCCTTTTCACAATCAGTAATTACCTTGTCTTTGACCAATCCGCCAGAAGTAAAAATCCCGGCATCTTCTAATGCTAGAAGAACCTTTTTCTGCATAAACACTTATCCAATTAAGGAATGGAACGAATATTCCATATTAAGCAATTGAGAAGAATAGACAAATAACAAAACGCATTGCAATGTCTACAAAATTAACTTCTCTCAAGCAGCAAAGTCTCAGGTGCAACAAGCTAAATTTAAACAAGGCCCTCATAATAATGAGAGGAGATTTCCCAGTTACATAGCATTAGGATGAAAGGACTCGAGGATTCAAGAAAAAGGTACAGGAAATCAACACATACATCTTTAATTTGGAGAATTGGTGACAAACCAGAACATTTGAAATTAACACATACATCTTTAAAGAACAATTTTTTTTCTTACTCACTACATTTCTAACATGTACACTTCTTAGATGCTATTGATTTGCATGAGGTACAATGACATATCTCGTATGGAATCCTCACAACTGTGCAGTGTCATGTCAATAAGGGTGCTGGGGCACAGGCGGATTTCAAGCGATCATATGCCAAATTCATAGATAAATGAGAAGGCATTTGTATATCTCCATTAACCTAAACTCAGCAACTCAAATCACCCTTATTCGCAGCCACTTGAGGTCGACTACATGAATCTTTTTCCACCATTCAGTACAGTCCGATGCAAAGTCATCACAATGGCAATAGCCCTTCATATCATTTTGTATTATAGATGTCCACGGTAGTTTTGTTCTTCCCCTTCCTCTAGCTTGCCTGAGTTCATGTCATTGCACGTCCAAACGGGTGCACTAAGATCCCTATGTTGTACTCTGTCAAATCATGTATCGTATCATGAATCGGAGACCCAAAATATCGTATTGTGTATCGTATTGCATTTCGTATCGTAAGATACAAAACCACATGACAACAAAAATCAAAAACTCTAAAAAATATGCAAACTATGTGGAATAATAGATAGTGACCTGATTTGGTTGTAAAATGTGGATTTATCAACGACCTATATATCAAACACTTCAATTAAAGTGAATGACTCATGCATTCAAACAAAATCCATAATTATTAAGTATAAAATAAGCAGTAATTTGAGTAAACTATTATACGTTACAATTTTAAACATGAAATAGTTAATTAAAAGTATAAATTACAGTTCCAAAATAACAAAGAAATCCGAAAGTGCTTTGATAGTGCACACTGTTACAGCACTTCATGTTTATCTCTACCTCTAAAGTATTTGAAGAAAAAAATATTGAAAAAGGAACGCAAAGACGGACATTAAATAATTACTGTTGTCTAACTATGTATAAAAACATTGAAGAAGGCCAGTGGACGACAACAAGAATGGAGTAAAGATTAAAGACAAAAGAAAAGGCAGAAAGAGTATCGGACCAGGAAAAACTTAAACCAGGAGAAAAGCCACAAGACAATACCTCGGAAGTGCCGACTTCCGAGCCGACCACAATCAAACCCCACTTACAAGAGTGCTTCGAATCGCACAAGACAAGAGGTACATTTATGCCCTCTGCACTTTTATTTCCACAGAACTTAACGAAAGGGGGGGGGGGGTTCTAATTTGGATCCTACAAACCCTGACCCAAACCAGCCTATATGTATTGCCAGCATATCCCACGATATGCGATACTTGCAATAGTATACATGATATGTGCCATAATTGCGACTCATGGGCCAAAATCAATACTCCTATGCGATACGTATCTCTGAGGGCTGTATTGGGTATCGTATCGCGATACATATCGCCTATCGTACGATTTTGACAACTATATCTTAAGCAATACCCTCTCATGTTCTATACTATAGGAGGAACTTTCACCGTCTACCGTATTTGTTCATTATTAATTTTATTTTTTTCTAGTTTTACCACACATCCATCTTCGCATTTGCATTTCCGCGACACACATCTATTTAACATGTTCTCTTTTAGTAGCCCAATGACAAATTCCATTCGGTAGCGGGGATCTAATAGTTGTATTACAAAATTTTCCTTTTAACCGGTATATATCGTCCGATCACAGAAGACTGCAAATGCACTCGTCCATATCACCAACCTGATGTTATTCCATGAGAACCATCATCCATATCTCTCCATCATAATTAAGGATTGACCCTACGTATAGAAATTGTTGCCTTTGTAATATTCTTGATCGTGTAGCCTAGATTTTCTCCATTACCACTCCTCTTACTGCTAAAGTTGCAAACAATATATTCTCTTTCGCTCCTACTTATCGCTTTTGACTTCATATTTCTCTCCTAGTTTCTAACTTATCATTGATTCCATTCATTTTTCATCGATGAGGAATGTATCACGGACAAACAACATGCCAGCTATATCATCCTCTGCACATAAGTACAAGCTTAAGGTAGATCCTCACTATAACCCCTATACCAACTGGGAGTGGGAACTCATGCGCCTCTCCCGCTGTGGTTCTAACTACACATATCTTTAATAACATTCAAATATCTCATTTTAACCCCTCTTTCCTAGCACAGACCAAATTAACTTTATGAACTCGGTGATATGCCTTTTCTAAATCAATAAAAACCACATATAAATCATTTTTCACTTCTGTATATTGTTCGGGCAATATTCTTAGTAGGTAGATAGCTTCCGTTGTAGACTTTCCTTCCATTAAACCAAATTGATTCTTCGAAATTGATTTCTCCATTTTAAGTCTATTTTCAACTACTCTCTTCTACAGCTTCATTGTGAGACTCATTAGTTTAATACCTCCACAGTTTGTTTGATAACCATCAAAGAAATACACTAACAATCCAAATCAGATTTGTATGAAGCCAGATCACGGATAATTGGGGTATAGTATAGTGTGTGTATATATATATGTATCATATTATTTCAGATATTTTTTTAACATGGCCTAAGAAAGCAAATTACTTCAAAATCATTGTTTCATGATGCAAATTACAAACCGGAATCAATCCATCCAAAACATACAGTAATCCAACAACATACAAGCTAATATAAAAATCATTACAGTGAATAATGTTTAAAAATTAAAATAAAGAGCACTTCTTAGCAACTTTTGATCTCATAAGCAATTTTCATCTTGTCTACATGGCACCAAGGGCCAATCATACAATTATAAAGTCATAGGCCATGCACTTTTGTAGAGTTAAGTGTTATACCTTTATATATATATAACAAACATAAAAGGATCGCACTCTTAGCAGATACTATATTACCTTCCCCAAATCCAATCCATTTAGTTAAGTGATTAAGTATGTATCGGGTAATCAGAATTTAACTTTAGATCCAAAACCAATAAAATAACACAAAGTACCAAATCTATTGACCACCTATAGGTTTTGAGGCAGAAAAGGAGAGCCTGAATACCAGAGATTTTTTTAACATAGATATTTGTAGTTCTTCGCGAGCTTCTGCTAGATATTGGAAATCAGTGCTCCTCCAAGGCCAATTTG
Organism: Lobelia cardinalis; assembly: GCA_028566635.1. NCBI lineage: Eukaryota > Viridiplantae > Streptophyta > Magnoliopsida > Asterales > Campanulaceae > Lobelia > Lobelia cardinalis. Next base: position 11,863,129 of record JAOWAN010000047.1, read on the forward strand.
AAGATTAGCATCACTTTTGGGGTCCAAAATCACTCAGAGTGTTCGGCTCAAAAAATAATTCTGTGTTTAAGCAATCAAACCACAGAAATTTTTCGTTTAGTCAAAATGAACTTTGACCCTGCTTTTCCCAAAAATGATTTGTTCCCTACTTTAATTGTTTTGCCATTAAAAAATCTCCCCATTTATGTGCGTTTACTGTATCCGTATAGTTACCGAAGGGATCTACTCGATACTTACTTTTCATAAACAATTTTCAGCATGTGTTGCCCAACATATGTAAAAAAACAAACAAACAAAAAATAACAAGAAAGCTTTAGTCTCAATCACTTGGGGTCGGCTACATGAATCCTTTTCGGCCATTCCATGCGATCCAATGTCAAGTTACCATACAAACCACAGCCTTTCATGTCTTTCCGTATTGACGATGTTCATGTTAATTTTGGCCTACCCCTACCCCTAGTTTGATTAAGACTAATATCATCACACTTTCTAACTGGAACACTAAGGGACCTGCGTTGTACATGATCAAACCATCTTAGGCGGTTCTCTGTTATTTTCTCTACTATCATAGCTACTTTTACCATTTCTGGTATTTGATCATTATGAATCATATCTTTTCCAGTTTTACCACACATCCATCTAAGCATTCGCATTTCCGCTACACTCATCTTGTTACCATATTCCTTCTTAGTAGCCCAATAATCGGTTCCATATAATAGCGGGGCCTAAGAGATGTCCTATAAAATGTTTCCTTTAGTTTTACTATGCAATCACATAATACTCCCAATGCACTCCTCTATTTCATCCAACCCCATTTTATTCTACGATTAACATCCTCTGCAACCTCTCCATCTTGATTAATGGTTGTCAAACATATGTAAATATGCTAAAGTGATGTCAAAAAACATTTACTAAAATCAATACCGTAGAATCATTCCCAAACAATCATAAGGTATCCCCACTCTATGCACATGATACTACAGGATATAAATGGAAGGAGAACTGGTAAATGTTGTAAGCATACAACTGTACAAAACTTGGCTTGGCATCCTTCAAACAAGCCACATCAGCTCACAACAGAAAATAAGCAAATAAAACACACTACATAAAAGGTAACAATACAAGAAATTTTTGCACTCACTTCGCTTTCATCATCCAGAACTCTTTCCATTAGATAAAGATCACAAAATTTTGTAATCTCCAGCAATACTTCAAGGACAGAGGATCTCACAGTTGCTTGTTTCTGATTGAAATAGCAGAATGAGATCATCAGTTACTTCCACATAACTAAAAAGAACAATATTTCTTTGGAAGACAAAGTCAAAAGACTCAAAACCTGAATCTGAAGGTCCTCCGGACTACTTTCCTCAAGTATTACCCCAAGCAACCGGCATGTTACCTTCACATAAAGCAGTGACAGCATAAAAACCACAAAATGATGGTCCCTTATTAAGACATATTTCTATGTTAATTCATTTTTCATGCTTCTATAATACCAGGCAATTGCCTGACCTCATATTAACTTACTATTAGCCAAAAAAAAAAAAAAACTATCAACCAGCACTGGCGGACCTAGAGAGTTATATCGGGGGGCCACAAGTGGTGCAAAGTACGACGGGGGTTCGGGAGCAGCGCCCCGATTTTTTTCCCCCCGATATATTGGCACGTAATAGGTAAATTTTGAATATAAATACTAAAGTGTAAACAACTTTCATTATTTCAAGATAGATTTCGAACATGAAATAATCAAATAGAAGATTCGCAATCGGGAGAAGGAGAAGACTGACCTAATTTTTGTTGAAAATAGGGAAGGATTTCTCGATTAAAAATAAATAAAAAATTCAGTGGGGGCACGTGCCCCCACGGGGCCCCTTAATAGTTCCGCCCCTGTCAATCAGGCGAAAATTTGTGAAAGGGCACGGTTCATACACTGCATGCATGTGACAGTCATACAAAACTCAAGGACAAATTATTTTCATTCTATACTTTCACGATTATTTTAGACCAATTAATATAATTGTACATTGAAATCATATATTAGGATACATGGAGTTGTCATTTTGGGATAATTGACTTTTCGTTTAGGAATTGCAAAGGATAATAGCTGTTAAGCATATCTTGGTCAGTTACGAGTTCACTGTCAAGTGTCACAACTCAAAAACTGATTTTATTTATCCCTTTAGCGGCATGCAGCCACTTCCCATGGTTGTGTCCTCTGTTGAGGGTTGGATCGCGGTAGGAATTTGCTAGCGACCATTAGTGCTGGACACACTTCATCCCCTCACTACTGTACGAAAGGAGATCAGACCTCATTATCAATCAAGTCAACAACTGCACATGTCTAGTGTTTACTCAACGGTTAAGAATAGCGAGTTAAGACAGCCCACAATAGGCTAGGGTGTGTTGTGCTTGGCGCATCCCAAACACCTTATAAAAATTTAGAAGCACAAATACTAGTGCAATAAGAGACCTTTTCAAACAAATGGTGAAACCAGATGTGGAAGTCGCACTTCTTTCACTTTAATAATACAGAAGAATTGTGCCTCTCTTTTTTGTGACAGAAAAGGACTATATAAATTAAATGATCAAAGGAATAAATAAAATGATTGAGCAGCCCATCGAGTGAGAGAAAAAAATAGAAGCCAAAGTTAAAAACTAAAACAAAGAAACTATGAGAACTTAATTGTAACCAGTAGCGCCTAGCCTATTTGTCACCACTAGTATTTGCTCGAAGGAAAAAAAAAAAAAAAAACTGCACGGATGTCAAACCTTCAAAATACAAAAATGGTTTCCAAATTAAACTTGTATAGCTATTCACCAATCACCATGTGTTTAGCCCACCCATATTTATGAATAAACTCATGATTCTGACTAGACACTATGGCCATGTAAAGTGTGTTTTTGTTTTAAATTTTACGACCCCCATTTAATTTGTAATAGTGGGGAAATCCTTAATTTTCTCCTTTTCATCGGTAGCTGCTTTAATGAAACTTTACACAAACACTTGATGAGACAAAATGCAACAGACTTTCTTCTCTGTTTACCAACATCACGATGAAGATTAACAAAGAGTAGTTACATGTTTTGTTCTGGCTGGAAACATCTGAATTCTCATCTTGGCAATTGAACCAACCCTTCTGTTCCAGCATTAAACCTCCAAGGAAGCGTCTTACCAGCCAGCTCCATAAAGGTGATAGTGACTCGAAGAGAGACTGATAGTTCACTACTTCTAGAACAAACCACTCAAACTTGTGCCCAATGCTATTTATGCTTCACCTCAAATTCGTTTACATCGCTGCCGAGTCATGGTATGTGTACCAAAAAATTGTTGTTGTGTTCAGTACTACAATCAACTATCCACTTTTCCCACATATGAATATCAGAGGATTCACTTTGCGAAAGAATATTGAGCGTAACAAGGCTACTTATGTACTTTATGCATCCACATATGAGGCCGACTGAGCTGACTGTGTCTGAGAGATACATTAGTGAACCATAGTCATACTAGTTGCATTGTTTTATTCTTGGAGGTTTTCATTTAATGGCATTGGATGAATCACATGCTTGCACCTTGACATGCGGAATGTTTTCAACAAAGACTGCTGTAGCACTTCTCTTCGTATGTAAAGATCTATGTTTCTCAATTGCTGAGTTGGATAAGAGAATGTTAGAAATCTGTTTTAATTATTTAGGGGAAGTTTGTAAATTAAGGTTATTTGTTTCCTTTTTTCTATAGTTATGGTCAATCCCCCTAATTAGGTTAGGTTCCAGTTTCAGCTATGTTAAATCCCACTAATTAGGTTAGGCTGCCATTCTCAAGGGATTTGATTTTGTATCTCCTCCTATATATATACCGAGCATATACTTGTAAGATACATAGAAAAACTTTCTTCAAAAACCACATGATATCAGGCCTTGGTTGAGGTGTCGGATTTATCCAACCATGGTAGATTCTAGGAAAGAGACTTCTATGTCACAAAACAGTTTTGAGGTTTCTATTCCTCAAAATTCTTCATATCACTAACTATAGTGATAATTCTTCCTTCGTAATCACAAATCACAAACTCGATGGCAAGAATTTCTATTCCTCAAAATTCTTCATACCGCTAACTATAGTGATAATTCTTCCTTCGTAATCACACATCACAAACTCGATGGCAAGAATTTCTTGCAATGGTCCCAATCGGTTCTCATGGTCATTCGAGGACAAGGTGAATTGGGATATATTACCGGTGATATTCAACGACCCAATGCAACTGATTCAACGTATGCCGCATGGGAATCAAACAACTCCATTGTAATGGCTTGGCTAATCAATTCCATGGAGACTGAGATTAGCCGAACCTACTTATAGGAGACTCGTTATTATAATTCTCTGAAGATTTTGTGGTAGGAACTTGATATGTTCTACGAAGCTTAGTGGGGAGAAATTGAAAATCATGTGAAATTCAGGGCTCACCTTGAGAAAGAAAGACCGTATGAATTTTAGGTAGGTCTAAATTGTGATTTGAATGAGGATCGTGGAAGGATTTTGGGAAGGAGACGGTTACCTACCATTGGAGAAGCATTTGCCAAGGTTATACGTGAGGAGAATCGACGTAGTGTAATGTTGGGAGACGCCAAAGAAACAAAACCAGTGACGAGCAATGGGGAACATCCCATTGAGACTTCTGCTCTCTTCACCAAAGGGCAATTAAATTTGAGGAATCGACTGGAGGGAACTAGGCAGAATAGATCCGGTGAACGTCCTTGGTGCAATCATTGCAACAAAGATGGTCATATCCGAGACAATTTGCTTTCAACTTTATGGCTCTCCTCCGGGATGGAAGAATAGAAGTCAAAAGGAAGGCAAGGCACTGCAAACCACATCAATTTCAGACTCACCACCCACCACTAATGATGTGTCGAATGTTCAGCCGACAAAGACTCAGTTGGAGGCCCTTCATCAACTTCTCAACAAGAATCAAAGTCCCACAACTACCCCAACCTGCAACTTAGCTACTCATGGTGCTGCTCTTAATGCTACATGTGAATCAAATACTTCTCCTGGATTCTTGACTCTGGGGCTTCAGACCATATGACAGATAACTCGTACGTGTTCACTCATATACCCCATGCTATAACTCGTCCCTGTTCACTCATATACCCCATGCTATAACCAATCTCGTATAAGAATAGCTGATGGATCTTTTTTTCCTGTCGCCGGTACTGGATCAATCCGTTTTACTGATCATCTTACCCTAACTTCTGTACTTCATGTCCCAAAGTTATCTTGTAATTTACTGTCTATAAGTAAATTGGCTCATGATAACAATTGTCTAGCTAAATTCTCCTCTACTGGTTGTCTTATTCAGGAATATATGTCGGGGAAGATGATTTGGAATGCTAAAGTGACGGATGGACTCTATATCTGGGTTAATCATGCCATTGAGAATAAACAAGCAAGTCATAGTACTGCCCTTTTTGTTTCAAATAATGATGCAATCATGATGTGGCATCATAAACTAGGACATCCAAATTTCTTGTATCTGAAACAATTGTTCCCAAATGTGTTTCGCAAAAAAAGTGTGAGTTCCTTTACTTGTGAAATATGTCAACTCTCTAAGCATACTCGTGTACCGTATCATCTTAAACCATATGTAGAATCTAGACCATTCTCATTAATACACGGTGATATTTGGTGGTCTCGTCATGTGAAAAACATATTGGGTTCTCGATGGTTCATTACCTTTATTGATGATCACAAGAGAGTGTGTTGGGTATATCTCCTAAAAGACAAATCATAGGCACCAAAGACCTTCCAAATCCATGATCCAAACTAGTTCCAAACCACCGTACACACCTTGAGAACTGATTTTCAACTTTACCTTAGGTTTATACCTAACCAATCATGGTATAATACACCAAAGCTCATGTACCGATACCCCCAAGCAAAACGATGTTTCTGAAAGAAAAAATTGTCACCTATTGGATGTTACCCGGGCTTTTATGTTCACTATGAACGTTCCAAAGTATCTCAGGGGTGAAGCAGTTTTAACCGCTTGCTTCCTGATCAATCGAATGCCTTCAAAAATCTTGAATTGACAAACCCCTCGGTCCTAAATGCTGCATTTCCTCTATTTTCTTACTCTTCTCTTCCGCTGAAACTCTTCGGGTGCAAGGCATTTGTACACTCTCATTATCAGGGACAGTCTAAACTTGATCCTCGGGCAAACAAATGTGTCTTTGTAGGCTACACACCTACTCAAAAGGGTTATAAGTGTTTTTCCCCAACTCTTAGATGACTCTCTGTGTTTAAGGATGTAACCTTCTTTGAATCTGAACCTTATTTCCATCTAACTCATCTTCGGGGGGAGAGCCTAGGTGAAGATGAATTATTAAACAGTCTTCTTGACATTGAGCTAGAGTCGGATTCATTAAGGGTCAATCCTAACATCTCTATTGGTTCTGTTAATCCCTTTCCTACCATGCTTGCCATCCCTATTGAAAACCAACTTATAAACAATTCCGAGCCACAACCACGTCGAGCCCCTGAATTGCTTGTTTATTTTAGAAAGCATCATTCTTTCGGGGCAGATAAATCCAATAGGCAAGGTTGCCAAGAATCTAAAACTGACAATTGTTCCAAGATAGATCTGCTACCTAAATCTGCCTCAAATTCTCCAAGAGATGAAGATCTTCCCATTTCCCTTCGCAAATGGAGTAGATCATGTACTCAGCATCCTATGAAAGGTTGTCTCCTTCATACCAAGCTTTTGTTAGCAATATAGATAAGATCGAGATTCCTAGGAACATAGAAGAAGCTCGTCAATCCCCTGAGTAGACGCATGCTGTGCTATAAGAATTGAAGGCTATTAAGGACAATAATACATGGAACTCAAAAATCTACCAGAAAGAAAAAAGACAGTGGGGTGCAAATGGATCTTTACGGTCAACTATAATGCAGATGCTAGCATTAACAAATATAAAGCAAGGCTCGTAGCTAAGGGTTTCACTCAAACATATGGCTTGGATTATCAAGAGACGTTCACTCCTATTGCAAAGCTTAATACACTAAGCGTTCTGATCTCCTAGGCTGTAAATATGGATTGGCCTCTATTGCAATTAGATGTGAAGAATGCATTCTTAAATGGAGAATTGAGTGAAGAAGTTTATATGAATATGCCTCCTGGGCTTAAAGGTGAGAAAGGGAAAGTATGTAGATTGAAAAGGTCCCTTTACGGACTGAAAAAGTCTCCTAGGGCTTGGTTTAGATTGACAATGACTTTAACAAGTCGAGGTTACACTCAGGGACAAGCTGACAATTACCTCTTCTTCAAGCATTCGGAGAATGGTAAGATTACAATCCTCATAGTATAGGTTGAAGATATCATCATGACAGGAGATGATCAAGATGAAATCAGTCAATAAAAGACTCAACTTAGCACTGAATTTGAGTTGAAAGATCTACGACCACTCAAATATTTCCTAGGTATGGAGGTTGTAAGGAGCCATAATGGGATTACTATTTCTCAAAAAAAGTATATCCTAGATTTACTTGAAGCAACAGGTATGTTGGGATGCAGACTACCAGAAACACCTATGGAGCTTAATCAGAAGCTAGGAACCAAAAATGACGGCCTTGAAGTTGATAAGGAGAGATATCATAGGCCAGTTGGTAAACTGATCTACCTCTCACACACACGGCCTGACATTGCTTTTGCTGTTAGTGTCATAAGTTATGCATTCTCCAAAGGAAAGGCATTTAGAAGCTACAGAGTCTTAAGTTATTTAAAGGGAACCCCGGGTAAAGGACCATACTTCAAGGAAAGGTAGCATGTTCATTGAAGTATTCACAGATGCAGATTGGGTTGATTCAATGAATGACAGGCGTTCAACAAGTGGATATTGTACTTATGTATGGGGAAATCTCGTGACATGGAGAAGCAAACAATCTGTTAGCTCGAAGTAGTGCAAAGGGAGAATTTCGTGCAGTTGCACATGGTTTATGCGAGGGAATATGGCTGAAACGTCTCATGGAAGAACTTCAAGTATCTATTGAGACACCAATGAAGTTGTACTGTGATAATAAAGCAGCAATAAATATAGTACATAATACGGTTCATCGTGACCGTACGAAGCATGTGGAGGTTGACCCTCAGTTTATCAAGGAAAAGATTGATAACCAAAGTGTTTGCATGACTTATCTGCCCACAAAACAGCAAGTAGCTTACATTCCGACCAAAAGTTTATCTAAGGGCCGGATCACAAGTGCTATTTCGTAACAGATCGGAGCAGACGGTACTGTTCACAATATGAGATGGAGCAGATGAGCTAGATGATTTTTTTTGTTAAAATGTCAAAAATACCCCTACTGTCAGAATTCGCGTGATTTCTCCCTTTTTTGATGCCCACGCCTTCTCAGCAACAGCAGACGTCGACTCGCCATTACCACCATTCGCCATCTCTCTCTCTTCTATGTTTGATACTCCGCTACTGCTATGCTTCTTCTTCTTCTTCATTTTCTTAGGCAGCATCGACTCGTCATTACCACCACAATCAAACTGTTAATGTACTGCTACTGCTTCTTCTTCTTCATTTTTTGAGGCAGCATCAACTCGCCATTACCACCACAACCAAACTGTTAATGTAATTCTACTGCTACGACTATTAGTACTCCTTCGTTTCACAACAAATCGAGTTGTGATCAAACCCACCAAGAAATCAAATCCACCATTCAAACCCAGAAATCAAACCCCCGAATCTCCTAATCTAAAACTAACCACCCCCTCCCTAAAACCAACCATCCGAAAACCACTCATCTTCAAGAAATCCATAATCTCCTAATCCATTACCAAGAAACCGATAATACAAACACCAATTTAATTTTCCCGTAAACCCATCATCAAGAAATCGTAAACACAAACACCCACTTCGTTTTCCCAATGACTCACCAATTTGGAGTTTCAAATCTTATGAGAGAAGATAAAGCTCGACCACCACCACACGGTTTGATTTCCTCAAACTCGTATGCCCAGAGCAACATCAATCATCAGCCTGGGCACTTCTTTAGGGACTCACCATCTGGGTATTATCCTGGATCTTGCCGAAAAATTACGGATCTTGCCCATCGAAGATGCGTGCAATTGGAATCAACCGGAGATATCTAGAAATTTAGATAAACCCCCAGAAGAGATCCTTCCATTAATCCTTCCATTGGATGGAAAGTGGGTTAATTACAGACAAAGGGAAGGGGGTAGTGGTGCGGCTCGATTGTTGCGCGGTGGTGGAGAGAGTGGGCTGCAATGGAAAGAGATTAAAAGGGAAGAAAGAGATGGAGGGAAAAGAAGAAAGAGGGCGGATGCGATTGTGCCTTGGAATGCCATCCCGCCTACGAAAGTTGCAAATTGTCGAGAAATACAAAGATGAACTGGTCATGGAGCGGAATGTCGTGAAGATCAAAGAGGAGCAATAGAAGCTTTTATTGGATCCATTGAACTTTTCTTTTTCCTTCCAAAATTTGTGTAGGTTGACAATTGGTAGACTCAAGATAAGCTTTTCAACTCCCACATATTAAAGGAGAAAGTGAAGATTTTTGTAGGTTGGAGAATTTTGCCGAGGATGGATAGTTGGAAAGTGGGTTTAGTTTGAAAAAATTGATTTTGTTTCGATAGAGAGGAGAGAAGGAAAACATTATTTGAGTAGAGAGAGGAGAAGAGAATTTTTTTTAAGGATATTAAAGTAATGTGATGTGATATTTAATAGGTATAGATATAGGGATAGTAGATGTAAAGTGATATTTTAAGATGGTGATATATGTGATATAAGAGGGTGATATTTGATATGTGATCGGATATACTCCGTATTCCCATATTGCTCCAAATGTGACTTGTGATCTGGCCCTAAGTCTATTTTTGAAGATCTAAATGGCAAGCTGGGCATGATCAACATATATGCACATCTTGAGGGGAAGTGTTAGAAATTTATTTTAATTATTTAGGGAAAGTTTGTAAATTAAGGTTATTTGTTTCCTTTTTTCTATAGTTATGATCAATCACCCTAATTAAGTTAGTTTCCATTCAGGTATGTTAAATCCCACTAATTAGGTTAGGCTGCTATTCTCAAGGGATTTGATTTTGTATCTCCTCATATATATGTACTAAGCATATAGTTGTAAGATATATAGAAAAACTTTCTCCAAAACCACAGAGAATACTTTCATGACACTCAAATTTTTCATCTCATATCATTCATTGTCCTTCGTTTGAAATCCTCTTACCTCATTGGTTTAGTGCCACAAGATACATAAAGATGAAGGCAAAGAAAGCAAGCATGGTTCACTTGCTCTTCTCTGATAGCATTCAAGAAAATAACTAATTATTGCTATTCCAGACATGTATGGCTTGCTTTAATCCATACGGCGTTTGTTATAGTTAGCCCAGTGATTTATTTCCCTTCAACAAAATATCCTTGAGTAGGCTTGTCAATGGATTGGATTTGCATCCGATCGACTATCGGCTATTTTAATGCTCAATCCATGCACTATTTTCCGGAAACGGATTGGATTTGCATCCGATTCCGATCATCTTTCGGCTATTTTAATGCTCAATCCATGCACTATTATTTTGGAATTCAGAGAGCTTTAGTTTGACCTGATTCTACTCTTTCATATAATTTAAGGGAAAAAAAAATTGAATCTATAACTTGAACAAAGTATGTACAAATATTCTCATATTCAAACTATACACATGAATGACGAATATGTCAATAAATTATACCGATGTAATATGAAAATTGAGTGAGAACTGAACATAAATAAATTTGTATTTATAGTATTAACACAAATCTGTAATTAAATCGGGTCGGATCACTAACGACCCTTACGCTCAACTCCAAGTATGATCTGTTATGCTATCAAATAAATGGATTTAGATCATTCTCAAATAATTGATTGAATGCTCATTCCATATCCTACCAATAACAATGTTCTGGACCAAAATCCAACATTAAAATCTCTAACCGTGTAATTGTTCCATGTAAACTCCTTCAAGCACACCAATTAGGAAGACAGACTTATCAGCTGTAAGAACTTGAAACTCCAATTGTACCACCAAGGCTTGGAAGATCCCCATTCTCTCTTGATCAAACATTCCATTTGTATAGGTAGTTGCTAATGGTTATGTGTGACCAGACAAGTTTCTTGCTTATGAATTGAGCCCACTTCCTTCCGTGGATCCACTCAAGTCCAACCACATCTTTTGCTCTGTATAGTTCAACAAGTTGCCAGGGGGCCTTTTGGAAACTTCAGGTTTTGGGTCGGTCAGACCAGTTCAGAAGAATCAGAACCAACACTAGTTGTCAGGGCTACATGAAGCCTATTTCTTTATTGAACCAGCTCTACTAAACATGCAGTTTGGCTGCCACTGATTATAAACTAGTTCAAATTTGTTTCATGTTTGCTACTCAAAATTTAAAACTGACATGAGTTCATTCAAGTATTCATAATTGGAAAGCAAAATGAATACTATGACTAGTATAAAATTATAATTATTTGGAAAATTAATAAAATAAAAATAGAAAATTCATTAAAATAATAATCTTTGTATCAAAGTTTCCAAGTTCATTAAATTATAATAACTTCAAATAACCAAATTACCATTCACTTTATTTATGAATTTAAAATTATCTGGAAGAAAATTTTTGAGCTTTTGATAGTTAAAAGTTTAAGACAATGGAGTTTTGTTTAACATTCCTTTATCCGTGACTTCTTGCATGCAAACCTTGCAAAGTCAAAGGTGGAAAGCTTTGTTGAAGAGGCAATAGGGTTTCATAGCCTTTTCTTTTTTTTTTTTGGCGAGAGATACTAAGAGATCCCATCCCGTCTTTTCTTATCCTAGTGTATCCGGTTTTCGTTTAATCCATATAAGATCTGGAATAATTCTAGCCTGTTAGCCTTTAATTGGGCCGTTTCAAGTTTTAATTGACCAGGTCTTTTGCCAATCATGCTAATGATTTAACCAGGCCACTTTAGCACCCTCTTATCCGGTTTTTCGGCTTTACTAAACAACCCATTGGTTTTCTAAATCATTGTCATTTCTTCGCCCATCACTATTTGTCATAATTTATATGTTGCAAGCTCCAAAAATTTACATGAAAAACAAATGAGCATGTAACATTGTTTGAATGATAAAAATCTCTTGATGGGCAGCACAATCCTGATTGGTGAGGTAGAAGTCCCTCTCATAAAAAAACTGTGAATTGGTTATGGTGACTTTTGTATCGATTGGTTGAGTTGGCTCACTGGTTATGAGTCAGCGTCCAGATAGATGAATTTGACTAGTGGGAAGCTTCATTTCCCAAGCTTTTATCTCATTATTTACCCATAAATCGACCACCGAGAAATTTCATTTCTGAATTCCCAACCCCAAGACTTGACCAAAACTTAGGGTGAAAAATCGTTTTACTATACAATATCAGGACCGCATCCAAATGCCTATCTTCAAATTGCCTTTCGGTCAACAATTTCCCACATTACAAGCAGATTCTTTGGGCCACTAAATTAATCTACTTTCCAACAGCAGACAAGAATTGAACTGTTAGAGTTCTAATACAACATCCAACAGCAATGAGACTTTAAAATTGCCTACCTCCCCTCTAGTGTTCCCTACCCAAACCATCAACCTTCATAATACACCACCTCCCAGCTCTACTCAATAATGCATACTAATAAATTACTATCTAATTTGATTCTACTCGATAAATTAGAAGTTACAAGAATCCAGAGAAATGCAACTCCTTCTGTGACTCCTTCCCAAAGACAGACCCTATTCCATTTTGGGATGTCCTGGAACAAGATTACTCTATTCCATTTTGGGATGACCAAAAATAAGTGGCCCCTTTCCCTTTTTTCGGATTTTTTTTATTTTCTATTATGCCATTATTTAATATTTAACATGAGATATAAAAGGTAATGAACCACATTGATTTGACACCCGCAACACAAGGATGCCTGTGGATATTAAGAAAAAGTAGAAAGCATTGAATACGTTCTCAAACTGTGTGTAAAATCAATCTAGGGCTCCTAATTTGGCACATTAGTAATATGATCGCTGAAGGCCTTTTCTCGTCAGATACACTGATCAAAAGTATAAAAATAGGGATTTTCTTAAAATATTTGACTTAAAAAGAGACGGAGACCTCTTTCACCATCATATTTTGGAAATTTTCAATTCCTCCATTGTACTTCTAAGCACCCATCAAACTTACTATCCAACTAGCATATGTAATGACATACGGATACCAGTAAAGTTTCTTTGTCAATTATTTGTTTAATCCCCATTAATAAATTTTATTTTTAATTTCACTGTTTTATCCCCACAAACTGGCTAGATATATTTAAGTATTTATCTTTCAGTAAACCCATTCTTATACGTCTAAATTGTCACCTGGGAAACAATATACTGAAGCAAATATGAATATTCATGTAAACAAATGTTTCCCACAAACAACAAGAACAGCTTGCATATAGAAGATGATATAACTGGCCTAAGACTGTAACATAACAAAAATGATTCAAAAATGTGTGAAACAATTATTAGATCACTGCAGTACTTACCTTCCTTCCTTCACTTAATCGTTGTCTAACTATTTGCCCCAAAGTAGGCTGCAGCAAGAAAATAGCCATCTCAAAAACAAGCATAATCAGGATAAATCAACCAATATCAGATGAGGGTAACTGTCACCACATACCTTGACAGGCTGAAAGAACTCATCAATAACAGTTTGTGCTTTTGAATCTTCAGAAGACGAGGAGACACCAGAAGGTACTAAATTTGTGTTTGAATTAGTACTAACGCCAGGAGTAGTAGGTGCTGGAGTTTGACGTTTAGGTTGTCTTCTTCGAGGTCCACTAGGTGTCCTCCAAACTCGCCATGTAAAAATTACTGCAACAGCAAAGCCAGCTACAGCCCAGACGGATCGAAGATCCTGCAACCAAATCCAAACTCTGAAACCATCGTACTAAAAGAACTCATAAGAGCTCCTTTATCTTTCCCTCTTTTTGTGAATTCTTTTTTCTAAATAACAGCTTGAGGTTCACTTTTCTTACCATCCATCTCACTGCCCAAGGAGCAACATCAGCCACAAAGTACATACATAAAGGAAAAAGAAAGTCGAAAATATACCATAGAGAATACTTATCAACAATGGAATGAAATGCAAAACCTGATCATCAAAACATATATACATATATATTATTTTCGATAAAATAAGAATATTACTAGAACGAAAATTGACAGTACAAGAAAGAGATCCGCCAAAAACCAAAACAGGTCTAAAACACAAAATCTGGAAATACATAAAATACAGGTTAATGTAAGGCAGCTCTCCAATCCCTACACATATTTGTTAAACATAGGTCTTGGATAGCCCCAAAGCTCCTAGAAATCCTCTCCTGCATGAGAGGTAATTCAAGACCTCTCAATATCTGAGAGTCCCAACTCAATCCAAATGTTCCGCCGCACACTGAACAGAGTGGACCACGCCGCCACCACAATTTCTCCCTCGACTGAAACACAAATATCTGATCATACAAAGTCCTACACAGTGACATGATACAAACCTCCGCTCGTACTGCAAAAAACAAAGACCAAAATCGCCTAGTCATAGAACGGTGCATAAGCAAATGCTCATGGGACTCACTCTCAGCCAAACTCATAACACACACATCACTGTTTTCGGAGGTCGCCCTTGCCCCCAATCATTAGTATTCAACTGGTTAAGAACAACCGACATAGCAAGGGATTTATACTTAAATGGAACCTTGGACTTCCAAATGAATTTATGTAGAGAGTTAGACTTTATATAGAGGAGAGTCTAACACTCTAACTGTATATGTGATCGAAGAAGAAGCTTTGTATACTTGATCAAAGAAGAAGCTTTTGCGAACAATTTGACAGAAAATGGATCATCAAAACATATTAGCTCCATAAACAGAGCCATTAGGCATTAATATAATTGCTAGCATGATTTAAGCTGTTTCAGAGTGTGATTTACTTGAGAATGGGATTTGAGAATTTTTGTTAAAAATACCTTCTTTCTATAAGATACCCCAAGAATTTCAAATGAGGATTGGGAAACCCAACAGCCATGAAAATTCCCATACCGAGGAGAGCCTCTTGATAAATCGAATTTGCTACAAAATTTGACTTCAAAATCCCTTAATGTAATTACTTTAGTTGCTTCATTAATTAGGAAAGTTTAATTACTCCCTTTGTTCCAAAATAAATGTCCAGTTTGAAAATTTTCCCTATTTTTTGCAAAAAGAAGATTTGCAGCCACAAGTTTTCCTTGAACTCAAGTGAGTTATTTGAGCCCCCAAATTCTCTTAATTTTTCGAGTCAACTGATTCACCTAAAATACGTATCAATTCAATGAGGACGTTTTTGGAACACGAGGAGTTAAGTAATTAGTCATTTTCCTAGTCCTAGTAGTATCGGTTGAACTCTAGCCCTAGTACTAAAATTATTAGAAGAATAAGTTTCACCAATAAATAAAATGGTAATGGTTAAAATAATTTGGAGATGATTAATAACATGAGTCAAAACTTTCGACTCATATCCAGAGTCAATTGCTAATTTGAATTGAGATTTCAAAGTTATCTCAGCATTTCTCCTTCTCTCACAATATTTTTCTTCTTCACCTTCATCAATTATTGTTCTTTCTACACAATTGCAAAGACCTTGAGATGTAGCCGAGACATGCCAACCATGTCTGATTGGCCTTAGAGATCAATGAATTGTGCCATGACGCATGGATGCATGTACAAATATGAGTAAACAAGTGGGCTTGCAACAATATATGGGTGCACATGGATTCAGCAATTTTCTTCATATATACACAATACATGTACATTAAAATTTCAGCTTGCATTATTCAATAAATCATATTGTGGATAAAAGCACGCCTCAAGCAAATCTAGGCCTCGCGGCTCACTCTTGGGCCTTGTTTTGCCTGAGGCTCTCAATCATCTACTAGAGACGAGGGCTTTATGAGTTAAAGTGCTAAGCTAATGGCTCAGTAAGGTGTGCCTCTTGAAACAACCTTATTTTTTCCCAATAAAAGGTTTGATTAGGGTGGACATACTTTTCGATAATGCGAGCAACACTAGACAATTCCTCCGTAAAAGAACTCTGATTTGAGATATGCCATTATACGATGGCAACATAGTACAAAGATCCTAACTCATGACTAAACTTGAATTGTTCTAAACTATAAGCCTCACTTGGATGAAGCCCGGGCCTTGGCTTGTGCCCAAAGTTCCCGAGGTCTTTTGTACTTCAATGCACCTTTCCCCCTTTAATACCGTAGGAAAAAAGTACCTAAAATTAAAGCAATATAGCACTCCTTCCGTCCAACTCAACTCAGCCTTCTTCCTAATCAGTTAGAGTCGTCTCCATGAATCCTTTTCGGCCTTTCAATACAGTCAAATGCAAGGTCATCGCATAACCCACAATCTTTCATATATTTTCGTCTTATAGATATGATTTGGTTGAGTTATGTTTCTTCTGTTTTGGGGGATGGTGGGGTTATTGCCAGGGCTGTAAATGGATCTTAAATACACGGATTAGCCTAAATCCATATTCGATTAACTTGATCCATGACAGATTCGGAATTTATCCAACTAAACGTCGAATTAGTCAAATGCTAATTCAAATCCAAATCCATTCGGAGTTGAATTTCGGATTAACAGACCGGATTAATCCATCTATATTATATATAATTTAACTATCATATAAATTTTACGAGAAATAAATATTTTAAAACCATCAATTTAATAAAATTCTACTCCAAATAAATTTTAAAGCTAAAATTTCGAAATTAACTAAAATTAGAGAATGCACTCTGTGATAGAAATATTCTACTTATAAATATATTTAATATATTCGATAAACATGTAATATAAAATGAATACACTTAATAAATTTAAATCATATCATAGTTTTAATTAGGTCATATATATTCGATAAACATGTAATATATAAAATGAATAAAATAATTTAAACATTGATTCACAAAGTCTTTTAGATTCAAACATTTCTTCTATAATAAAAAGTATATGTTTCTTAAAATTTGTAAGAAAATAAACAAAATGCAATATAATAAATAATTGTACGCACTCGTCCAAAATCTAATGTTCACTTTTTATTTTGAATTTTAACATGCAAGTTATAACGTCACCAAATAACTATATTTTGTAATGTAAATTATATTTAAGATCTTAAAAAAAATATGATGAAAATAATAAAGTAAATAATTACATATTTATAAAATTTCAACAAAAATTTTAAAAAATAATTTAGAGGTATATAATATTATAAACATAATTTTAATTTTCTATAGTAAATAAATAGTATATATAATATATATTAATTTATTTAATTTGTAATTTTAAACGGACGGATTTAGTTTAAACGGACGGTAATTGTCCAAATCCATATCCAATCCATTTATTTATTGGTTAACTGGTTAAACGGATAGATGGTTAATCGGAATTTTTTTCTCAATCCGTATCCGCTTTAAGCGGATGGAGCTCCTAACGGATCAGATTAAAATTCGCTCCATTGACAACCCTAGTTATTACTTTCTTAGTATATTTTCTTTCGTAATTTTTTCATAATATGATAATATCTATTGTCGGCTTCTCAAAAACAAAAAAGGCACTTGATGTTAATGTCAAATACCATGTTTTGGTTATTTCGCTAATGGAGATTTTTGCTAGTCTGGCACCTAAACAAATTATCGTAGCTCTAGGTAGAAACTGGAAAATCATTGTATGCCTACAATCATAGACGTGAATTGGAGAAGTGGGTGAATTACTAAGCAACGTCTCCTCCTTAATCAGGTTATCCTCCACTTCTATAATATATGACTGGATCATTAGTATTTCCCCTAGCTTTCACCCTCTACAGTTTCAGTCTACGACCACAAACATCCAACTTTGGGTTTCCAATTTCTACTGGAGCTCTAATAATTATCTGAGTAGTTTGTGATTTAGCAAGCAAAGCTAGATGATGACAAGAGATGGAGAAAAGAGGAAATAAGAGAGAAAGAATGTTCTAATCTCTTCTCCTTGTTATTCAAAATGATCTAAACCAAGGCAGATATATAACACTACCATATACAACTCTAGGTCAGACCTTACACTCACTACAATACCACAAAGGTCCCTACATTCATAATACTCCCCTTCAAGTTGGAGCATAGCTATTAAAGGCGCACCTTAGAAAACATCTCCTTATTATTACGCAGCCATCTCTCCTCTGCCTTCCCATTAAACCTAGGTCAAGAGCCCATCCATTTCAGAGACCCCCACGTTGATTATCATTAAGAATTTTCATTCTGCAGAGTTAGATCCATCCGCTTCAAGTGTAACAAGTGTAACATCGATCAATCTTGCTTGAGTTGATATTTCAGTCATACAATGTCCACCAACCCCTTCCACTTGCTTCCTTCCTCAGCCATGACTCCTCATAAGCAAATTGTACAAGATAGGGCTGATGACTTCCAAAACACCTAATAGATCAACTCCAATGACTGAAAGAGACCATAAATGACTTACCCATAAGAATCCAAGCCACCCCTGACAGTTTGAAGGTCACCGAACCACCAACGATCTGGCGGTGGCGCGTGACAAGGGTAGCTTATTCCGGCAGAAAGACTGATGGCGTCATGCTCGTCTCTCCTTCCTAAGCACGCACGTGTCTTCAGATCTTCAATCTGATCTCCCAAACTCAAGATATCTCCAAAATCTTTACCTAAAACCTATCCACTTCTTTTCTTAGCTTTGGCCATGCATTCCTCCAACTTTGTCTACCTATGTATCCCTCAATAATGCTTCAATACCATGTGATTTAGCAAGCAAAGCTATATGAAAAGGGATGAGTAAAGATAAGGCACGAGAGAAAGTATGGTCCCATCTCTTTTTCTTGTTATTCACAATGCCCTAAATCAAGGCACATATACTAACACTAACATCTAAAACTCTCACCTTACACTCACTACAGTCCCTCAAAGGTCCCTACAATCCCAAACTAACAAAAGTGTCCATTAACGAAATAACTAAAACCATGGTATTCTTTATTAAATTCGAGTGCCCTTAATTGGGAATCACGAAACAAAATAATTGAATCACTCCAGCACCCTTTTTCGTCCCCCATATCTTTTAAGACATATCTCGTGGGATTGATCAAAAAGTCACAAGTCAAGTTTTCTAAGTTCACCGGGTTCAATATCACCCTATATTCAACATCAACCATCCTGTAGTTAATCTCCATCTCCATGATTTTGTCACTAAATCTGCCAAGGACATGTAAAAGTTGATGGAATCGCTGTGAGCGCTTTCGGTGCTCAAGAGATACTTATACAAATTGTTCAATATTATCACATCATCATCTCCTCTCGTTTTGGCAGCCTAAACAGAAGATCACAAAAATTACAATCCAACTTTTACTCTCACGTAATGCGCCCAAGTCTGCACCAGTCAAGTAAGTGGTTTCAGGCTGCAAGCGAGCCCAATTAATGTGTAGTTCTTAATCAAAGTCGGGATGCATTTTTGAGATACCTACTCTTACTCTCAATTTCACATTATATTCCTGTTTTGACAAGAACAACATAGTCTCCATACTGAGCTAGGAAGCCAGCCAAAGGACACCCAAATTACTCAAACACAGCAAAACAACATTTCAAGAAGCACAAGAGAATAAACATGATTTTTTTTGAAGAAAAAGCAACTTAGCTAAAATCTACTAAAATACTCCCTCCGTTCCGCAAAAGTGGACCTTGTAGACTTATGCACATATATTAAAAAATAATTTATATCGACAAATTTACTCTTATTAAATAGTCTTTCGTTATTATTGAGAAAAGATTGAGAAAAGAGATAAAGTGTAATTAATAATTATTAATAGTGGGAAAAATAGAAGGATAATTTAGTAAAGTATGCGTATTCTTAAAAAATAATTATTTTGGAACAAAGATTACTATTATGGAACCGAGGGAGGATAAACAATATGTGACATAAAAGACCAAAAACACACATACCCGCAACT
>JAOWAN010000047.1:11883315-11898549 GCA_028566635.1 Lobelia cardinalis
AGAGAGAAAAAGTGTGAGACCAATGAGAGAGAAAAATCAAAAATCAAAAATCCTGGGTGAAAATCACCCAGGAGAACACAACCTAAATATCGAAGAATAATGAACTGTCTCACGAATAACGTGTACCAGTAGATTAATTGCCTCTCTCTCTCACTGTCTGTTTATTGTGTTCTTCTTCCATACTGTTGCACCCAATAATTCCCCCCTCCCCTCCCCACACACCTTATGTCTCATTTATTTTCTCTCCTCCACTATGATCATTAAAAAAAAAAAATACACAAACTACGGCAGCAAAACTGCATTATACTTCGAAAAGAAAATTGAACCAATATCCTTCCCGGTCTTGTTTACTTCAAAACAATGGCACCACAAAATATCAAGAACTCTGGCTTATGTTCTTAACTCTGTAATAGCCATTTCTCCTGTCTAAGCCTCTGACAAGAGGAAGTGAACCTTCATTGTCAGAGTAGCAATCCTCATTTTAATTGTTTCGCTCCTGGCCCGCTTTCGAGCAGGCCCAACAACTTAGGAACCGGCCAGGTGGTGCCTCTGTCGTGCCCCGCCCGATGACATTCACCAACCTCACACTACTCTCTCCATTCAGTTCCTTGGCCTCAATCCGAGGGGTTCGTGCACAGAAATGTTCATCTTTGTCTTATCGGGGCAGTAAACATTCGCGCCTCGAGAAGGGACAGGTTGTGAAAGATGCTGGACTGGTATGATTAGTTGTTGCAAAATTGCCTTCATCTGATGAACTGATCCGCATTTCATCACTGGTCTTGATATGATTGAATACAGCAATATCGTATAGAAATGTTATATGTGAAGAATAAATTTCATTTACATTTGTATCTCTATAATTCTGTGTCCAATTCTCATTTTTGTGCAGAATATGGAAACCTAGTAATAACTTCGTTGTGCTACATATTTAAAAGAAGAGCGATGAACATCTCAGAGATCAGGAACCAAGTACTATTGATTTTATAGAAGTAAAAGATGAAGTACCAAAAACTAGAATTCAGCTCAATACCCCATTGGAGGGAGGAGAAGAACTCTGCATATCTTCAACCAATATCTCGGTCACATCATCTATGGCAGTGGTGATCATTACCCTTTCAATCTTCTGTGCTGCACCATTCCACATGATCATTTCTTTCTCCAAATGAAGGCAGTAGCTTTCAAATACTCGAGAGCTGACTGTGAGTCCGAAATCTAACATGAAAAGCAGCTCTACCTCCAGCTTGTTCAATTCGGCATTGCTTACTCCTCCAACCCGAGCATAAAATGCGTTGTTATAGTGCCTGAGATACCAAATCAAAGAACAAGTTAACGATCGGAGTTTCAACAACAGTGTCTTCTGCTGTTCTTGTAGGAAACCGAACTGCAAAATTCTGAATAATTTGTGGACTGTGAAATAAATGCGTAGCAGGAGCTATGCCTGCGTATTTTTCTCCATCTCCATATCCTATAGGTTTACATCCTCTCTGTTCTAAGCCCAATGTATAAGACCAAACCCTGGTATTGTTGCGCCACTAGACATAAGCACTTGATTTTGAGCACTCAGTGTTTTTTCGTGCACCAATTGATCATATTATTCGCAAATCATGTTCATTTGCCATTCAGATCAATTCTACAAAAATTATCATTTTAAGATGTACAACAACAATTCCTCCATTCACTAGGAAACAGAAAACAAGAACAGATAGAGGATCTGCACAATTGCAAAAGGCAGGAACAAAAACAGTTACCTAAACATATGGCAGGAAAATCAGTAAGCGCATAGCATATGGGAGAGGGTATGCTTTCCCATTTGTATCTTTTCCTGGATTAATAACCAACCACTTATGCCACCAGAATACAAAATCCTTTCATGAATTCCCAATGAATCATATAAACATGATTAACCCCAAAAAGGATAAAAGCAAAAGATTGATCACATATTACCCCCATTGTCTAAGCTACTCGAACTTGATCACATCAAGTATGAAGCAACGAGAAGTGAGCGGTTTCCACTAAAACTCTGACTTCTCATCTTCACTCCACTTCATTGAACATTTCAACATTTTCACCACAATCTAGCAGTATAGGGACATGCTAATTCAAGGCACATTCTCCATATTACGTTTACTAGGCTGCTACTCACCTTCATGCTCTATGACACAAATTTCAATCAGATGTGCAATGAAGACCAATTTCATTACTTATTCTGTAGTTGTCATGGTGAAGAATTTCAATCAAGATATTCATAAAATGGAATCCTCCAAAAGGTAGCCCAACAATACCCCAGTTCACCTAAATGACAACAGTTAAGAAACTGCAATCATTGTGAGTGTATTTTGCACTCAGTCATGAAAAATCCATGTATTTTACTTCTTTTACTTTGTTTTTTCTAAACTATGATGCTCCTTTTCTCCCCAAAAAAATTTGAGTCACATTTTACATATATATATAATCCATAACAGGGTAGAATACTCATCAACATGAAAAACTAAACATTACTCATTTTGGAAGAAAAAAATTTCAATAAAAATGGAGCTTAATGGAAGGAAGAGAGAAAGAAACTTACACATCATCAAGAACCTTGGCAGCAAGCATGACACAAGTGACCAACAACCTATGAACATTGAGGGACACAACAAGAGACTCAGGATGTCTATGGAGCAGCCTGTCAATATAAACATACCCCACCACAAAACATGAAGGGCTACAATTGGTGTACTTGTATATCCTCTCCAAATACTTGGGAATGCTTATCGCCGGCGCTCTCACCCCGTGAAACGCCTCCAAGCTCTTCCCCACCCTGCCGCTGCCGTCATTTTCCAGCTGCTGGCTGCAGCTGCTCATCAAGCTGAGCACTAGCTGGTCATTCCTAGCCACCAGCCTTTCTAGTACAAAAGACAATATGGATAGAACTCTTGGGTTGGTGGTGGGGTCGGCTTCGCTCGGCTCCGGCCGGCCGTTCTGGGTGGCCTCGCCGCCGGCTAACATCTAGTGTACTGTACCATTGTTGAGAAGTGTGATAATTTGGGGAAGTTTAAGGATGGGCCTTGGTTGGTTGGCTGGCTGGTTGGACAAGGTTATCCTCAACTCATGTGGGTGTTTGACACGTGGCATGTTACCGGGGGTGGTGGGGAAAGGAAAGGTTGACAACACAAAGGAGAATGTTAGGAGGATAAATTGGACTATTTTGACTCCTCTGCGTGGAAATTTATTTAGGCTTGGGTCATCAAGTTCGTTTTATTTTTTAATTTTTAATTTTTTATAAGTTTCATCATTATCACTCTATTTCTCTCTTACTTTTTTACTTTAATCATTATAAAAAACCAAATCAAACTATCAAAAATTAACTTTCTGACCCAAGCCTTAAAGATTTGTAGTGGGATTGTAACTATTGTGCGCCGGTTTAAGTTCGGTTCTCGATTCAATAGTTTGCAAAATCACGGTTAACCGAACCGCGAACCGAATATATATTTAATATTTTTATTATATATATTATTAAATTACTAATTATTAATAATATTAAAAATAAAATACTTTCCTAAACCTAAAACCATACTTGCCGGTATTATTGCCTGGGATTTTCCATGCTTTAAGCATGCAGCAGCAGTAGGTACGGCTATATAGCAGTATATTTTTTGTTGAGGTTTGATATAGTAGATATTATATGCAAATAGAATTTTTAGATAAAAGCATAAATATGAATTGATTTACTTAACATATTAAATGTAAGTATGTTTAAGCCAAATCATTCAGTTTGTTTTGAACTTTGAAGATATATTTACTGTAGTGTTGTATTAAAATTTTTGGCCCAACTAGAATTTGGTCCAACAAAGTATGTCAATTGTCCAATTACAAAAATTGAGATTGTGAAAAATTGGACTTGATCATTTTTCGGTTTAAAATCGAAATCGGACCAAATCGAACCAAATGGTTTTATATCGATTTTGAGTTTTTTTGGACCTATGACCGAACCGAACCGAACTGGTTTTAATTATCGGTTTGGTTTTCGATTTTACTTCATAGGTATACCCAGAGGCGGAGCCAGGTTTTTTACCTCGTGGGGGCGAGATTGTACGGGGGTTCGGGGGCAGCGCCCCTGAGAGAATTTTTTGGATCGAACAAGCAAATGAATGGATCAAATCTAGGCCGTTTAGTTAAAAACTTGTTCATTGATCAACCTAAATGAACAATAATAATCATATATTAAGGTCAAAACCACTAAATAAAACGAAACGAAACGAAATGAATTCATGTTTAAAACAAAACGAAACGAAGTAATGCAATTTTATTCGAAATGCAACAATGTTTGAAACAAAACGAAAGAAGTTATCCAATTTTAAACGAAACGAATAAAATTTATGTTTGAAACGAAACGAAGGATCGAAAACCTCTATTTTTTCCGAAAATACTATTACTCTAGAAGGATTTTTCACCACGGTGGGGTCGACAGATCCCGCCCGACTCCACCCAGATCCGCCCCTAGGTATACCAAACCAAACCGAACCGTGTCCACTCCTACTTGTGTATGAACTTTGCTGGAGATCCTAAAGATTTGTGCATAAAGACGAACTTGTACAATCTAGTCAAGTGTTTCCTCATTTTCATTGGGAGGCCCATTTTTCTATTATAAAGTTAATTAAATTTATAAACTCCCTCAATATGGATCTCGTTAAATAGAATAATGCTAAATATACAAAAAAATAATAGTAAATTTAATAAAATGTTTTAAAATGTTATACATTACATTCTACATACAACATTTTTATACATTTTATTAATTTTGCTGTTAATATTTACTGCATATTTATGGTTGGATCACTTATCTAATTTTTATGGATTTGTGACGATATTTTACTGTAGATGATATTTGATATTGAGATATTAGTTAATTCATGTATAAAAGAAAAGGACGAAACTGCCCTTAATTTGATGGAATATGATGTGAAACAATGAGTAAATGTGTAATAATGAGTTTTGATGGGATGTGATGTAAATATTATATTATATAAAAATAGATATGAGTAAATGTGATATATGAATAAAAGGTTGGGCCCATCAAACTAAATAAAATATAAAAATAGTATAATAATAATCGATATAAATTTTGATGAGATGTGATGTAAATATTAAAATAATAAGTAATCGTATGTAGATGAAAAGTATGATGAAATATTAACAAAAATCAATAATAAATATCATATATATGATCAAATATATCAATAAATTAATATCCAAAAATCCATAAAAATTGTATAAGTGAACTAGCCATTAATATTTTTTCGCTAAATATGTTTACATTGACTTTATAAAGTGTTTAACATGACTTTCAAAAATCACTAATATGTAGTAATAAATATGGTAAGAGTTATGTTTTCACATAAAAAAAGATTCATTTTTATCCTTTAGAAAATATAATATATTACTACTATATTTTATATATTAGTAATTTATATATATTTTTTAAATACTCTTAACACGAACTTACCCTAATTTTACCATACATGTATTTAAACAATAAGAACCATAAACGCATTTTTCTTTTTCTGAAATATCCATGAAGCCAAAATATTCTGCAAAAAAAATAAAAAAAAAAAATTGAGTCAGCAAAAGGTAAATCCATGTCAGCGGCCAAGGTTTTCCAAAGAAAATCAACACTCTTAACAAGAGCCTGCCACGTGTCCACGTGTGATCTGAAGCTGCGGAGCTCGTACAGTATCAAACTCCCTCCCTCCAACCCTCTCTCTGCACAAACCTCGGCATTCGTGTCAAATTACTTGTGACCAATTTCACCCACAAACCCGTCAGAGTTTCACAAGTAATTTACCGTTGTTACCCCCATCCATTACCCTACCCTACCCTAGAGAAGAACTAGAGGCCGATCGAGGAGCGAGTAAAAGGGTCTGAACACGTCAGCAACCAAATCAGATTTGCAGTTCACATCTGTCCACGTGTCGATCACCCATCACATTGGGAAATCTTTGCGAATGAACAAGTCAAATACTCAAAACTGACCCTTCCCCGAAATAAAACCATTCTTGTTTCTCCATTGATCCCATTTTGTCATTTTTCTCTGTTCATTAATCAATCCACCAAGAAAATCAAGAAAGAAAGAAAGAAAAAAAAAAAAAAACAGAAAAACAAGACAGAAGAACTCCATTTCACTCTGAGTTCAAGCGTTTTGATCTGGGATTAATTTTTCCAGCCTCAATGGGTCATTTCTTTCGCGATATCGGTTGATGATTCCTGTGTTTCTGCCAGTTTTTTTTTTTTTAATATATAAATTAAATGTGGGTGATTTTCAACCTAGTTAAATCAAGAACACTGGTGAGTTTCTTGACATTTTCTTGAAATTCTTGTTCAAGATTGGATAGGATAGTTCTTTCTTGTCATTATTCATATTGATTTTTATCTTAGAATTCCTTTCTAGCTTCTAAGTTATTGATGGAGGGCAAGTTGACCTGAGGTTATAGAGGGTGTTGAAAAACTTGGCCAAAAGTTTGAGTCAGTTAATGAAAAGAGGGGGAAGATGAGTTTTTTTTTTTTTGGTTGGTATGTTAGCTAGGGAGGGACAGTAAACAAATTTGTTTAGAAGAGAGAAAAAATAAAAAAAAATATGGAGCCTTTATGTGAATTTTGTGGAGTAGTGAGGGCAGTGGTGTACTGCAAATCAGACTCAGCTAGGCTATGCTTGCAATGTGATACTTGTGTGCATTCGGCTAATTTATTAGCTCGTAGGCATCCTCGTTCCCTCATTTGCGATAAGTGCAATTCGCAGCCAGCTATTGTTCGTTGTATGGACGATAAGATGTCTTTGTGCCAAGGATGTGAGTGGAACGGGAATGGTTGTTCAGGCCCGGGACATAGGCTTCAGAAACTGAATTCTTACACCGGGTGCCCTTCAGTGACGGAGCTTTCAAGGCTTTGGTCTTCGGTTCTTGATCAAATACCTTCTCCGAGTGGTTTTGATGCGCCGTTTAGCCCCATAAGTAGTTTGACCATCAATGAGAATTGCTTGAGTAGTTGCTTGGAGAGCCGAGGAAATGAGGGGCAGCAGGGTGGGTTGGTGGCTACTAGGCTAAATGAGTTGGCATCATCCGTCAAGTTTGAACCATGGGCTGGTCCATCCCCAGTGCTTCCTCCTAATCCATCCTACTTACCACCATTTCCAGAAGAATCAAATGCGCCCAAGGTGAATTCATCGTCTCTGGACTGACAATTCAAATGTCATTGTTAGTTTATGATCATCAGTTTTTTGCTTTTAAACATGTTTATATGGCTTTTGCTTTGTTATGCGAATGATTTGTAGGGTGGTTCCAACTTCAAGGATCTTGGACTTAGTGAAGGAGATGATATCTGCGATGGTGTTGACTTAGACGACGTTGCCCTCGATTTTGATAGTGGTTGTGACATGTTTGGCTGTTCACAAGGTCAAACAAGATACCCGTGTGAGGATGGCACCCTTGATTGCCTTGTCGTCGAGAAGAACTTATCTGTGACTTCATCTAACAGCAATATTGAAAATGCTTTAGAGGTTCGCTTTCCTATACTTCTTGTTCTTTTGCAGCTTTCAGCAGGACCCTCATTTTTCCACCTTTCCCATTGTCCTGTTTCTTTGGTGCTGTGATGCTTACTAACTTCATGACACACTTCTTAGCAATGACCGAGTCTGTGTGATTTTGTCAGGCAACATCGTCAGGGCAGCAAGATTGCATAACGTTTAACTCCTCACAAGTGGCTGGATCAGCTCAAGTGATGCAGGCTATGAACACTAGTGCAATGCTTTTAAATCCCAGCTGCAGCAGAAATATAGGCCTGGGATTTCCTACTGGACAAGTTCATTCGAGTATGTCACTTTCGCTATCCAACATCACTGGAGAAAGCAGTGCTGCTGATTATCAAGATTGTGGATTATCACCAGTGTTTCTGGCGGGTGAATCACCATGGGAGTCGAATTATGAAACTAGCCCACACGCAAGGGACAAAGCTAAGATGAGATACAATGAGAAAAAGAAAACAAGAACGTAAGCAGCTTTTTGAATCTTGGTTTCGACTTGACATATATAGCGAATCTTCAGAACACTCTAATTCTAGTCCATTTCTCACATCTTAACTATGTTTCATTCTTTTGGGGGTATAGGTTTGGTAAACAAATAAGGTATGCTTCTCGCAAAGCCAGGGCTGATACTAGAAAGCGTGTTAAAGGTAGATTTGTGAAGGCCGGTGAAGCATATGACTATGACCCTCTTGGGACGAGGGAGTTCTGAATCTTTGCGTTGGAGTCTGCCTAGTTTTTTGCACATAGTTACTTCTATAGATAAGGTATGACATCCTCACTCTTAAGACCGAATAATGAATATCTGCTTAAAGTACGTTTTTGACCATCGGAAATATGTTATCGCTTGAACCAAATTGAAAAATGAAAAAGTAACAGTTAAAGTGTAAAACAGGAGGTTTTTAATGGCATCTGAGAGTGAAAATAGATAGGAACTCAAACCTAGAAACCTTTTCATTGCCACTACCAACCTCTGCTTGGTTCAAGAAGTTCTAATCATCATGCCCCCTAGCTTCCATGCATTCACGTTTTCTTCTATCTGTTTCATGATTTTGAGATGACAATGGTGTTCCTCGACACCACATGGTGCAGATTCATGTGGCAAGAACAAAGTTTAAACTACTCTCTATGACATAAGATTCATTCCATAATTTCCAAGTTTTTACAGGATTGCTTGTTTCATGCCTCATGATATATATACTCGAAACGAGAACTCTGGGTGAGTAGCGCCATCCTCCCAGTCCTCGTTTGCAGGTGTGAACTCTATTTCCTTATCTTCAAATGAAAGCATACAGAGGAAAATCAACTATGACCATTCTAGACACTACTCTTTCAGCTTCCCTCAATATCTAACAATTCTGTTCATAAATCCATACCTATTTTTGCTTGCCGCTTCTTAATTTAGTAAAGGGCAATAACTTTCTAATCTGCACCCCTGCTTGCTAGATTTAATTTTTTCTGCTAAGTTCCAGTAGCAAACATGTCTCACCTGTGTATTGACTGATCTTATGCTGATAAAAAGGTCCTTAAAGTCAACTAGAGTTGCTGATCATGGGACCAAAATTATGGCACGAGTATTGATAAAGAAGCAGCTGCATCGCCTTGCCTTGTTGTTCTTCGTTGAGGTGTCTTTATGCCCTCTCTGGTTAAGGTATGTACTCGAATGTAGGCGTCTTTATACATGTTCATTGTACTGATTTTACTTTGATTTCCCTGACTGATTAATTTCTCGTAATCTGCAGTTCCATCTAAAAAAAATGTACAAATGATTTCCAGTTGGGAGATACACCCTTTGCTTCAATGGCTTCTTAAGTTGATTATTTGAGTTAGATCCCTTTTGTACTAAAAACGGTATTTGCTTCGTATAATAATCTTCTGAGTAACCTTGTTGTGGGATTGGAAAATATAGAGCTTCAGTCGTTTTGGATCGATATCAAATAAAATACTTCCTTTGCATTTTTTTCCACAACAAGTTTCCTCTTTCCTTACTGTTATCTTAGACCTTACCAAATATTCTGCAATTTGTCATCCATTCAAAAATAAAATAGGTGATCTGCAAATGTTTATGCAGAATGAATGTGAAAGAGAGAGAGAGATGTAATGCATTCTGATCATTTTCCTTTGGTCTTGAAGGGACTCATTTTATCAACCTATACATAGTTTCAGAATAACCCCATACACTTTCTTTCCTCAAGTAAACTAAGCCAAATTTGTGATTAAGTTGAAAATATAAATAAGATAGGGTGCACTAGTAGATTACATCCATCCAACTTTCTACTATAATCAAATGATCACTATTATGGTAAAATTACATGCATGAAGTTCCATGATTCATAATCTATAATAGTGCCTCAAGGAAATCATAAGTTGAAAATATGATCAATCAAACCAGTAATTTTACTACCCTCTATGCCCCCAAACCTAAGATATAATTAAGAGACTCTAATCAACTAATAGACAATCCCAAACATTAAATGGGAGAAAAGAGAAATTTAATTACAAGAAGATCATCTAAAGAAAAAGAAAAGGCATTTTGATCACTTCTCTTGAGCAATCCCCCTTAGCACTAGAATCACTATTACACTGGTTTTTCGGCCCGTTTGAGACTAGGGAAGGAAGCACCACCTCAAGAGAATTTCCGATGAGATATCGCTGAGTGAGGCTTCGGCAGGAGCTGCAAAACAAGCATCTTATATGCCTTTGGGCTAAGAAATTTGCCCCATGTACCCATTGATCACATTTTCTGCATAAAAACGCGTCATCAGCTTGGCAATAAAGTGAAGCCTCTGAGCCACAGAGCTCACAGGACTCTACTAATTCTTGCTTTGTGGCATCATGATTTGAAACCACCTTCTCTTCTTCTTCTTTCACTCCTTTGCCTCTGCACATTGTGGGAAAGCTTTTTTGTGAAAATTCAAATGGCAAAGGTTGTGGAAGCTGGAGAGAGAATTTATAGCCATTTATAAGAATACCAAAGCAAGCATGTGGTTGTTTCCATGCAGTTCACTAGAAAAAATTGTGTCCTTTGATTGTGTGTAATGACAAGTATGACCCTATGCAATTAACAAGTCAACTTGGTGCCTTCACTTATGCACACTCAAAAGGCATAATTAGCAAGGCTAATATGTGATTGGGTTCAATGAACCAAAAAGGTCAAATTAGTAATTTAAAGCAAGGTGGATTTATTTTTAATTTTTGCTTTGCTGTTTTTGGTGAAACCATTAAAGAATACCTTGATTATAGGTTCAACTTTTGTGAGATGCTTTAAGGGAAGTTGTGAGCCATGATTTCTTTCTTGTTGAGTGGTTATTAAGTCAATTCTTGCAAGTAAAGAAGAAGAAGATAGGCTGTATGGCTTAGAATTAAAGCAGATGTATATGGTGGGATCCATTCTCATATTTCCTTGCCAGTTCATTAGTTTCTTACTGGCATGGACGTACCCTAGGAAGAGGAGGAGGAAGAGGAAATAATATCTGGTGAATTTTGAACTACAAATATATGATACGATGGTTCCACAATGATTAAACACACAAAAGCATTCTCGTGATCTAATTTTTTCGCTATTTCTTAAAAATTATAATTAAATCGATCATCACCATACATGATCCAAAATCAAATAAATTTTCATGTATGAAGATTTAATGTATACTAAAAAAAAATTCTCTTCGTACCGTTGCCTGAATCGAAGGTTGAGACACTCTCGATACCTTCACGATTTTTTTTGCCCGCGGCTTGGTTTGAAAATATAAAAGAAAAAGATTTGATAAACAGACAAAATCAATCATAATATTTATCGCATACATTACAAATTTATACCTTAATGTAAATGTAAATATTTACAATGCATACTAGTATAAGTTTTACAGTTGTTTATTCTGTCCGTTTAACTAGCATGCCACCAACGAGCTGCACTGAAAAGGGAGAACTACGGTTCGATCCCCCGCAACTACGTTGGGAGAGATTTAAAACCTTAATCTCAGGACCCGCCTCGAACAAAATTAGCCGACCAATGGCCAGATGGGGTTAGACCGAAAAAAAAAAAAAAAAAACTAGCATGCCTCAATATATAAAAAAGGACAACTTGAGTTGAGGACTGTTTTGGATTTTTTTTTTTCTTGGCTTGTGATGGCAAATTCCGTGGGGGGATTTCCAATGGGTGGAGGCTACAAGGAAAGCAGAGAGTGGAATAAATGTCATAGTCTGTCTGAAATGAGCAAATTGTGTGTGAAAAATGAAGTCCACATGTGTGGTTGTGCCTTGACTTTGATAGGTTCAACTCTTATTTGCCACCCAAATTTTTTTTTTTTTTTGTGCAATTGTTTGGATGTTTACTTGTTAGTGACAACCAAAATGAGTATATTATAAGGTCTTGTGATTGGAGATCATTGGTCCAGAATGTATTTGGTCATTTTGGTCGGCTTCGATATGAAGTCTGTACATCGATTATGTAGTTGTTCTTGCTTGTTTTATGCAAATTGTGTATCACTTATGTATAATTTTTTTAAAATTTTATCTAAACCAATTAAAAGATAATTTTACCTTCATGGCATATGCATACCTTCTTTCTAATACTTCCTACGTTATAATTTAATTGTCCTTAATAATAACATGTTATAAGAGTTTTATATCACTTTCGAAACAACTAAAACGAAACAAAAGGAGTATTTTTTTTTCTATATATATAATCTGATTTTTTTTATTTGTAAAAAGGCTTTTAGCCAGCCATACATAAGGGAAAATAGCATAAAATATTTGAAAACAGCTGTATTTTAGTTGCTAATGATGATTTTTATTTTAATTATTTATTTAATGCTAAAATATAATAAGGGGTACTATAGCTACCAAGTGTGTGGATTTTATAACTCCATATGGTTAGGGATGTTGGGCAATCATCTTCTTCTTCTCATCAGTACTCTCAATTCATACCCAACACTCCAAATGTATGGTCAATGGGCAATGTAACCTAAACATTTAATCAAAGTGAGGGGGGGGGGTAATGTATGAGGAGTTTCCAGGATCAAATGGCATTGAATTAAAGCGCCATTTATCAGGATTGCCACAAAATTCTTCGCTCTAGCGTTCCAAGCCATTATATCAAGAGGAACCAAATGTTCATCCTCCCGAATTGGTAATGGACGCCCCCATCCATACAAGAAGATTAAACACACACACACACACACACCAATAATAGAAGAACAAACAAAGCATTGCTCAGTGGAAGGAGAAGTCGTTTTTTGTATTAGGCTCACGGCAGGACAAAATGAAATTTGCCCTGTCCACTGCCCCTACAACACCCAATTAGGTGCTTCATCTCATCATAGCAATCTCTCTCTTCCTTTGACCCTCCCCCACAAAACCCTTTAATTTTGTTTAAAACAAAATTAATATACAAAACTAATTCTAATCTAGAGCAATTACATTTGAAAGAACATATTTTTGTAAAAAGAAACAAATTTAAAAATTATTGGAAGGCTTCAGTGTGTGTAACAATCAGATCATTGACTAAATTTTAATTTAATCTCACTGAAATCCGCTAAGATAATTAATTTTTTCATCATTAGCCCTTCCTCCCAAATCATATTACAAATCAATCAAGAAAAGAAAAATAAAACAGAGAATAATCTGCAATTCTTTTTCGTAATTATCGATGTGTTGAAAACCCTTCAATCAAATCGCTAATCAAACTAAAATTGATTAGTGATTAGCAGACGGGTAATCCGAAAAAAACCCAGAAGAAAAAATCAAACTGTGTGCAGAGAGAGAGAGAGAGATGGAGTGTTCAGACAGCCAAGGGTTTGTCTTCAATCAAAGGGAATGATATCCCCAAAGATCAGAAACTCTAGTCCACAACTTGCTTTCATCACCACACTCCAATCAACTACTAACCCAGAGAATGAAAATCGCAAAAGGAACAAAAAGTGTACGGAAAACAAATACAAAATCGCTTGGATTTTTGAAGACTGATTGGTGACGAACAATAAACATGGCGCAGCGAAAGAAAGATGTGACAGAATAGAAGAGGGAGGGGTGTTTATATACTGTACCCATACTCTTATAGTATGCCGTCTAGGGTTTGTGTTGATTTTGGGTTTTCAGTTTTTCAAGGGTTTTGTTGATGGGCTACACATGTTGCGGTAGTTTCTGGGCTTGGCCCAACTTTTTATTTTTATGGGTGGTGCTATTTACCGCCATAAAATTCTAAAATCGCCACCAATTTTGACAGAAATATCCTTATTAATTATCGTTTCAAATTTCTTACTTTGTCCTATGAAACAACAACCCAAGAAAAAAAAACATTAATAATTAAGAACCCACTGCCATCGAAGCCAAGCAAGAAAATTTCGAACAAGTTTGGAAGGTTCCAGAACCGAATTTGCTGAATTACAATTTCTTCACACCCGCAAACGTATTGTTTTCTTGACACATTTGACTGTTACTATGAATCTGTTTAAATTTGTTCTATGGTTAAGTTGAAATATTGATTCAAGATTTTCGTCTAATTAGACTCTTTTCATTGAAGGGGAAAGTAAACTAATTTTAAAATTTGATATTGAAGTATCTCACATTTGTCTTGTTTGTGAGAAATAAATTACACATTTAAGGATTTAAGTGTATAAATATTAAAGTTAAAGTATTAAAATAAATATATAATAATGGGGCGGGAATGAAAAATTAGGGGCAATAATTAGTAACAATGATATTTTAGGAAAAAATAGGGGCGATATAAGAAAATTTGAATGACGGTAAATAGCAACCCAGTTTATAAATCTTATCGCTAGTTTGATCAAACGATAATTTAAGAGCTTGCAAAAAATAATCTAATGAAGTTAACCATCTAAACGGATACTTATCCCTCCATTCATAGGTTATTGGGTCTTATTGTATTAACCCATTGGCTCAATTTTAATTTATTTTAGGTTGGATTAATTGGGTTGGGTTCATTATTGCCCCCTAATGTCTTGTTTGGTAAAATATTGTGAGTGCTTCGGAAGAAGTTAACCATCCAAAAGAATACTATTCCCTCCGTCCATAAACATGTCATATTTGGTACAAAGTTGTGAGAGCTTTTTCAATCATAATAAACACTCATTTAGGGACACTGGAAGTAAGAATTCAACTTTTTTGTACCAAATACTGTCTCATCTCATGTTACATTGTTTATAAAAATGACATATGTGCTACTAATTAACTAGGACTTAAGAGTTTAAAATGATCATTTAAATAGTTGAAACGAAGATTTAGAAAGATAATACGACAATGGCATCCGAGGAAACGGAGGCGCCAAATATTCGTCGTAGTGATCGAGTCAGAACCGTGCTAAAGTATTTGGAGGACTATGCTCTTTAATTAATTGTTTATGTGGATTTCTTTACTTGTTTTGTATTTTTATTTGTTTTGCATCGTGAATGTCAATTAGTCAGTTCTGCGGGCCTCTACGAGGCACCACGATAGGCACCACGTTGTTTTTTTTTTTTTTCCCTTTTCCTTATTTAGACTACTGCAGTTGTAGGATGGTGTGAGAACCCCCCCCCCCCCGATATCCTCGCGTCGAATACGTCGCGATGAGAACCTCGGTACAACACGCGCGCGGGATGTCCTCATTCCAGTGACCGCTCAATGCTTTGTGTGAAAGTTTGAGAGTCGCCACCTCCGTTTATATTATAGACTTCGGAAGCACAAGC
>JAOWAN010000047.1:11903729-11914019 GCA_028566635.1 Lobelia cardinalis
ACCGAAATTAGAATTGAGGACCAATTGCGCTTGATTTTTTCAGTACAGGGACTAAAATTGAGCAATCTTGAGTTTAATGACTTTTTCCCAAATAATTTTTCAATACAGGGACCATTTCTGCAATTTGCCCTTAAATTTAAGAGCTATTATATTACTTGATACGGGAAGAAATCATATTATACTCCGTTTAATCGAATTACCCTAAACTAGTAAAGTTCTCGAAATTCTCCTTCTTCCTTACCTCTCTGTCCCCGCGATCATCCTATTTCGACTATTCTGCATAATCAGGTACGTTCTCCCCTTAATTCCAGTCAAGTTTTTTGATTAATTTTCAGGTTGTTGATTTAGGGTTTTACTGTTTGTTCAATTGCGCCTTCGCCTATACCTTTTCTGCATTATCTTGATGAAAAAGTTTAATGGAAACATCAGTCAAAACTATATGTTGAGGTTCGATTGAGGTAACCTCCTTTGTCGAAACTCGAAAGCAGCAAGGTAGGAAATATATACAAGATTTTGGACAGAAAATTTCTGTCGGAAACTATTATAGGTTGGACTCATAGGATTGGTTGCTGGGCCTAATTTAAGTTCTGTATCTATTTTGCGCCATGCCATTAGCTCAAAAGACTCAATTTTTCTATTTAAAACTCCATTTTTTTTTGGCTCACCCTGATCCAAAATGAGTTTTTGGTCGATTAAGTTTTGACCCAGTATCTGTAGAAATTTACTTCTTAATGAAAATTTGTAAAAATTTTCATCTGTTGTTCACATAGTAATCTTACCATGACTGGAATTTTAGAATTTAATATTCCATAATAAGTATATGTTCAGTAGAAATTTTATATTGTCTTATGTTGACTTCGCACAAGGAAATTGAACACTCATTTTGGGATGGACGGAGTATTAGTTAACCATGTGTTCTGTTTTAGTTAAATTACAATCGCTGAAAACTACATATAATGCTATGTATTTGTAGAAGCATTTAGTTTGTTAAAAACAAGTATTTTAACAATAATTTGGTTCGATGAAAAGAGTTCAGTGCTTCCGTAGTTTGTAATGGTTGAAGATTTTTCAATTAAAAGTGAAAAGATGTATGCTCTTAGTATTGGTTTGATTTATTCACTTGTTGAACTTGTAATAAGGAAATGGACTTTTTGATCTGATAATGGCTCGATTGAGTTGACTAACGTAGAAGTTACAGTTGCGCACTTAATACGAACTCCTTTTTTTCTTCTTGGTTTTGCCTCACAGTTGGATGTTTTTATATAAATGGAGTTTTATTTTGCAAATATATATATATATATTTATATATTTTTTTTCACTTTGATTTTCATTTAACTGTGTTATGTGGAGTAAACTGATGTGTATTTATCTTTCAAGTATATACAAGGATCATAAATATGAGATTTCCCGACTACAAGGTCAATTTTAGATAGTCATGAATGAGAGTGAGTGGAAAATCTATCTGAACTAAAAAACCGATCAGGTAGAAGTGATGACTGATGAGATAATTAGTTTGTGGTCATGCATGTGCTGCCATGGATTCATTACTGTAGGTTGAAAGTTGGTTTGGATTTTCTTGGAATATGTTGCCCCACATTGACATATGTGACTATTGGTCTTTGGGTTTCAGAATGTTCCATGACATCCATGTAAAAGCCAAATATAATCCATAACTATCCTTGGTCTGACCACAATAACAGATACATTTGTTGTATCAAATCAGCTTATATCATATATGAGAGGCAAGTGAGAAGTTTATAGATGATAGAACTTTAACCTAACTCTTCTATATGAAATTCTTAAAAATAGAATATTCCCAAATGAAAGTCGGAAATTTTGTGTTGCGGGCGCTGGGCAGGTAATCCGAACTTGGCTGATAATCTCTTTTGCTTGGAATATTGTTTAGCTAAATGAGAAAATTGGGTTAAACACTACAAATACAGCCAATCTTTATTGTGGTATACATTTGCAGATCACTCAGAAACACGTGGGATGAATTTTCTGATGGTTTGACAGTAGAATAAGAATCATTCTTATGGTTTTCTGTTCTTTCTTTCCTTGTTCTCCTTGGCGAAGTTACTGAATCAATATGACCTGCAGACTGTTTTCTTATTCATTAATCTATGGCAATGATTTGGTTATGCTGTGTAGGAAACTTGTTGTTAGTTGCATAAATGTTCTTAACATTGTGCCTTACTGTTATGGCGGCTTTTGGTCTCTTTTAATTTTTTTTCTTTTTCTTGTCTTTTTTGCCCACCTTGTGATTTTCTTCTTGGGTTACCTTTGCGCTCAATGTTATGCTCAGCATGCATCTACATTAAGAGTTCAGTATTCAGTATTCTAACCTTATAATTCATATCTCATGCTTTTGTGTTTGTTGCGCTTCTGTTTTTACTCTATTTCTTTCTTTTCACTTCTCCCTTTTGACCTTTTCCTTTTTCTTCTTTTTAATAGTTGTATCATGTTCACAATATCTTCTTTTAACGACCATGATATATATATATATATATATATAATGCATTCATGCTTCATAGGTTGTGTTTTTGGTGTATGGAGTCGGTGTTGAATTCGGCTGATTTCTTGTGTGAATTTTTTTGATAGACTTGCTTTAATTACTTTAGATTCTTTTAACTGGCTATGCTTCTAGTCTAAATGGGCGCCGCCAGCTTACTTGGCGTTTTATGCTTATTAGTACTTCTTTAATAAATAAGAAATAAAGATTGTCTAGTCGTAGAAGTTTAAAATTGAAAATCATCCTGTTGCATTATATCTGCATAGCTTGTTAGCTTACTTGTCAAGCAGTGCATTTAGCTAAAAGAGCCTTGGCCTCTTCCACCAATGGAGAAAGGAACAGCAACTAGCTGATTTCTTGTGTGATTTTTCTCTTTGATACACTTGCTTATGTTAGATTCTTTTAGGCGGCTATACTTCTAGTCTACATGGGCGCCGCCAGCTTAGTTGGCATTTTATGCTTATTACTACTTTAATAAATAAGAATCTAGGCGTAGAAGTTTAAAATTGAAAATCATCCTGTTGCATTTTATCTGAATAGCTTGTAAGCTTACTTGTCAAGCAGTGTATTTTTATAAACAGCTAAAAGAGCCTTGGCCTTCCGCCAATGGAGAAAGGAACAGCAACTAGCCTATTTGTTAATGATGGTTCATTTATGGAGAGGTTCAAACAACTTGAAGAAGAGAAGGAAAAGGCTGCAAAATTAGAGAAATCTAAATCTGGTCCAACTTTCTCAGGCTCTGAAACTCCAAAATCTATTAATAGTAATAGTAGCCTGGGGTCTAAAGCTAGAACCACCAAGGCTTCTTCAAGCGGCAAACTTGTATTCAGCCTGAAACAGAAATCAAAACTTGTTGCATCCGTTGTCAAGTTAGGTGAAGATGAGGACGAGGATGAAAAGGACGGTGTTAATGTATCAGGTGATGGACCACCAAAAAGGCAAAAGTTGGATCAGTCTGATGCTTCGGAGCGTGTGTTGAAACATGTTGATGTTGGTAATGATTCCTTATGTGCTATTTTTTTATTGAGTTCTACAGGGAGTAGTGTGTGAACTAATTTTTTCATCCGTTTTGCACTTACAGGCAGCGCATAGTAGAGTGCACACTTATGACTGCAGTAT
The DNA here is from genome assembly GCA_028566635.1 of Lobelia cardinalis. Taxonomy (NCBI): domain Eukaryota; kingdom Viridiplantae; phylum Streptophyta; class Magnoliopsida; order Asterales; family Campanulaceae; genus Lobelia; species Lobelia cardinalis. Next base: position 11,907,361 of record JAOWAN010000047.1, read on the forward strand.
TCCACTTATTTAGCATTATTTCATTTCTCCTCATACATCTTTACAAGCAAAAAGAATATAAAAAAGGGACTGAGTGTCTCATAAGATTTCATTTGTGTGTTTCAGTTATTTTTAAAACTACTTCGTTCATGTTTTAGACTAGACTAATGCAAGCTTGATTCACCTGTCTAGTGTAAGCTCAGACATGAGTTTTCACACTTCCTCTCTGTTTCCCTCATGTCAGCTAGTAACTTAGATGCCAGAGACTCTAGAAATTTATTATTTCACGCCGACTGGCCACTACATTTCCTCGAGTTCATGTAAAGTTGGTGGGTTTGTCCACAATGTGACATCTATTTTTTGCTGATTAGGGAATCATGATCTTGTAGTTTTAAGCAAATTGTTTATCATAGATGTTAGTCCTCATTCTGGTGTACCTACCGTTGGTGAATTGACTCATGATTGTCCGAGTGGTTTGGCACAACTCATCATACTTAATTCTTTGTAAAAAGAGATATTTTGTGAGGCTTGTCTCCTTCGTTGTACTTTGTGCATATCATGAGGCTTCCATGCCCTTGAAATGGTTGATGAAGAGAACAAAACATTCGTGAATTATTCTTGTCTGATGAATGCAGCTTATTTGTAATTAGTCGACAATGGTGGAGACAGATGTTCATTGACAGATTGGGAATCTGTGGCAAGCCTGCTACAAGAGTAATTTAGATTCCCTTGTTCATACTCTTGGTTTTAATCAGTTCTTTAAGTGACGTGCAGCACCTCCACCCCCCAGCGATCCCACTGTTAAGAATGTAGCGGATAAACTAGCAACTTTTGTGGCCAAAAATGGAAGGCAATTTGAGCATGTCACACGGCAAAAAAATCCTGGAGATACACCTTTCAAGTAAGTACATATGGTTTAATGGCTCCTTCCTTTCTTTTTAATGGACATAACTATGCAGTTCCTTGAGTGTACCCATTTCATAGAAGCTAGTTATTTGTTTTTCCCCTAGTTGACTGTTGCTTGCATGTGGTATCACGTGAAATTCAGGTATCGGAGGATAAATAGATAACGGGAGCATTACAATTTTGAAATAGAACTGAATTTTTTAAATAAATTGCTAAATGTGTGGGGATATTATTCTGCTTTATTTTCTATGATGTTTGGAAATTGCTTATATACTTTGGTTGTGAAAAATTAGAAAAGCTATCATCTGACATTACTACAGTAAACCGGGACATAGCTTATGTTGCCTTTTTTTTTTTTTTTTCAATTATCAAATTAAACTCTGCAACTTCCTAAATCTAGTCTTCACACTTGACTTCTACTCCCTCCTTTCCGAAATGAAGTCACTTTTTCTCGCTGAAAAGTCAACATAACATTTATCAAATTATTTTTTACAAAATATGCAACTAGTTTTAAATTCTATTATTTTAGTTATTGTAAGAATAATTCGTAATTTATTGAAATATTTTTTATATATTCGTTACGACATGTAAATTTTTTATAAATATTGGGTCGGTGGTTAATTAAGTTGACCAAAATGTGTCAAAAAGTTACCCTCATATTGGGACGGAGGGTGTAGTAATCTTTTATAACTTGTTACTGCAGTAAACTGAGACATGGCTTATGTTGCTTCTTTCTTAATCTATGAAATGGAACTCGAACACTGAACTTCTATTAATGTTCTGTAACATTACTGAAATGGAACTGACACTGACTCTGACACTGACACGGAACTCTGACATTGACTTTATTACTAATTCAGCTGAATAAAGTTGTATGCTATTGAATCTATGTTTCCTATTTACAGTATGTTTATTGTTTAATTTGTACGGTCTCATGTGAAGATTATGGTTTCCCACTACAATCCCTTGTAAATTGGCCCTTCAGTGGCCTGGAAACAATTTCATGGATCTTCCCAAACCATGTGAATTTATCGTTATTTATTTTTCTGGAATTCTAATAGAAATTCTATCTGGAATTCTAATAGAAATTCTACTGGCAGGTTTTTATTTGATGAAAGCTGTGCTGATTACAAGTATTACGAATTTAGGCTTAGTGAGGAAGAAAAGGCTCTGTTGCAGTCCGACTCTGGAGTCTCACAGACTGGTTTGTGCATTAATGCCAATATTTCTTGTTGCACTCTGATTTTACATGAACTTTAGGAGTAAATCGTGCAGATCCCAGGGCATTGATTTCTTTAACCTCCTTAACGAACTCAAAATGGTGCAAATGGTAATACCAAGAAGTGCCCCTATGTTTAGGTTTCACATTGAAATTCAGATTCAGTATAGTAATTATCAGTACCGATGAAAAACACTATTTATGTGCGGAACAGGCAAGTGCAAAAATTTGAACTTGTGTTTTCCAGCCATCAGTAAGTTTGGGGCAGTGAGATCTCTCACGATAGAGAGCGTGTAAGCATTGTTGACTGACATTCTTAAGGGATCTTCAAATCACTCCAATTGAGCTTTCTTGATGCTTTTAATGTTCATGACATGAGGTTTTATGATCTGCTATTCTCAGGGTGCATTAAGTTACCATTTTTGTCGTTAGTTACTAAATTTTGATGCATGCATTCCCATGTTCCTCTAATTTTTTGTGGTACGCATCATTGACTCTCAGAATACATGATCTTTACAATATGGAGAGTGACATCTTAACTCTGGCATAAACGGGCTTCTGTATTTTTACTTCGTACTGAATTTAGTTCCATTTCCATGGATGCGTGAGTTTCACCTGTTTCGGGTTTAAATCTTTTGATGCCTGGAGCATTTTATATAGTGAAAGAATTACTTGCATGCTCAATTGCTTATGGTAGTAGTGAATTACAAGCTTGGGAAATTTATTTGTGCAGGTGGTACAAGTTCTACCATTCCAAATGCAGGCAGTGGTTCTCAAAGGTCAAATCAGCAACATTCAAAATTTCAAATTCCTGCCTCAGCTTTATATGCAGCTGCTGAGAGCACAAGAGCTTCTGTTACTTCTGCACAAGCAGCATCAAACGATAGATATGATTATGGTATATATAATTCTCTGATAAAAATAGTTTTTCGTTGGTTAACTTTCTTAAACCCAGTAGCATATTTTGGTATTGGATCCTGTTGCAAACAACAACCCTTTTGATAAATGAGAAAGTAAACCTACTAACTCAAGCTTGTGACAAAGACCATATAAACATTTGGGACCTTATTTCAAAAGCATCTTTGCTTGCAGGTGAAGCTAGTGGCCCCACTGCTGCAGATCCGATAGCGATGATGGAATTTTATGCCAAGAAAGCTGCACAAGAAGAGAGGAGAAGACAGCCTAAACAATCTAAAGATGAGATGCCTCCACCTGTTTCCCTTCAAAGTATGCGTTTGTTGTCTTGATTTCATGAACAAGAATCATACTATTGTGTTTGGACCTTTTTATGTTGCCAATTACTTCTCACTAGAATCTTCATATTTTGATGTTCATTTATGATGTTTGTTTCCTTGACTCATTTAATTTTGTCATGCCAGCTCCTGGTACAAGGGGTCACCACATGGGTGATTATATCCCCCAGGAGGAGCTTCAGAAGTTCATGGCCAACTGTAATGATGTTGCTGCACAGAAAGCAGCCAAGGAGGCTGCAGAAAAAGCAAAAATTCAGGCAGACAATGTTGGGCATAAACTTTTATCAAAAATGGGTTGGAAAGAAGGTGCTGTTTTTATTTTTGCCGTTCATTACTTCTTTCCTTGCATATAACTTAAGTATGCTATGTCTTGGTAATTGTCTTTTCCCTGCATATTATTAACATAAATGTCCTCATGCCTTCTATTGTCTTCGTCATATTTGCTAGTGAAATGATCTTATTGGTTTTCAGCATGAGACTATAGAAGTCCTGCAAGTTTTTCAATATATGCAATTAATTTCTTTAACGTATCCTCAATTTTTGATTAATCCTTTTGCCACAGTAAAGAACAATGTCTAGTATTAGATCAGTGAGCTTGAATCTTATGTATGGCTCTTGGCCTCTGGATGGATCTTTCTTTCTTAGATTTTGGAGTGTCATATTGAAAGTGTCTGTATGTGATCATTTACTAAATGCTCTTCAAGGTTCTCCATGAAATGCTTATTATTCTGCCACTTTCGATTAGGTTCCTCCTTTTTTTCTCAAATTCAATGTGATGTATTAATTAACTTGGGATATCTGTAATATAATTTTTGCTTCGCTTTTGAACTCTAATTTAGGAGACTGTTTAAGAGGAAGGGACTCCTATATCCATTAAGGATCTAATGCATTTACTAGGTTTCCACTACAGACTTACAGCCAAGTTTACCACTCAGCTCTTAATATTCAACTTACTCTATGTGAAGTGTCATGCATAGTGCTCTGAGAGGAATTAGCTTGTTTTTATGGGCTATGAACCAATTCCACTTGGCGGCTACATGTCCATAATTTGGAAATTGTTTATCTAATTTAGGCTAGGGAGACAATATGCATGCTTCAGCTGGTGAAATTATCATTTCAGCTATGTGGGTATGCTGATGGCTATGCAACAGGGTTTTTATCCGAGGGTTCATTTGTGAATTATCAGCCTGAAGTTCTTCTTTGACTTTTTGATCACCTTTTGTTTTCAATACTGCAGGTGAGGGACTTGGAAGTTCCAGGAGTGGCATTGCGGATCCAATTCAGGCAGGGAATGTGAAACTGAACAATTTGGGAGTCGGTGCTGCTAATCCCGGGGAGGTAACTCCCGAAGATGATATCTATGAGCAGTATAAAAAGCGGATGATGCTTGGTTACCGCTACAGACCAAATCCCTTGGTGAGTATTATTCTGGTTCATCTTTTTCATTATATTTTCCACCTGTTCCGGTTGAATTTATGATTTCAAAAATGTTGCCACTGGATAGTGGTGAAACTGTTGGGGAAAATGTTAAAGCAATCTATTTCTTCTGTTTAATCAGGGCAACCCTAGGAAGGCATACTACTAGTTGTGAAGGCCTTCATATTTTCTGATTCTGCTCTGGAAAGAGATACAAGTCATTTGTAAGGAGAGGAATGGATACAAAGTACTTCAGTCGTTTTAAAGAGAGAATTGTATTTGGAGGTCATTTTTACCTTCTCTTAGACCTTAATGAAAGGTTAACCCGCTTTTTCTGAAGGGATGCCGTCTGTTAGTATTTTGTGCTGTATTAACTGCACTGGTCGCTAAAAGTTTTTGTTCGAATCTCAAACTCCTATTCCCCAATCTTTCTTTTCGGCATTAACGCCAAAAACACAGTAAATAAGGGCATGTCTAGGTGTAGTGAAATTAGAATGACCTTTGATAGAAAGACTTCTGTCTAGGGGTGTAACTCCAAACCGCTCAAACCGATGACCAAACTGAACCGAACCAAATTGATGAGTTTGGTTTGGTTTCGAACAACGACGGTTTGGTTACGGTTCGAAAAATTTTCAAACCGCACGGTTCGGTTCGGTTTGCGGTTTCGACACCTCAAACCAAATCGAACTAAATCAAACCGAATCAATATATAATGTATATGTATATTTTCATATAAACCTCTCATATTTTTTATATATTTATATATACCCTTTTAATTTTATATATATAATAGAATAATAATTATATTCTAACTTAAACTTAATTGTATTATGATGAACTTATAAATTTTATAATTTTAAACTTGTATTGTGCTAAATATTATGTAAATAAATAACATAATTGCGTAATTTTTCAATTTTTATTATGATCGTATGCTATTAATGTTAAAAAAAAAAATTTTAGTTTTTTGTTATAAATCTTAAGTTACATTTAGTTTTTTTTGTAAAATTACAAATTTTTTTCTAAATCGATAAATCGAATCGCGGTTTATTGGTTCGGTTTAGGTTTAAAATTTTCCAAATCGATAGGATATAGTTCGGCTTGTAATTTATAATCCAAATCGAACCGATAAGTTGCACCCGTCTATGTAAGCAATTGCCTGCATTTATGTCTAAAACTCTTTAGACTTTAATTAACAAAGAATTCACCAAACAGGAAGCTTCTCATCTTGTAATATGGAAAAACTTGACAAGTGATTGCTAGCAAGCTCCTTTTGTAGCATTCATTATTTTTTCTTTTTTCCATTCCGATTTATTCTTATGTCGTGTTTGGTTTTGTGAAAAATAAAGGAAAGCGGGGGAATAAAATGATCAATTTTTTTTTATCAAAAATTTTGTTGTGTTTGGTTTACCTCTTCCGATGGAAATAGATTCCAATGGAATGCCCAATTCCTTCAAACAAAGGAATTTATCATTCCTTCCAATGTCGGGAGGAATGCCCAATTCCTTCAAAATCATTTTACTGGATTAAATTCAAATGACCATTCTAACATTATAAAATAATGTTATGACCAAATTACCCTTTCAACCATATAAATAATAAATTTAAAAATAAGTATATAAATAATAGTTTATAATTAGTATGATAAATATTTATACTAAAAAATAATATTAATATTATAATAAATAATTAAAATAATAACTAGATAATTATATTATACTAAAAAGTATCATTATATTATGTTAATATTTATAATATAATAAATATTATTATATTATACTATATTAAATAAATTTAAAAATGATTATATAAATAATAGTTTATAATTAGTATAATAAATTTTTATAATAAAAAAATTATTTTATATAATATTACAAAAAAAATTA
>JAOWAN010000047.1:11914119-11931460 GCA_028566635.1 Lobelia cardinalis
ACATAGGCGGGCTGGGACGGCTATGTGACCGCCCGTTGGGCTGGGTCCAAGCCGGCCATCCTTTGTAGTGATCTTGAGGAAGGGCCCGCCCGTTGGGCTTTACCTTTAATTAGTATTGGGCCTAATTTTGGGCCTGGGCCCATCAAAAAGATATACCATAAGTCCTAAACTAAATAGTTAAACTATAGAGTAATCTCCTACAATAATTAAGAAGATACTAAAATCATATATCTACTACAATTATAATCAATAATATCTAGATTCTTCTATAGATCATTTTCCTAAATGAATATATAGATATTTAATATCACACCATTTTTTTTCACATATTTTATTTGAAAATTTCCATATGACATCAGCATGCAAACAGGGGTGGCAATTTGTGACCCAATTAAACCCGTGGGTTTATAAATTTTTCAAAATTGACCTATTTAAGTGAGTTATAATCATTAAATTTGAATCTATTTGATATTAATTTACTAACTATATTTAAATTTATTGATTATCACACACTTAAATAGGTTAATTTTACAAATTTTATAAATCCATGAGTTTAATCGGATCACAAATTACCACCCCTACATGCAAATAGGAACAAAACGAATGCAATGGCCATTTTGAAGATACGATAAGCTTTGTTACATGTGTTGCAATTCTTGCTTAGCCACTTGTACTTCGCTGATTGTCTCCAGCGACGCCCTTCTTCTCTTATTACAACACCTCCCTTGCACCCGATTTACAAACTTATCGGTTTCGGATCTCTCGCTGATTGGGATGAGAGTTTTAAAAAATAGGACAGAAAATATAATATTAAATAAGATAGAAAATTCAAAAAAATTCGATTATATTTTTTTATGTCTCTTACCATACATCAATTTTCTTAAGGTCTACAATCATTAAATTTTATATTTTTATATATTTTAAATTATTTGTTCATTTTTTAAAGTTTATTTTATTTTTAACAATTAAATAATAAATATTAAATATTTAGATATGTTAAAAAATAAATATAATATTAGATTGTTAATCTAACGAAATAATGAGAGTATTAAATTTTACCTAAAATTTTGAAAAAAAAAAAAAATACTAGTAAAGCATATTTGAGTTTAAAGATCAAACGTAGTGCAAAAACTTGATCAACATGTATTCTTAAATTGAGATTGAAGGTGTATTTTAATTGGTGGTTATATTAATTCATAAGAATTATGGGTTATAACTTTTTTTCTTTTTTATTAAAAATGGTTAATAATTTTCCATTTATCTTCGACATGACTCGAACTTATATATTAAAAACATAGAAAACGTCTTATCACATCGTACCTCGTTGTCAAAATATAAGTCACAGTCGAAGCCCGATCCTGTCAAACTAATTACATGTTTTTTTCTATTTATAAAATTGAAAATTTATGACAATGAAAATATTTTTAAAAAAAAAAAAGAAAAAAGAAACTTACCACAAGAAAAGAAGTTTCGTGCTCTAGTATAGAAGAGATGGAAGAAAATACAAACTTGAATTTTCTTGGGTTTGTATTATTATCATTTTTCCCTTTTTTTTTTTGGGGGCGTTCCTTATCTACTGACACATTTAGAAGGGGTGTTGATCCCAATCCCCTCATAAGTTGTTATAAATTCGGGTTCTTGCCTCAACCATTCCATTGAGCTTCTCATACTTGGTAGCTAGTAGCTGTTTCAGCAACAACAACAACAAAAAATTCTTTCTTTCTTTTCTTTGTTACACAAAAATTATTGAGTTCTAGCCATGGCTGCCTCTAATTTCTCAGTACCTTCAATGGTAATTTTCTTTCTCTCAGTTTCCAATATTTCATAAGTTCCTAATTTTTTTCTTTGGTTCCTTTTCATCTTTTTTTTTTTAGAATTTGCTAACATGTCAAGCATATATATCCTCAACAATTGGCAGTTTGAGCTTTAGACATCTTGATCTTGAAGAAAGCAGCTACAATTTTCATGAAAATGCTTAGTTCATTTTCTATAGTTTCACACACACACACACACTGTCACACACACAAGATTCAAGAAGCTCTTAGAATTATTTTCTTGCTAGATAGGGCTAAACACAGTTTTGCATGTTGATAAAATTTTGTAGGCTGTGCAAACATATATAGAAGAATACTGCAATATGAATAATTTTTAGGACAATGATTTTTAAGGAAAAGTATATATGTGAATGTCCTTCTGGAAGATCAATATATCTCTCTTGGAAGAAGATTTTATTTTCAATCAATAAGTGTGCAGTAAGTGATTATGTTATAATATCAGATCTGGGTAGTGAGTTATTAGAAAATACCACCTTTAAATTTTGCCTTTGGGATCTGACAATGACCTGTGTCTATTTTAGACAAAAAACAATCTTTCCTTTTTTTTGAACTATGTCCTTAGTACTCCTGAAAAAGGGTATACCCCTCCCTTTTCAGCTCTTTGTACTTTATTTTTTTGCCATAAAATGGATGGAATATGTTCCATTCTTGAACTCACTCTCAAAACAAGAATCTCCCCAATATTACTGAAATAGGCACCCTCTTTTACTTTTCCTGTTGAGGAGGAAATGGTTGGACTCTCAATTATGGGCACCTGCCAATTTACAACTATACCCTTTTGTAATATTTAGCAGATCTGTAGATCCATGTAGTTCAGGCTTTAGAATTGAAATCAATTTTGGAAATGGAACCAGATTTGGTTATATTTTGAGCATATGCGGCTCCTTAGTTAATGGTTGATTGCCAAATGAAGGGCTTGTGACATTAAAAGAGTTAATTTTGTTGGCCTATTTATGAGTTTTACCATATTCTGTAGTTTGAAGTGTTATATTCCATTTATGTGAATGCTTTGTTAAAACCAGATTCTGGAGGAGGAAGGGAGATTTGAACAAGAAGTAGCAGAGGTGCAAGCGTGGTGGAACTCGGAAAGGTTCAAGCTAACACGCCGCCCATACTCTGCACGGGACGTGGTCGCCCTTCGTGGCAACCTCAAACAAAGCTATGGCTCGAATGAGCTCGCCAAGAAACTCTGGCGAACACTTAAGACCCACCAAACCAATGGCACTACATCTCGCACATTTGGCGCCTTGGACCCTGTCCAAGTCACCATGATGGCCAAGCACCTCGACACTATATACGTTTCGGGCTGGCAATGCTCCTCCACCCATACTTCCACCAATGAGCCCGGCCCTGATCTCGCGGACTACCCCTACGACACTGTTCCCAACAAAGTCGAGCACCTCTATTTCGCACAGCAGTACCATGATCGAAAGCAAAGGGAGGCCCGAATGAGCATGAGCCGCGAGGAGAGGGCACGAACCCCTTTTGTGGACTATTTGAAGCCCATCATAGCCGATGGTGACACGGGCTTTGGTGGTGCCACTGCAACATTGAAGCTGTGCAAGCTCTTTGTGGAGCGTGGTGCCGCTGGAGTCCACATTGAGGACCAGTCCTCTGTGACCAAAAAATGCGGTCACATGGCAGGGAAAGTGCTGGTTTCTGTGAGCGAACACATCAACCGGCTCGTGGCGGCCAGGCTGCAGTTTGATGTGATGGGGACCGAAACCGTCCTTGTGGCACGTACTGATGCAGTGGCTGCTACCTTGATCCAGTCCAACATTGATCCCAGAGACCATCAGTTCATTTTGGGTGTTACTAATCCAGTTCTCAAGGGAAAGGGCTTGGCCACACTTTTATCAGAAGCAATGGCGGCTGGGAAAAATGGGCCTGATCTCCAAGCACTTGAGGATAAATGGTTGTCAATGGCACAAATGAAAACATTCTCCGAGGCAGTTGTTGACGCCATAAGGGCAATGAATGCTAATGAGATGGAGAAAAGGAGGAAAATGAATGAGTGGATGAATTGCTCCAGTTTTGAAAAGTGTTTGTCAAATGAGGAAGGGAGGGAGATAATTGAGAGGTTGGGCATTACTAATTTCTTCTGGGACTGGGATCTGTGTAGGACTCGCGAAGGGTTTTACCGGTTCAAGGGGTCCGTAAATGCAGCAGTTGTGCGTGGTTGGGCTTTCGCCAACCATGCCGATGTTATTTGGATGGAAACGTCCAGCCCTGACATGGTCGAGTGCACCAAATTCTCAGAGGGGGTCAAGTCTGTGCAGCCGGAAGTGATGCTAGCCTACAATCTCTCCCCATCATTCAACTGGGATGCCTCAGGAATGAATGATCAGCAGATGATGGATTTCATACCGAGGATTGCTAAGTTGGGGTATTGCTGGCAGTTCATTACTCTGGCCGGGTTCCATGCTGATGCACTGGTCGTGGATACGTTTGCAAAGGATTTTGCAACGAGGGGAATGTTGGCTTATGTTGAGAGGATTCAGAGGGAGGAGAGAAACAATGGGGTGGATACATTGGCTCATCAGAAATGGTCTGGTGCGAATTACTACGACAGGGTTCTTAGGACCGTCCAGGGTGGAATCACCTCAACGGCTGCTATGGGCAAAGGCAATATACTCAACATTTTCACATGTTCATATATATTTTCTCACATTCTAGGAAATCTTTTGACATGAAATCTTTGCATTTTGCAGGAGTGACTGAGGAGCAGTTCCAGGACAAGAACACGTGGACCAGGCCCGGAGCGAGCAACATGGGAGACAGCAGCAGTGTGATGATCGCAAAGTCGAGAATGTGATCTCAAGACAAACCTAGTGCGGCGGCTGAACGCGGAGGATCAGAGCTTGAGAACTTTCTATTTAGTTTTTTTCAAGTTGTGGAACTGAAGTATAATAATCTGTTAAATAATTCCATAGGTTCATTGGCTTGTTTGTGGGCATTTTTAACCTACATATCACTGTTTATCATGCAAGTGGTGTTGTTGCTGCAACTCTCTGAAGCTTTTTATTCAAGGAAAATTGTATTTCTTTCTGTTGTACTTTCCTGGAAATCATGAAGTGAAATTTATTTTGTTGTTTCTCTCTCAGAAAATCATGTCTCTACTTGTTTATAGGGATAATATTGAAACCCAAGAAAAGGGTCTATGCCCTTTTTGACAAAAATAGTTACAACCTCTGGAATTTTATTTCTAAAAATAGCACCTCATTTTAAGGAAGCTGTTGACCACAACCTCTACCTGGAGATTATTCCTCTCCTAAAGAAATTTTTGATGTCTAAACTTCAAATTATTTGCTTAAACTCTCTTTGAATTTCCAAGCTCCTCCTCAAGAATTTTCCAAACAAATTCAACTTAGGTTAGGTCGGAATTTCTTGCTCGTGTACCGATCTTCCAACTGCAAATCCTTGAAGGGTATTCTGCTCATCTAATCCCCGTGGTCGTGGTCGTGGTGGCTCTGGCCGGATTAACTGCATCTTTTCGCCTTTTTGAGGTAATATGAAAATTTGCCTTCTTCCAATGATCGATGAAGGGCTGTAGATGTTCATTGCTCCTAATCTACCTCTGCTACCCTCTTGATGCAACATAAGTATGTGCTTGCATCTGTGGGAAAGATTTGATGTAATGTAACTATAGGCAATGCAGTTTTCTGACCATATAAGTATTCTACCATTTGAGAAAATCAGGTTTGTTTAGATTTTTGCATTGAAAGAGGTGAAGAACGAGCGAGAGAGATCCTCGGATGGCTTATCGTGTCACCACGAGAGCCCAGTCGATGTCTGCAGCCAACCCTGTATCGCAGAAATTAGGAGAAGATCCCGTCTCAAATAAAAACGCGCAGAGCACTGTCACATGCGTCTACCAAACGCATATTGGTGGTTATTGGCGTAATGTGACGGTTTTATGGAGCAAGAATCTCATGAACCATTCGCTAAACATTTCTGTCGACAGCGTGGAGACTGATTTCCATCAGTCTTGTAAGATCGACCTCAAGCCATGGCACTTTTGGGCTAAAAAAGGGTACAAAACCTTCGAGGTTGATGGGCTCCAAGTGGATGCGTATTGGGACCTACGTTCGGCTAAATTTTCCGGTAGTCCTGAACCGTGCACGGAATTTTATGTTGCCCTGGTCTGCGAAGAAGAGGTGGTTTTGTTATTAGGAGATTTAAAGAAAAAAGCCTACAAGAGAACAAAATCGAGACCTGCCCTCGTTGAAGCTGTTCTGTTCTACAAAAAGGAACATGTGTTTGGAAAGAAATGTTTCACCACGCGAGCCAAGTTTGATCATCGGAAAAAGGATAACGAGATCGTAGTGGAGAGTTCGACTTCAGGTCCTAGAGACCCTGAAATGTGGATCAGCATAGATGGGATCGTGATGATTCACATCCGGAACCTGCAGTGGAAATTCAGGGGGAATCAGACTGTTCTAGTTAACAAGCAGCCGGTTCAAGTTTTCTGGGATGTGCACTCTTGGTTGTTTTGCACCCCCGGTTCTAGCCACGGGTTGTTTATATTCAAGCCAGGGGCAACAGACTCGGACAGCGACAAAGAGGATGGCAGCCAAGGTGGTGACGACAGTGACTGCAGCGGAGGAAGCAGGGGAAGCAGATACTACTCTACACTAAGCCATTCGAAAGCCTCACAGTTCTGCCTCTTTCTTTACGCATGGAAGATCGAGTAAACCAGCACAGATATATGCAAAATCGTCATTGGCTTGGAAGCTGCAAGCATTTGTACAGGGTGATTGTCCACTTTTCTTGGGATCAAATGACAAATGCAGCAAATGTATTTAGAGTTGAGTTTGTTTACGGGGAAAAATTACACCCCTATTTGTTGTAGATTACGCGAAACATAATTAAACGTCCCTGTTTTCATTTTCTACAATGTCAAGACTGTAAATGTTCTTCAGTATCGCGTGTTGGTTTCAAGAATTTAGCAGAGTTAGCAAAAATCTACTCATATTTAGTTTCTTCAACCATTTTCTAAATGATGGTTTTGCGACTGAAGCGTATTTCAGGAGAAAATATTCATGCATTTTGATACTTTACGTATGCAGCTTGTTTACTGCACCTTGTTATATGCAGGGTTACGGATAGATTCCCAACTCAAGACGTTCTTCTCCCGTCTATTTGGATGGCCACCAGATTAAGCATTTCTCAGCGCACGGCCCCAGACCATCCATGCCCAACTAGAATTATGTACGTACTCCTTTGTTTAGTTCAGAGAGAACTTTACCCGAATTCTGACACATAATTGAACAGAGCCTAGAAAAACCATGGATTGCGAGAAACCATAAGGTGTCATACACATGAACATTGTTTACTGCAAATATAATGCACAAATTTTCCGTACATCATCAAATCAGACTTCCTTTGGTGGCTAATATTTTCTGAAACTATGAACTGCGTAAGTTACAAGATCTGTTGAGCGAAAGAAAAAAAAATATACGAGCAACTCTACAAGCAGGGGAAGATGATCATGAGAACGCTTGATCGTATCTTGTAAAACATTTTATTGAAAATTATAATCATGAAATGAAGTAGTAAAATGATCAAGTAGTGTGTTATAGTCATTTTTACTCTGAATGTTGTCTGGTGATGAATCACTTCTTCTTCCATGGTTTCAGGATGGAAAGTATAACGATGATGGCAATGAAAAGGAGCAAGAAGATGGCAATCATCATGCATTTTCTGGACTTCTTCTGCATGTTCTTTGCTGTATGGAGTGCATCTGTTCCCATGTTGACATGATCCACTGCATTTGCCACCTACAATTAACACAAAATGCAATATTAACCAAAATTAAATTTCAGTTTTCACAGGATAAAAAGTATATTCCAAATGAATTTATCGAGGAAACACAATTACAAGGACAAAATGCACGAAGTTGCTGTCACTGCAGAGTCTCTAGAACGGGTCTAAATAAATCCTGTCAACGGGAAGATCTCTAGTGGGAGAACCGGTTCAGTTTGTTCTTATTGATCCAGTTCATCTCTAGTGGGATCCGTTTGGAACGCCACCAAGCCAGTCTTTTCATGAAAGATAGCTGAGGAAGATGAAGCCGACGCCAAGGGAGTGGGCCAGATGATTCCCAAAACTTATCCCTCACCATAAAAAGAAAGATGAAAGTATTGTATTTCCAGAACTCTGAGTAAATACTAGAAAGAGTTGCTACATTTACCTAGTTTTCTTCCCTAATAGGCTTTTACCTGGATATCATAAGACCAATCTCATATAAAGAGAGTCGTACGTTTAGATAGCACCTTCTAGCAGCAGCAATAAGAGGCTAGCTCTGAAAGATCCAACCTGCCCCAAGGTTAGTTTGAGCAGGTTCCAGGCTTCCAGCACATTTACAAGGACAATGCTCAAAGTTTCTGTCACTACAGGGTCTAGAAAGAGTCCCTTAACCAACTAGTCTTTTCTTTGCCAAATTGCAATCCATCTCCGCGCTTGAATTAAGGAGAATCCGCTCGCTCGGGTCAGCTACCCTTTTTTTTTTGGGGCCCCAAGGGAGCATGGGAAGGGATCGAACCTGAGACCTTACATACTGTAAAGCTCGGCTCTACCACTGAGCCACCCCTTGGTTCCGGGTCAGCTACCCTACCTTACATTTTATCACCATCTGCTAGCATTGTGGTCTGGAATCACCAACACTTAGATCCAGCTCTGCCCAAACTTTTCTAATGTATGCAGTATGCAGCCTACATTCATAACCTTCTCATATAGACTACTTCGGTCCTTCTAACCCTAATTTTTCAGTCTCGAAGCACACCTTCACAGCTATTACCAAAAGGAAGAACATAAATTTGCCTCAAAAAACTAAAATCTTCTTCCTTGAGTGCCTCTATTGCATGTGTTGTAATTTATGAACTAGACATAACATAAAAGTATATGTTGAAACAATCAAAAGAATGTAGGAGGCAGGCACACTCTTTGGCTCTACATTCAAGTGTTTGTGTCACCGTATTTCTTCGCTCGTTTTTCAATCAAGTCTCCCTAAAAGGGATATCGAGAAATGGAAACTATGACTTCATTGAAAGTGCTAGTTACCTACATCATAGAGATATGGGGATTTCGTATGATTTATATGCAAATTATCTACAACGTACCTATCGATGAACTTTCCGATGATAGACCATTGATTCAAGATGCATTACTAAGTGTGAACCAGTAAACGGG
Source organism: Lobelia cardinalis (assembly GCA_028566635.1). Taxonomy (NCBI): domain Eukaryota; kingdom Viridiplantae; phylum Streptophyta; class Magnoliopsida; order Asterales; family Campanulaceae; genus Lobelia; species Lobelia cardinalis. The sequence goes on from JAOWAN010000047.1 coordinate 11,923,146, forward strand.
CGGACTGGATTCACATACCCGGTGATCACAGAAAAAAATTCAATATCTCATAATTCATTTTGTTCATTACTGCTCTATGTACCCAAGAAAGGAAGGAAATCCTGAGACACCCGAATCCATAAATCATGTAACTGGCATAAGTGATACTGGGAAAAAGGGCCCAATAGAGCGGAAATTTTTTCGTGCCAAACGAAAGATATTTACATATGCAATATTCATATAGTTGAAGTGCATAGCACCCTTATCGTTCGAATTTCCTGTTTCAAATGGTATCTCCTCTTCTCGTCTGATATATAACTTTTGAAAATGATATGTATTCTAAATTAACTAGAATTTCGAGTTTAAAATTTTAAAATCATCTTTTCAATGGTTGTGATAAATTTTTTAAAAAAAAAATAAGACCAAAAATGTAAATACCATTTGAAACAGAAGATCTAAGCCCATTGTTACAGGGAAGCAAATGGATAAAACTTATCTATGTTTTTAGATCATTTCATGTTCCATGTTGTTCTAGCATGTGAAGTTTTTTCATTTGGGATAGTAGAAAGATAAATATTACATATATTTATGCATTATTTTGTTTTTCTTTTAAGAGTAATGCTACATATACAGACAAAATCAACAGAAAAATCAACAGCATGTATTAAAGTGTTGTTCATTACAATGCCACTATGTTTGAACAACTTGGGGCTGGCTTTAGCCAAGAATGAAATCAGAGGTACATTGCATTTAATATACAACACTTTAATGCATGTTGTTGATTTTTCTGTTGATTTTGTCTTGAGCATTTTTCTTTCTTTTATGGTTGCAAATATAAAAATCGATTTCTACCTATCAAAGTTCCAACAAGTTTTCACAAATACTTTCAAACTTAAAATACATATTGACGGGCCTAAGGCCCAATGCATGGAATAAGTCCTTTTTTACCTTTGCGCTTTTCTAGAATCCAGCTAATGAAGGCCCAAATTGTTCAAGCTCAAATATATCACAATGTCAATGTAAAATATTTTGACTTTATAAATCATCTATTAACAAGACCACACATCATAATGTGTCTAAATTCCTGAACCCAGTAAAATACCCATCACCCTTTGCACACCAAAGGCCAAAAAAAATAAAAATTAAAGAAAATCAAAGAAGAAAAAGAGGAAATACCCATGTTTAATGTATGTTGTGAATCCTAATGTTTCATTCTCACTCAAGCTATACCTAGTACAGTATGGACACCTAGAAAGGGTTGAAACTCAAGCCCCCTTATTTTTTCCACGGTTGGATGACACCGACAACTACAACAGCTATTATAACTAAGAGCATAATAATAGCAATGCACATGCATTTTCGAGAGTTCTTCTGAAGTTTCTTTGCATGCTGAAGTGCATTTGTCCCTGATTCGACATGGTTGACTGCATTTTGAACCTGAACAAGATTCCCATTAACAAAATGATACCCAAAGGCAAGCTGAGTGCCTTGTTTTGTTATCATACAACAAGTGTTCATAAGAACCCAAAAAAACTAACCTGACTTTCAATGTTGTCTAGTAAGTCCCCCTGAGCCTCCACTAGAACCGCCATATCAAGGTAAATCTGGCAAACATTCCGGAATTGTATCATACAAACAACTCCATTGTTTTCTGTTTCTTAGATTTTTTTTCCTTTTCCCCCTTCTTTTGTGTGTGTGTGTGTGTGCTGGGTGGGGGAGGGGGAGGATGGGGGATGTGTGGAGACCTGAAAGGCAAGTCCAAGTGAACATACCTGATGCAAGGCAAGTAGCTTTTTCTCAATTTCTTTCACAGCATCATGCCTTTCTTGAATTTCTTCAACAGTATTTAGCACCTGCAGTGGTCTCTCCCATAGTGAAAAATGTTCATACTTCAACAGACCATAAGTAGAGAACTATGGTCAATTGATCAATATACCCAAATATGCTAATAGGAGACATGCTATGGCTCTCAAATTGACCAAAATTCAAGCCACCCCTGTGCTACTCAAATAGGTAATCCATGCAGCAAACAGTTTCATGATGGCAAGCTTAAAATATGATAAAACAATGTACATAACATTGTAAGTGTACAATATCCAAATAACTACATCAAGTTGGATTAGAGGAAACTGTGGGAAAGCGAGTATAAAACATACTTGAAATTAATGAAAATGGAAATTTTTGCGGGTTTTTTCAAACTCTATAGCCATAATAGAAACCACCATGTACAGATTAATCTGTCATTACAAATAGAATCCCCCAAAGAGAGGCATTGCTGTTTTCTCTTTTTCTCTCTAATTGCATGTATCGCCTGATTTGATTATCTCGATCCAAAGTCATGTAAGCTCAACACCCGTTAAGACACTAAATAAGGTTCGCTCTCAGGATCAGGCCCATCAAGACACCAAGGGATTCATTTTAGGCCGTTCTTCTTTATATTAGCAGGAAAATATTTGAATCAAAGACTTAAAAAAGTACTATTCATTCAACACTGTACCTGTCCTCGTCCCATTTCTTGCATGGCATTCTGGAAAATTTGTTCACTATTTCCAGTTTCTATTAGATGGTTGATCGTCTGTCACACGAAAAATATTGGACGAGTTAAGATAAGTAAGTACTTCCGTGATACAGATTCTATTCCAAAGTTTTATAAATCAAAATTCAAACTCACCTCTTCGTCTGGTCTGGTACCAGTCACTGCTCAATCATGGAAATCGCAGTACAAACGTACCACATAAATGCAACGGAATATTATTCTTAGTAAGGCATCGTGATCTTTAACAATAATCATTTGCATAGCGTCACAGTAACTATACCTGTAAGTACCCTTCTTTCCACGACCTCGCGGTATTCATCATCAATCTTTTGTCTCAACGCCTGAAATTCTATCATTAGGTCTCTGAACTTCTTAGTCAATGCACTGCAATTCCAAAAAGCAAATAAAATAAATGAGAAAATTGATAATTTTGGGGAAAATGTAGAACTGCATAGAAATTTCACATTTGCAGCATACTTTGTCATATTTGTCCGTGATCGGTCGACACCTGTACCCTTTCCACACCCAGGCTTCTGCCGGTTGGCTAAATTCTAAGGAGTTTGACAAGGAATCAGTTTTAGCCAATTATGCTGACATATTAGACCTGACATGCGAGTGGAATATCCAAAAGAGATATGAAGAGAGTAATACATCTTTACTTATTCCTTCTATTTTTGCTTTCACATTTCGTGCAATCTTTCCGACTTCATCGACATCTTTCTCCATGCGTTTCCTAATTGCTGGAAACAATTAAACAACAATCACACCGAGTTAGAGAGAAGAACTTACAATAGCATGCTAAAGATAAGATGATCCCAACTGGTTACAAGTAAAACACATGAAACTTCACCTTTCATGGCGGATGCTTTTGTGACAACCTTTGACTCCTCATTGGATTCCTGCGGAAAAGAATATATTAGAGTAAGTAGAATGTGAGATTCTGCATGTCCACATCTAATTACCACAACCAATACAATAAGCTTCTAATCATAATAAAATTGGCTTGTTGAACCAAAACAGAGGAAATGTGCAGCACAGATACAATACAATGGACCAGGACCTTAACCAGTCCACACTTAACCCCAAATTTTACCGTGCTCTGACATTCTATTTCAATGTAGTCACATCATCGTCTAATTTTTAACTGAAATAACTCATGTGATCTCGCATGAGCCTTTTTCGGAGCACACAATGACATACTATTCAAACAGACAAATGGCTTGCCCTACCAAGAGTACCGGTTGTAGTCATGTGAGTCCCATGAGTAACTTCTGTTAAGAATTTGATGAACCTATCAAGATGTACACACATTTTAAACAATTAACTATTTACATGAGGAAATTTCAGAAGACCTTTTATGAGGTGAACACATTGCAAAAACATGAAAATGTTGGATGACCATATTTTACTTTTGGCCTTCAAGCAATGTACTCCTGTAACTTTCATTGGAAGAAACAGGATCAACTTTCGAAGCAAGTTTATTGTTTATTGAGAACACATATTAGTCACATAATTTTATTCAACAATGCTATACACATAGAGGATTGTAGGAAAGAGGTATATTATGAGCAGTAATGCCAAAGACCTAAACCATTTGGGCTGGAAACTACTGTGAGACATCCAATAAGCTTCATTAAGAGTAACCAAAATTTTGTTCAAATACAATACTCACAACTATCAAATGAAAAAAAGTCGCCACTATAAGAAGTCGGCATCCACAAGAGATACAGTTTTGGCTGTTTGCAATGTCATAACAATTGATGCTTGTCTAGGATAGTCGCGAAGCACTTGTGCTTATTGTCTTTGATTAAAGAACAGGAATGAAAAGTAGGATGGGTGGACTGGATTTCATCACCTAAAAGTTAAGGAAGACTATGACGAACTTCAGTATCATTTACATAATTGCTCAAGAATCAATAAACCTGTGCTAGTAGCCTATTTATGATGTCACAAAAAATCACTTCAGATTTGAAATATGAAGACACACCACAACATTAACTTCTACATAGCAATATCCCTACAGCTCCTTCGTTTTGGACTCCAAAATATACAACACCTATACCTGTAGTGATAACCCAAGGGACGCTCCAGCTACCATTCAAGGAAGTTCTTCAGGACACGTCTTGGTCACATTTGAAATATTTTTCTGACATATAACTTCGGCAACCATCACCGATGACCTACTACATTTCTCGAGTGAAGTTCTCCATGACATTGTCAAAAGGAATTTCACTGAAACGCGCTTATTAGGAAGAACGTATGACGGAGAAAGAACAATGCCTATATGATTCTTATTACAGATCAGTGACAGAAAGCTTTGTGATAATGGTCATCAGACATGGTCATTATTTTTTGTTAGGGGAATCACCATGTTGGAGGAGTGCAGTTAAGTATTGACTAGGGCAGAGGCTAGACCTTGCAACTTAGTGGTGAATGTGTTATGCTTGTACCAGTCACTTAGTACTTTTAAGTGTGAACAACGTGTGCTACGTTTCCCTTAAGGGTCGCAAGGTTGGGGTAGGATTCTATTTTAAAGCTATGACAGTAAGGACTGTAACACCGATATCACTAGTCCCACTTTCCTCCTCTCTGAACATAACAGAGAGGCTCAAAAGTGGCTTCATACTGATTAAACATGTCTTATTGACTAAATATATCTTTTTCTACAACTGAATTTGTCCGATTGGTGTGGTGTAGATGAATGACCGTATAATCAGTATAGAAGGGTGCACTGAGATTCTAGCGCTTCACACATCTTTACTCTCATGATAGCCATCTTTATAAAAAAGGGGATCGCCAATTTCACCTAAATCCCATGCTTGGTATTCAAAGAGTCTTATTCCCGTCCAGTATGAAACCAAAAAGTGAATAATTGAAACGATCCTCTATTTAAATGACTATGCCACGGAAATACAGCAACCTTTTTAAAGATGAGAAGAGCACTCCCCAAGGAAACTCGAGAATTTTTCGAATGCTCTATGCACATCCATGGGTTTATATCCAGTGCTATTACACTCGTTCATGGAATACGTACCTTGAGTTTACTCAATAATCCAGAAAGCTTATCCACTTGCTTCTCAATCTCTTGGATCTACAATTGAATGAAGGACAGAAGACAATTGAGTAATTATTAAAATAAAAATCTAAGGGAAGTACACTTGGCAAGTGATAATGAGCAAGAAATTTGATGCATGTAGCAAACTGGAGGGGCTTACCTGCTTGTTGAATGCTTCCAATCCCATATCTGAATTACTCCTAGGAAGCCGTCCCATCTCAAGATCGATTTCTTTTGGAGGGTTACCCTTCGCATCACCTACAAATGAGTCCTGAAATATAAAAAAAACTGGTGAGCTTAAACATATTTGTATACTAGAAACTTCAAATATCAGATATATATTTGCAACCAAATACTTTTATATCAAGGAATCAGGGTGACCATTAGCTTTCTTTGGCTTGGACGAAAAATAGCATACATTTGTTTGTAGCCTTGAGGTAAGAGTTGGTAATCTAAAAGTATCCGACCAGAATCTGAGTTAATTGATAGAGTGATGGGCATAGAAAGCCGATAACAACAGTCCAAATAAAATTACCACTAGAAACTAATTCTGCATTGGCTAATAAATACACACACAAATATACATATATACATATATATGTATACACATATGTATATATATGTATAGAGGGGCTTATTCAAATACGAAACTAAATAGTCTAAAAACATGGTGAATCACTATGATCCAAGAATTTGAAATTTTCGGATCTTAGTTGATATTTGTGGATCTCGGCCAAAATAACACCAAGATCTACAAATATCGACTACGATCCACAAACTTGGATCCTAGTGGTCGCAGGTTTGTAGGTTTTTATTTGAACAACTACAACTACAACTACAACTACAACTACATATGTATATATATATATATATATATATATAGGTAGCTCTTCAAATAAAAACCACAAATAATCTACGAACACTCCGAACCACATTGATCCATTGATCATTGTTTTTATTGATGGATCATAATTGATTTTTGATGGACCAATGTATTATTTTGACTAACACTGTGATCTAACAAATTGATTTTGATTGATCACATTTGATTTTGATGGATCGTCGTTGATATGATCCACCAAAATCAATTTGATGGATCAATGTGGTTGGCAGTTGAATAAGCCATTCATTCAGGAACCTAAATATCATAGAAATCGTAAGAACCGTCGACGCAGCAACGAAATTGATTCACGAACACATTACCGAACACAGTATCGAAAATTTTTGCTATGTTGGTGAGATCAACGATCAAGATTGCTTCCTACGGTTCCTACGATATTTAGGTTCTCTTCTGAGCGGCTACCTATATATATATATATATATATATATATATTCACTCAAAGTGATCAAGCAGTTCTACAATTGAAAATAATATGCCAAAATTCAGAATCTAAGTACCTATATGGATAACTGCCACCACCAGAAACCTAACCATGATCAGGTAAGAACTCCGGGAAATGTTGCAAATTCAAATTTGATCCAGTCTACCAAGCAGCTACGCTCAACTAAACTCAACCTTTGTCACAATTATTTGGGTCGCGTGAAATATTCTTGCCGTTGAAATCTCTTCAATTTTGATTTTTAAAGGAAAAATGATTCATGTAGTAAACCACGAGTGATTGGGATTAAGGCTTTGTTTTTGTTTTTGTTTTTAATTGTGTAAGATTTTCAGGATATTTATAGTCATATATTACACCCTCAAGGAACCCAGTTCAAATTGGCTAAGAATCATAGAAAAATCATTGCAATTTGGAATTCGATCCAAGTTACATCCACAGTGATCAAGCAGTATAATTAACATGCCTGAGTTATTAAATCCAAAAGGAAGAACCTGAGTTAAACCCAGAAATTAAACTAAACATTAAAACCAAGCTTTGAATTGGCTAAATTCCAATTCAATCAACACTGATCAACCACTAAAACAATAAATTTCAATACATATAACTTACCCACTTCACAACTAATAAAAATCATAAATTTCAAAAAAAAAGAAAAAGAAAAGATGGGTAGAGACTGACACATACCGTCAGCAGGTCATTCATCTTCAAAAACAAATCCAAATCACCCACGTTAGAGTGGCAAAATCAAGATGATCTGTTTTGAGGGTTTTTGGAGGAAAAAAAGAGGAAAGCTAAGGGAAATTGAGGTCCACGATACCCTAAAGTTGTGGACTTTGTGTTTGGCCGGCGACAATTGGAAGAGAGGCGAGACAAGGAAGAACAGCACATACATATGTGCCCTGTTCAGAACGAACGAATGTTGTAATCTATGTAAAGGAGTATTCTTTCTTGTACACAAAGGCGTTACTTTCCTAAAATAAAACCTGACTGTTATGTGTCAAGTGAGAGTGTTTTTGCCCCTTCCAAAATCTTGTCATTTTTCTGTGAGATTTCAACTGTGGGACCCTTTCCTGGGGTTTGGTATGGCCGGCACACACATATACAAGAACTAGTAGCCCAATGGAAAATGATGGTTATAGTTATATACAGGGAACCAAATGTTAAGGGAATCAACCAAATTATTAAAATACTCATTTATATATATATATATATAATTTTTTTTTTGATTTCATTCAAACAACAGCTCCCCCTCTTCCTCTCTCTAGCTCTCTCTCTCGATCTGCAGGGAGAAGGGGGGAAATTGTGCTGTAATTAGAGCGTTGTTTTTGACATCCATTTGGGATGTTAGGGATTTGGAGGTAAGCTGGAGGTGAGATGAGGGATGTTATCAAGGTTAATAAACTTT
>JAOWAN010000047.1:11946224-11962207 GCA_028566635.1 Lobelia cardinalis
TTTAGAGAGCTTTTATATGTTTAGAAAATGGTTGGATATTCACAAGGAGAACATATATTACAGAAAGAAATGGCGGTGACAGGGTAATGATGCGGGTATGGGTGTGGGTAGAGGTGAGGGGAGATTGATCTGGGTGGGGAGGGTGGTGGGGGCCAGTTAGGGCTGAGTAGGAGTACTTTTTTTTCTTTTACCCTCTTTAAATGTTCTTTTATTCTTGTAGTTTTTAACTTTTGATTTTTTATATATTATTTTTTTAATCCAATTTTTTTCTTATTTATTCTTTTAAAATTATTTTAAACTTTAAATTTTCATACATATTTATGAGTTTATAACCAAATTATCCTTATTAAATACCTTTCATTTATTTTATAATTAATGCATAAGATGATAGTGATTAGAAATATTATTAGATATAATATAAGAAATAGAAATAAGAATAATTTGGGTAATTAATGAGGACTTAGGGTTTTTTTCCGTTTTTTTAATTTTGATACTACTATATTTAATTATTATTGTTAGGAAACCTTGCTAATTATTATTAGTATGTATTATTTTTATATAATATATGTTTTAAAAATATATATTTATCTTTTTTATTAAAAAGATTATTTTAATATTGATCTTAATATTATATAATATATCATATGTGTCATTTATTGTTTAATGGGGTATCATATTATTTCTTCCATGTTTAGGGGTATTTTAGTCTTTTTTTGGATCTTCCACCGAGAGGGGGGGGTGTGAGGCCTTACGGAAAATCCTAAAGGGGGCACGTGCTGAAACTCGTATTTGAAACATAACGGTGACGTTCAAAGTTGCACGACTTATAGAGGTATTATACTAATGAGTCACATGATGAAGCTTTGAGACACAACAGTTGAAAGTAGACCAAGTGGGACAACGGTATCGAAAATTCAATTTGGTTTTATGCCTAGGAGAACATTAATAGAGGCTATCCACCTATTAAGGAGATTGATGGAATGCTATAGGGAAGAAAAAAAAGATCTACACGTGATCTTTATTGACTTAAAGAAGACATATGATAGAGTCTCTATGGAGGTAAATTTGGTTGATCCTAGAAGAAAAATGGGTTAAAGTGAGATATATGAAGTATTAAAGATACGATGATGGGCCATCGGCGTTAGTTGGAACTACGGCACGAGAGATATGCGAGTTTTCAATCACTAAAAACTATACTAAAGATCAGTTTTAAGTCCATCTTTTTGCCTTAGTAATGGATGGATTAATTAGACTTCTACAAGATGGTATATTTGGTACATGCTATATGTCGATGGCATCCTTATCGATGAGACGAAGAATGGGGTTAATGATAAATTAGAAAAATGGAAAGAATCTTTAGAAGTCAAAGAGTTTAAAATAAGTACGTGGCTTGCAACTTTAGTGGGCAAAGGAGCAGTAATGAAGTGAAAGTTAAGTTAAGTAGAGAAAAAACACCTCAAAAGAAAATATTTCGGTACCTAAAAAGTACGTGGCTTGCAACTTTAGTGGGCAGAGGAGCAGTAATGAAGTGAAAGTTAAGTTAAGTAGAGAAAAAACACCTCAAAAGAAAATATTTCGGTACCTAAGATCAAATCATTAATCAAGATGAGGAGATTGGGAGGATGTCATCATAGAATAAAATTTGGTTGGATGAAATGGAACATGCATTTAGTGTTATGTGATCGTCGTATATCAATAAATCTAAAAAGGAATTTTTTTAGGACATTAAGAAATTTGGGTGTTGGGCTATTAAGAAGAAATATGTTAACAAGATGAGCATAACGGAAATGCAAATGTTTACATTGTTTTGAGATTTAATTTCAGATTACGTGTTGGTTAATATACTCTGTTGTTACTTGGGTGTGATCAGTTTATTAACTGAGACAGGCCGTGTTTAGCTCGAATAAGTAGTTGTGTCTTGTGTGTGCAGGTAACTATAATGTGCATTTACTATGTTCCATGAAGTGTGATTATTTTCTCATTAGTTAAATTCAAACAAAGAGCGACTTTGCTTCTGACCAAACTTATAACGGAAACATCGACCAGATTAAAATACATAACAACTGTCCTGAAGAGTTGGATGATGCTGTGAGGCAATTAGAGGAAGCAACAGGCTCGGTAGTTGTTAGTCGGATTGGTAGAACTGTGATTATTTACAGGCCAAGCCTTACCAAGTTGATAGCAGAGGAAAAAAAGAAGCAAAATCAGAAAATCCTTCTGAAACGAAGAGCCGCTTTTAACTCATCATTTCAGGTTAATTCTTTCTATGATCCTGATGACACATATCAAAGTTCTTGTGTTTCACCAACATGGTCATGGGCATGTTGCTAATTATCTTCTCTTCTTCTAAAAAACTTGCAGAATAGAGGTCGACCATCAAAGCCATATGTTCCCAATCGCCAAAGAGGTAGAGGTTCGTCTGTCTCGGAAGAAGCTGAATCAACACCATCCAGTCGGGGTCGTCGAGGAATATCACGGGTTTGAGCCTTTGGTTGGATAGTTGGGGCTTCCGGGTTCATGTGAGATATCTCTGGTTAGTCGTTCATACCCTTACCTGATTACAAGGTTAAAAAATGACCTCCTACACCAGGAAGTGCTCTGAAAGAAATAAACTGCCGCCGTAACCATACAAGCTATCTGAATCTAATCTGAAGAGAGCTTGACTGCCCTTACTTCAGAAAGTATTAAGGAGACGATTCATCTTCTTGTATCATTTTGTAGTATGCAATTCAATGGCATTGTACTGAATAATTTTAGTCAGCTTTATTTGCCGCAAGTGTGAATCACGAGTATATGCCAGTTGGTTAAGAGGAAGGTTAGTGAGCAAAACCGTCTCCGCTATAATTAGAAGTGTAATACTCATTTCTATGTTCCAATCCTTGCCATTACCATGTTAAATATAATAATACTAAATTTTGCTGGCAATTACTTTTTAAAACAAAACTATACTTGAACATCCTACGGAAACTATTTCAATGGAAGAAGTTGGAGAAAAGAGTAATGTTGGAAGAACTGTCAAAAATCAAGTTATGTGGGATGAATTTTGTGCGAAAATAGATCCTTCTCTGTAAATAAATGAAACTCCATTTGATCCACCATTTATCTACAAAAAAAACTGAGATTTCACATAGAAAAGTTCACTTCCCTTGCATTTTTCCGCAATCTAAACGAACCCTTTGGGGCAAGTGATGTGTTTGTATCATAGACTGGCATGAAAGCGCGAATTGTGCTACCATATATATTCCATTCCACAATGTTTCAGGTTACTACACAACAGTTTTCAAGCAAATCCCACTACATTGGCCTCCAGATAAAACGGGAGGAAAGAATGCCTACTATATCGTACAACACATTTTGGAGAAGAAAATATGCTACCGGGCTTGCTTGAAGTGTGGCTATGACATTGGCGCTGCTAACATACTTGTACTGCGCCAAAGAATATGACTAGAGCTTGATAATTGCTTGATCGGAGTTGTAATAGTTTACACTGACCACTAGTAGAACGAAACCTACCATCATCCTTGGGATAACAGCATCCGAGTAGACTGTACAAGTTAAAGCTAAGCGGCTCTAACCTTCCCCAATTCAAAGCGGGTCAAATCATCCGAATAGAGTATGCCATCCGGTGAAATGAGACGAAGTAGAGCCATGGAGAATCTAGACTGAAGAAACAAGTAAATTGTATAAACTTGTGCACTAGAAACAATGTTCAACTAAAAACATTAGGAAGTCATGGAAAGTTGATGTCTTACCCATTGGAATAATGCTAGTGTCCACCAGCAACCAGACAACCCGAATCCTCTACTACTCAGGACCTGGTATCAAGAAAGGAAATTAATTTGTAGGAGCCAATATATATGGGCATGGAGAGACATTTCAGGAGGTGAAGATCGGTCTTCCTCGAACTAAAAAACCACGCTGGCTTTTCTGTCGAAAGCTGAACTCATGCTGGCTTTTACGTCGAACTTGTAGTATAAATGAGACAGTGCACCTCGGATCAAATCAGCATGATATAGATAGCATATCATTCAACTTTAAATATACTTAAGAATTTGTACTTGACTAAAGCTTGTAGGACACTTTTCTATAGCTCGTTTCATGAAGTAATCAAGACAAGCATGATTAATTAGGTCCCTTGGCTCTGGTAAATCCTGAACTCGATAAAATAAAAAACTAAAAGTAGCCGAGCTTGAAGACTGAATTCTCAGCTTGGCTTGGTACAGTCATCAATGAACAAATGCCAACTGATAAAAGGAAATAAAGTCATGGATTTCATACCCATAGGAGAAGCCCACCCACTGAAAAGATTCCGCTCATTGTTAAACTAATGAATCCCAAATCCCGTCCAGCCTGCACAAGCAGCAACCACATGATATTCAAAGAGCAGAACACATGCTAGGAGATCAAAGTATGATGCAGTTAATATTTTTCTTTCCTCTTCATGAGCACGAAAAGGGTCAGGGGAATGTAAGCGGCCTCATCAAGTGATTCAAATAGAGACGGTCTTACCCAGCCCCACCCACCAATCTTACGTCTACCAAATCCAAGGGCAGTAGGCATCACTCTGAGGCATCGGCTTGTAGTGATGCACAGAATGCCCTGGATACACGGTACCCATTGGCTTTTCCTTTATGCCAAACCAAACTCAATAAATGTAGGAATGTGAGATATTGAATCATGATGCAAAAAAAAATAATAAATAAAAAAATCGGAGGAATAGTTAAGTTTAACAAACATACCAACAATGTCCCCTCAAGGCTATGAGTACTGGGTGTCACACAAAGTGCAATAAAATATGGAATCAACACTTTATGCATCTGCATGAAAGATAAGTGTCAACCATTAACGTATCCTCGCAACATAATTGCAATTTCGAGAAAATTCTTTTCAATTCATGTACTAGTGCACTTTTAGAGTTGACTTAGGGCAGACCAAAAGTTAACTAACATGGATAGCAACAATTGATAAGGATATGACTGCTGTACTATAAGAGCATATTTTGCATTGCACAATGGCTGGATCATTTAATTAATGTCTAACACAAATAGTTTATTAAGTCGATTAAAACTTATACTTGGTTTAATTTACTTGAAAGCATTCACAAACATATGATAACAGTTAGAAATAGAGGAGGTTATTTTCCCTTTATGATGACACACATGTAATGTGTGTTCATGGTCAAATGGTTTTAGTTCAAATGTACATTACACATGCCACTTACGTTCCATTGCTAATTACTGGTGATGAAGGTTCATCAAGCTCACATAAGGGTCCATCCAAATTACTAAATCGAATCAAACGGACCAAGTTGATTAGAGGTAGTTGTAAGGGTTTGTCGTCAATCGAGAAAGGGGAAATAAGGTTATTAGTAGCAAGACTACTAGAATCAAGGTCACGGTGTGAGAAACATAACCAAAGCATAGGCGAGCTAGGGAGGCGTGCTCGGCTTGCTCGGCTTGCTCGACTGCGAGCTGCGGCAAGGCATGGACGAGCAATGGGCGAGCTAAAGGAAGCTGCGGGCTAGGAAGTCGAGCACAACTTGCTCGACATGCTCGGAAACGAGCAACATCATGGTCGGCATGCCCGACAACGGGCACTGGGCAGCGTCCTGTTTTCATTTTACGAATTGGTTTACTATTCTCTAGTCGCTAAGGGTTTCCTTAGTAGTTAGTTTCTTATTTAATTTCCTAGTTCAAGTCGTTTTTGATTTCCTAGTTTGAATTGTATTTGTTTTTTTTTTCTTATTAGAATTTTCTAGTTAATAGTTTTCCTTTTTCATAGTTGATTTAGGATTTCGATTTTGTAGCCTATATAAAGGCCTCTATTGTATTCATTGAGGGATGATTATTGAGTTTTGAGATTAAAGAATATTGAAGCACTTTGCTTTGGCCGAAATTCTCGGTGTGAGATTTTCTTTTATCTGAATTATTGTTCTTGTTCTTGAGCAATTAATCCACTTTTTAGGTTCTTAAGCCAAATACGGTTTAGGGGTTTAAAAGCATTCATCTTCTTATCTTTTCGGTTCTTCAATCAATTACGATTGTTGGGTTGATTAGTCATTCACCTTCTACCTTACCAATTAAGGTTCTAGGTTTTCTGTACTTGAAAGGGATCTTGATCTTCCATTGATCAAGGTTCCTCTCATTAACCGGTCTGATTGCTATACACATACCTTTGTATATATATATATATATTTATAAATATATGGAAAATCCACTTACGTTCAAATGTACATTACAAAAGGTACGGGAAAACCCTTGGAAGGTTCCATTTAAGGAAAATGTTTACTGTTCCACTTGTTTTGTTTCATATATAAAAAGAACATAATATGAATTACTTGTTTAATCAGTGAAATGAGACAACTTTTAGTAGAACTCTCTGAGTGGAACAGAGGGTGATTTCATATCTAGGAACCAAAACATGCGTGTAAGAGAGCATAAGACAATAATCATAAACATAGAAAATCAGAACTCACTTCTGTTATGACAGCAGCATCAGGCGAAAATATCTTGGGGAAAAACCAGGGGACGGCTGTTCCTACAGCTCCTAGTACAAATCCGGTTAAAGCCCCAATGATCACCAATGACTTCAACAGCATGCGTGCCTGTTTCGATACCAAAAATCTTCAGTGCACAATTCGCATAGAGGGAATCGTGTAACAGAGTGCTTTAAAGACAGGAATCGCAAGTGCAGTTCTGGACAACTTGTAATTTCTCTTTTTTTTTGGGTATTTGATAATTAATTGGGACATAGGGAGTAGTTCCAAGTTGAAATACCTAGTAAAAATGTTAGGTAATTCACAAGTATCACACAGTTCAACTCAGCAGTTCCAGCATAAGAAAATACTGTCACCTACCTTTGGTAAACTTCGTTTAGCCCCGTAGATCAGCTCCGGCATGAATGATTGAGCAGTTTGTGATAAAGGTTCACCCCAAACTGTACACATAGTGTATATTTGGACCATGACCTATTGCAAGCGCCAGCTAATACAATTAGTGCTCATGGATTATCAAAAACATATAAAGCAAAAATGTCATGAGAGAGAGAGAGAGAGAGAGAGAGAGAGAGAGAGAGAGAGAATCAGGGATCCAAGAGAACACATGAAACTAACCTGATGTGCAGCAACCATGTGTGTGCCCATTGAAGTAGCAAAATACACAAGTAGAGAGTAAAATGCCACCTACGTTATAACCCATGTTAGTATAATAACATCCATGCAGATACGGATTAGAACAAGAGATAACAAACCTTTGACATCATTGTTATAAACACAGGAGCAGCCAGTGTGAATATTTGTTGCAATTCGCTAGGTGATGGAACAGAGACGGCAAAACCGTTGTATCCTTTTTTATTTAGAGCGTCAATCATCATATATGCTGCAACAACCTACTAAGCAGTAAGTGCCAACACAAAAGCCAAAGATACATACCAACTCAGATAAACGGAGAATGCAACAAGAATAGATAAATCCATGAATAGATAAGTTGGATATAGAGCATACTTGTGAGACCATTGTTGCCCATGCTGCCCCAGCAATACCATAGCCAAAGTATAAGCAAAGGACTATGTCACCAATGCCATTTATAGCACTGGCAACTGCCAAAGCCTTGAGAGGTCCCCATGAATCTTTCATGCCAAGACTGCAGCAAAGGCAGCACAATAGGTGAAGCCAAATGAATGTATTCTTTGCAAGGCGAGCAATTAGAACACGAAAAAATTAAGCAGCTAATATCTATATTAGCAAGGAAAGTTCAGGTCGTAGGAAGAGCCGAGAAGTTAACCAAATAATTGACCCTTTATGGATATTGTATAGTAACATACAACAGTTACAAAGTGAAGAGGGTAAAGGGTGAGACTGAAAATCAGGAAAATAGGAAATAATACTAACTCAATATTATTAGGGTAAATTATCCCCCAAAAAAATGCTAATTCCCTATTTTCAAATTCCCTCAAAATTTCATTTCTTTATTTATTTGATTTTTTACATAGCCCCAAATCCCAATTACCTAACCCAGCCATAACAGATCCAACGGAGATAAGTGAATGAACTATTTACCCTCATTTATCCTCCTTCACTGACCTACATACCCTCAATCTAAGCTACCTTCCTTTCCACCATTATCATTCAAACGATCTGCAAGGCGTCCGTCCCCCATTCTATTTCTTTTTAAAAGCACTAAAAACCCTAACACACTCCTTCCCTGCTGTCACTTTTCTTCAATTTTACCCAACTTAATATCTGACCAGCAACTCAGTCTCCCTTCTCAAACCCAGTTAAAGCTCTTGGCTTCCTGTTCTGCCTCCATCTCACTCTCTCAGTTTTGATCTAATGGTATGCATGGAAAACATCACATTTTCGTCATTGTTGGCTCACAACTGCCTTGTTCATGCAAGACTTGTCCGGCCACGAAATCAACCCACTGAGGAACAGACGAAAGGGCATAGTTGGTTGGTAATGGAATGTTAATGGAGAGGAAGAGGCAGTGGTCCATATCTGATAGTGATAGAGGGAAAATGGGAGACGTCCGATTTGCAGGGGACAGTTGCTTCAGTATTGGGAGGAAGATATTTGGAAGTTGTGTGAATTAAGATAATAATTTCAAAGAGAATTGAGAAACAGGAGTCACGTACATAACCATAATAATGGGGACAAACCAGAGTTAAGTTGAGTTATGAATCGAATATGGAGGGATGATTCTTTAGGTTCAGTCTTTTGAGTGCTTATCTCGTCTGTTCTTTGCTTTGAGATGAATAAATAGTTTTACTCTCTATGACTCTATCAAACTATGAACAGCAATTTAAGGATGTTCACAGCTTTTATTTTCAATAGAACATCCTCAGCCGTTCATTAATCTGATATTCACCTATCAAGTCATTCCTTCAAAGTCTCAAGTTATCTTCCTCAAAGTCACCAACTCTAGCACTGTGACGTGTTGGAGTACAGACTCAACCATAGTTGTTAGGCACGCCTAGGCCACGAGGCTCACATGAAGCTCACTCTTGCACCTCGCCTTGCTTGAGGCACGCCTCTTGAAAGTACCTTATTACCCATTCAGAAAGGTTTGTTTCTAGTGTACATACTATTCAAGGTGGGAAGCAATATTCGGTTGTAGGTAAATTATGTCCTATTTGAAAAGGCCCTTGTATGACTTTAAAAATGTCCAAATATTCCAACATATTTGGTGACTGAATTTCAATTGTTTTAAACTATGCGCCTCACTTGTGTGAAGCCCATGCGTCTTGCGCCTCACGCTTAAGGCTCCAGAGGTCTTTCGCGTTTTGATGGGCTAACTATGGACTCAACTATAATAACATAGATTATGAGGATAGAGGTTGATGATGATTGACATGGTTTTTCATTTTTGTGTTCTTTCAGTATATATTTTCTTATAATCATGTTTTTGAACTATTTTGCACTTCAAAATGGCATGCGATGCAGATTAGGCGCTTTAACAGCTCACTTTAGACTGCAATAATACACTGACTCTTGATATTTATATTCAGCTACTGACAGCAATCAAACCAAAGAAAAAGATCTAGCATTTCGCACCTTGCACTCTGTGTAACCCATCCAACAAGCACTGCAGGCCAAGCCAAGCCTCGAATCTGCCAGCAAGAAAAAGAACTCCATTAGTTCGAATAGTGACCAGAAAATGTAAAGCAACGGCGAAGTTGGTAATGCATGAAGGAAACCATAAGTAGCAGAGAAGAATGAGTCCTAAACTCGAAGACCTCCGTGTATCAAAAGCTCTCCAGGTTAAAAAGGAGTAGAAATGGAATCTTCAGACAAATTTGCCATCAAATTCTCCTGACTTCTTCATGAAGACAAATAGATAAATGGTTATGAAGAGCTATGGAAGACTATAGTTCTTGGGTGAAAGTGGTCGTGGGCAGCTTTAGATTAGATTGAGATGGATGGAATCAGGGGAGAATAGTAGGCCAAATGGGCTATGGTTATGTAAGTACATAGCTAGAAAGCAACAGTCTTGAGTAATTTGTGGCCATGGCAGTTGAGGGCTGAATAAAGTATTGCTTGATTCAAAGGTGCAAGTCAAGGCGGCTCATTTTGAGCAGACAACTGCTCCGGAGGCTCACACATGAGGTAACATCAGAACGTGATGTAACATCACTATTACCTGGTGTTACATATATAACTAATATAAGTGAAAGAAAATTCTGTTAATCATCTACTTCCATGTGCCGTAGCTAGAAACTTGTGGGGATGATTTTTTCTCAGTTTGGAATGGTGTGGTCATGCTGTAAAGTAAAATAATGCTGCTTTATCTCAGCTTGGTGAGGAGCTCATATATGGAAAGTAGATTAAAATAATTGGTCCAATTAGCCTCGTGTGGAACTTGTGAATTGAAACAAAAGGGTGGAGTTTTGATCAGGATGAGATGCCAATTCAGAGGGTAAAGCATTTGATGTTAAATCAGTTATTTTTGGTTGTAAGAGGCCTTCCCGACGTCCGTAGATTATTCAATGCCTTCTGTGGTGGAAGTATGCTCGCTGCTTCATTTAGATGTTGTGTGCGGTTCAAGTTCACAACACATAGAGGAGGTGGGGTTTGTGGTCTATTTTCTTGGATTATATCCCCCCTAGTTTACGTGGTTGTGCCCTCTTAACATTTTTAAGCATCACCTGCTTCATTAGTTATCATTTAACAAGTATGCATAGATTAATGAACCTACAAACCATGCCTAGGCCAGCAGTCGAGAATAGAAGTGAACCCTCTAGCATCGGCCACAATTTTTACTGTTTTTCAGAAAATGGTTCCAATGCCCACTATAAATTAATTATGTTTAATTACACATGTCCTTCCTGTATATACAATACTTCTGTCTAGTTTCCACATCAACTCTCACCTGTTCGATTGTCAGTAGCACTTTTTCCAGACCCATCTGCCCGTCTCTTTCTGCCACTAGTGTTACAGGCATGTGCAGAAAACTGTAAAATCCATTCTGGACGGACCGAACCCAACATACCTCTTGTGTCTAGATATAGGAATTACAATGTACCAAAATCCACATGAAACCATCAAGATTAAGGACTTTGGTAGAGAACAATCATACCGTTCCTAGCCTGTTGGGAATTTGGGATTCCCAAATGCCAGATAACCTCAATTTTTTCCTTCTTTTATACAACAACATAACAACAAAGTCTAAATCCCAATCACTTGGGGTCGGCTACATGAATCCTTTTCCGCCATTCCACGCGAACCAATGCCAAGTCACCATATAAATCACAGTTTTCATGCCTTTTCGTATCGTTGATGTCCATGTTAACTTTGGCCTACCCCTAGCTTGATTAAGACAAATATCATCACACTTCCTAACTGAAGCACTAAGGGGCCTAAGTTGTACGTAACCAAACCATCTTAGGTGGTTTGACTGGTTTCCCCTCATTTACTCTACTACAGGAGCTACTTTTATCGTTTTTCGTATTTGTTAATTACAAATCCCATATATTCTAGTTTTACCGCACATCCATCCAAGCATTCGCATTTCTGCTTGTTAGCGTGTTTCTTCTTAGTAGCTCAACACTCAGTTCCGTACAATAGCACAAGTCTAACAACATTCCTATTAAATTTTTCCTTTAGCTTCACTGGTATACGTCAATCACATAAAACTCTAGATGCACTCTTCCATTCCATTCAACCCTATGACATATCCTCTTCAATCTCTCTATCTTGATCAATGATTGATCCTAGGAACCAAAATATTTCTTTTGGGGTATTTCTTCTCCATCGAACTTAAATTTCATTTCCCTAATACTTCTCTTACCACTAAAGTTGCAAGTCATATACTCTGTTTTGCTCCTACTTAAACCCTTTGACTTCTAAATCTTCTCTCCATTAACCCCATTCTTTCTTTCATCGATAAGGAGAGCATTATCGACAATTAGCATGCACCAAGGTATATCATCTTGTAGATGTCTAGTTAGTACATCCATAATAAGGCAAAAAGATACGGGCTAGGTCGATCGTGTAGCCCTATAGTGAATGGAAACTCGCATGTCGCTCCAGTCGTGATTCTAACTAACGTCGATGCCCCATCATACATTATCTTTAATAATCTCAATATATCTCATTTTTAACTCCTTTCTCTTCTAGATCGATCAAATTACCTCCCTAGGAACTCCATCGTATGCTTTGTCTAAGTCAATAAATACCACGCGTAGATCCTTTTTTCCTACCCTATAGCGTTCCACCAATCTCCTTTAATAGCTGGGGACAATACTACAACTCAATTCAATTCAGTTGTTGGTCAGCTACATAAATCCTCTTTCGCCATTCAACACAAGAAAATGACCCAGATATTCGATGAGAAATTTCTGTCATATACAATGTTTGACAATCAATTTCGTGATTCAAACTTTAGCAAGACGATAAATGAAGGATCAGCTCCGTAGCGGCACTGCTCGAATAAATCCAATGTAAAAGGCTACCTTTCAAAGCAAAAGAGATTATCCTATGTTACACTCCATGATGAAGAGGTTTCTAGATGTCCACTTTCATTTCAGGTCAATAAACAAGAGAACCTAAATTTCTCAATCATGCAACCCATTAAAGCCGGTGAGGGTTTTCAAAACCATCACGCATTATCCTCGTGATTCGCTAATCCAGAAAATTTCACAATTAATCTGAAGAAACTGAATGCAATCCATCCAAAATGACTAAGATCAGAAATCACATTAAAAAAAAAAATGCATAAGAGTTATTTCTTGTAAATTAACCTGAACATATGTGTTTGCTGCAGGTAGCATGTGAAGATTATGTCCCCCGGTAAAAGCTGGAAAATGTGATATTAGCAAACTTATCAGTCACTGTATAGCATCTGCTAATGACAAGAGATAAAGCATGAATAAATCCTCGTCTAAGATTAAGCCCTACTGTACTACAAAACATAAACAGCTTGTGGAGTATTTATTACCATTAAGCGCCCATGATCCAAAGAATCTTGTAAAGAAAAGCATTGCCACACCACAAGATAACCCAATAAAAAGCAAGGTAGATATCTGATGCTGCACTTCAGCTTCATCCTGCACCATCACTGATTAGTCAGAACGTTGTTAACATGAGACAGTAAAAGAAGTATGAGGAACAAAATACCTACTGAACATGCTCAACAGAAAATAGAAATACTTATCTTTATGGTATAGGTTGCATGAGTGCACTAACAATCATACGAAAGGATTGATCTGTAACCTTTCTCCCACCCAAAGTGACTATGAGTTCATGATATGCCGCTATATCACATTATACTTACGTTGAAATATTTCCATATCACCATGGCATTATGACTTATAAAATCTCTTGTGAATTGAAATTGAGCAACTGAGGAGACAAGCCCAACTTGTAAGTCTTGGCATTCAACTCTAGCAGTGGGCTTGTTTCCATATTATGTATGCTGGCTATCACATTATTGTCTCACTGTGTAGCTAGCTAATACAGGCTTTCAAGTCTCTTGTACATGACCGGACCATGATTGAGGATCTACTTTCCAAGTGCCCAATTCATGGAAGAGTACGTATATGACACACCAAATCTCCATCATGCTTTTATCCAAAGAGACTATCAAAACAACTATGCCACTATAAGCATATACATATGGAATATCCACATATCAAAAGTGACTATGCTTAATATGGAATCTTTACCGAATATTCATTAAAGTTTGTGTTGTCAAGTCCAAATCTACCTTTTGCCATACTTTATCAGTGTACTTGTGTCCATATCATTTAAAGAGCACACCTCAAAAATGACTGAGTCGCGGTGCTATAGTAATGTGGTATCTTTATGTCACACTACATTTGCCTCCCAACCTTAGCCTAAAGCATGTCGAATGATCCAGCTCCCTCTAATAGTGCTAACTCAAAGCAGAATGATATATACCTTCAGATGTTAGGCTCGAGGAGCTTGTAAAGGCTCAGTACGACCAATTGACTAATTGTGTGGTGGATCCTACGAAGTCCTACAGGAAGTGCAGCACAAAGCCATTTATGTGCCCTGTTGTACCATGCCTTCAGAGGGTAAGAGAATGGATGGATTACATGGAGATTCTGGATCATCCACAGCATTACTCTACATGGAGAAATTGTGGTTGGATTGGGAATGCCAATCATAAGACATTAATTGATTATCTAAAAACTGGCGTCTATCGACATTGGTCTCTCCGGGAGCAGCCATCGAGATTGAAGGATGAACCCTCCGAGGATATGGTGGAGAGTGGCGGAGAAGCATAGGGTTGGTTCAAAGTTTATGTATCAAAAATGAAATTATGTACCATTTTCTGTTTCTCCAACTATTAAGTAGTCCCAAATTCCTAATCTTTGTGTTTTTGTCTTTCAGCCACTATAATAGAGACATAGGGAGTATGAATATAATGGCAACGGTCAATCAGCCAAAACTAGAAATTTAACTTCATCAGCTCAATAAGACTAACAATAAACCTGTTTCGCGAGCGAAGTGGCAACCATATTTGAGGTAGCGATAGATAGAAACATAAATATATAACTCATATAATCACATAGCACCGTTCCCGGCCCTGCCATCAAAAAATTCAAAAGCAAAATGTAAGACATTCAAATCAAAGAGCAGTAACTTACAATTGAAAAAAAAAAAATAAGAATGAAAAATCAATGTACACCTAAAGCAGCAAGCTCAATGGAACTAGATTGACCGATAACAGCGGTGTCAATCAAACTCATCAAAGGCCCACATAACCAAAGCCCCGTGGCCGGCCCCGAGAACTTAACAATCTCCACCATTTGTTCCCAAATACTTTCATTCCGGGCCAATTCAACTTCAATCCCACCATTTCCTCGTTCGTCCACATCAATCGAGGAAACACAAGCTTCATTTTCGTCATTCACAATGAAAACCTTGGATTCCTCTTCGATCACCTCATGGCTAGGGACAATGCAGGCCGCAACAAACTGATTCCGCTTCCGGAACGAGAATCGAAGCGCCGATCGAGAGATAGTAACATTACTATAACGGCGTTTCAGTAAGGAGGAGGGGGTGAGGGATTGGTTGATTAATCTTCTAGGGTTAAGAAATGGAATGTTGGTATGGCGGGCAAGGGTTTTGAGCTCCATTAATGGAGGGGAAAAAGTTAGCAGGAAAAGTAAACGTTTGGGACGGGCGATTTGAAATGGGGGAAAAAGGGGGAAGGAAAGGGTTGTAATTCGGCCACGTGAAAATGTGGGGTTTATTTTCTCGTGTCCAATTTGGGCAAGTAACTAACAACGACCACATAGCGAGCTTGACGGAGAGGAGAGTATTTTGGATTGGCTACGGTTTTGGGGAGCAGGGCGGGTTTGTATTTCAGCAAGTTGGGCAATCAAACACGTGGGTTTTGGAGATGTAGGTCCCTATTAGAGTGACTCTTGACTTGAGTGTGAACCCTAGCGGCAATGCTCGCCCCGAATCCGTCTTGTTGCCCGATCCGAGCTCTATAATTGATTCTAAAATTATTGAGGGCCTGTTCTCTTATTAGGTTTCTTTAATTTTGAAAATTTAATTTTTGAAATTGTTGTTCACTACTAAGTTTTTATCAATTTTTTTCTAATTTTTTCTAAGACACCTATTATTTTACTGCTGCCTCTACCCTCTAAACCTATATACCCAAAAGTCAAAATATTACTTTTCAAACATTTGTTTCTCTTTCCTCTCTCTCTCCCTCCTGCTCTCTTCCTCACCAGTGACAACCTCCCATCTTCGGCTCAAATCCGCCAATTCCGACAACCTCCGTAGATTTGCCACTCCGTCGTCTTGCTCTCCGGCACCGGATCTTTCTATCCCTTCCTAACTTCGGTGTCTTTTTTGTGGATGGAGGCGGCGGACAAGTCGTGAAACAGGTTTTCCCCTGAATCGGATCAAATCCGCCTCTTCCTCACCTCTGGAACGAGAGGGAGAGAGAGGTTACGAATCTTTTTGCTTGTCCGCCATGTTTGAATCTTTTTGCTTAGTTGGCCGGTGC
>JAOWAN010000047.1:11992586-12004153 GCA_028566635.1 Lobelia cardinalis
GGAAGGGGAGGCGGAGGCGGAGGAGGCGCTGCCGCTGCTGCTATTGCTGGTGTTGTTGCTGCTTGGGTGGTGGCGGTGATGAGGTGTTGTCGATCGATTCCCAGTTTAGTGTCTCTCTCTTGCTGGAAGTCTGCGAAGCGTGGAATGAAATGGAAAGCCCAAAACCAAGTAAAGTAAAAACCTAAATCCAGCATAAACATAAAAATAAAATTTTTAAAAATTAAATATCTTATGCGGGTACGCGGGTACACCCGCCTAAGATAATTCAACCCGCTTACCCGCCCGCCTAAGAAGAACCCGCATATGACCGCATCGCTTAACCCGCAAAACCGTTTAACCGCAACTTGGCGGTTTGGGCGGTGCGATGCGATGCGGTTGAGCGGGTCAACCCGCATAAGTAACACCCCTAGCAGGGTTTCTGTAATTTCGGATCCATTTGCTTGTCGAATATTATGTTACTCCCTCTTTTTCTAAATGAGTGTAATGAGTTTTTGCCATCATTAACGAATTCCATGAGCATCTTGAACATATCCTCCCCTTGATCGATGAGCTCATTATCTACTATTGTGATGTTCGATGGAATATAAAAGTGACATAAAATTATGTAAAAAAATAGTTATGAGAGAGAAAATTATATTTTTAAAACTAACATAATGAATATCGTTTTTAACCTCTTTCAAACTTCATGCGAAAATCATTCTTAAAGAACACACCCTTAGCCGTTGAGAAATATGGGAAGGGAACCCCACAAGGATCATGACTACTACAATACTTCATGCTCCTATCGCCCCCCCTGGGGTATTGGGTACATTCAACAGTATTGGAATGCTACACAGAGATCCATAATAAAATGCAAAACTGGAAGAAAAGTTACATAATTTCAACGTTAGCAAATTACAAATATGAACTCTTCAATGCAGAATACTACTGATATCAGTTCACAAAACAGACTTTCGAAATTGACTCATCTCTGTCAATCTGATTTATCGCAACAAATACATAAATAGTTACCAGAACATCTACAGTGCAAATGATCCGATTATTCTAAAAATGGAAGAGGACTCACAATTCAGATGAAAGGACAGAATAAGAGCAGGTGCCGTCAGTCCCCCACACAGTGCCAATCGATCTCTCAATACCTCCTTGGAAAGCGGTCCATGAACCTTGCAGAGGGACACTCAAACGCCAGGTGACCTCTTCCTCCGCAGTTGTGGCATATCATCAGGGCCACACAATCACGGCTCATGTGGCCCACTTGTTGGCAGTTCCGGCACACAATGTCTCGATAACCTCCCATACCACCACCCATGCCGCCGCCGCCACCACCGCGGGGGCCGCCACCCCTCTCATCCATCATATTTCCCTTTGGGCATTCACGAGCCACGTGCCCTGATATATTACACAAGTTGCAGACTGGATCATTCAGACAATCACGAGCCAGGTGGCCAGTCTTCCTGCAGTTCTTGCACGCCTTGTCATTGGTACAGTCTGCGGCCACATGGCCTTGCTTATAGCAGTTATTGCACAGCCTCAAATCACCGGGTGGCAATGGAGGAGCTGTGCACTCTCTCGCACGGTGTCCTGTCTTCCCGCAGGTATGGCATATGCCCTCGTTCGGACAATTTCCTGCCATGTGCCCAGGTTCTCGGCAGTTCCAACAAAGAGATTTCGTGGTGCACTCAGATGCAATATGCCTGAATAAAATATTTTGAATTTAGCGGTAAGATGACATATCCGAGAGCATGGTAATGACAATATTTCCCTTTTCGTGAAGGAAAATAGTCCATGCGTCAAAAATAATTGCAATCTCAGAGAGAATTATCCGTTAAAGTGGAGAAATGTGTCTAAACTTAACCAGAAACTTAAGTACTTATCCCAAAATTTATTCAGGTAGAAGAATATTAGCTACGGAAAAATCACAAGGTTGTACTTGAGAGTTCGAGGATTTTCCAAAATCATTCTAGACAATTTAAGGAGAAACATAATTAGTAATGCTTCGAATGCAATATATACATGTGCAAAAAACAAGAGATTGTGCCATGATCATCCTTACCCAGGGAGACCGCAGTTGTGGCAGATAGCAACATTAGGGCATTCTCTAGCATAGTGACCTGGCCTTTTGCAGTTCTTACACAGGTTGTTCTGGCTGCTAATAGAAAGAATAAACTACAGTTGTTATAGTTCGTATTAAGAAGAGAGAGACACCAAGGTAAACAGAAAAGAATATCTGCCACATAGCATAGGGAGCTAGAAATTCCGAATAAACAATATATACACCAATTCCTATCCCCTTCGTCCCAAAACAAAGCATCCCCCTCTTTTCCAAACAGACCCAGAACAGCAACCATCGCCAGATAACAATGATGCGCCCAAACTAGCACCACATACATGACTGGTCCGATGATAATACCGAATGAAAATCGAAATTAAACAAAGATTAGACCATCCTACCACAAAGCAGTCCCATTAAGAATTTCTTATTTAGACTGCACAAACACAGAAATGTCAACCCAGCCAAAAAATGAAACTGTTAGATAATGGACTGCTAATTATAAGCTACCAGGTTTTTGATCCAGACTTTCAAAATTTACACTTCCATCCTCTTCGGTTCTTCCTTGTATACTATAAAAAGATATTATCCGCAAACATTTCCCCCTTTTCACTCAAGACCTGATGTTAAAATTGTACTTGAAGAAATGCAAAATGCTAAGTTGTTAAAACTTAATACATAACCGAGTATGTTTATGCCAATAATATGTACAACATATTATGTCATCACGAGTAAATTCACCTTTTAAATACTGAGCAATAAACTATATAAGTCATCAACAAATTAAGTGGATAAGAAACGAAAGCAAGAAAAGAAGGAAACATGTCCTATTTTGAGACTTTAAGATCAAGAAAAATTCATATAAAATCATCACTACTCTATAATGACATTTACTAGAAGAATCATTTTCCTGACTTCCCACCAACATTTGCCTACATAGAACAGTCAAAAAGAGCAATAAACAAGTAAATGATAGAAAACCTGAAACCCCGACGAGCATCCCTCCGGTATGGTGCATCACGATACGAGCTGCGCTGAGTTCGGATCTTGCGATCCATAGGGCTCCTGCTTCTGCTCCGGCTCCTGCTCCTGCTATCTGAGCTCATTTTCAATCTCTCCCAGTTATAACCAACCACCACTTATCTGCAATAACACCACTACACACCACCGCTGCTGCCTCCTCCCTGTCCATTGCAACCACACCCAAGACCATATCCATGAGTCCAAAATCCAATTCTTACTCTTACCCTTTCATGTTATCAAGCACCAGATCCCGACACTACCGAACATGCACTTTCAACAAACAAACCACCTCATATCACTTACATACCACAACCGAAAAATGGCGAACATAACTACCCACTACTCACCCACATCTGGCAACAAATACGCAAGCATCCATGGACAAAAGGCAAGGCCCATAAAAAAATTCTATGATGACAACAAAAGAGCACTACTCAAACAAACTCCAATTTCATGGATAGTGCCTGAAATAGAGAACTATCGTGCTCCAGTTCCACTCAGATGCACTTATTATGACTAGCAGACAGATCCCTTATTTCTCTTCTTCAAAAAAAAGTAAGACTGTACATGCAACAAATACCAACAAACAGAATTTTTTACAATTTCTTTTTATCAAGTCTTGCTATATGATTTCTAGCGCAGTAAAGTTGCTCTATTGTGTGGCCCGAGTGTCAGGTTTGAACCACAGAAACTGCCCCTCTGCAAGCCATGGGCCCACGGCTGGGCTGCTATCACCAGACACCCTCCCTGAAGCCCAAGCTTGCAAGAGCTTCATGCCCTCATTTGGCCTATAAAGGTCTTGGAAACAGAAATTACCCACTTAAATTATGCAGTAGGCAATTGAACAAAACTACACAAAGATACAACCTTCAGTCAAAACCTCCATCCATTTTGCTCAATCTATATACTCACGTAACAAGGTAGCACACAAATATCTTACACACCCTTCATTGCCCAGTATCAAAGTTTATATATTGCAAGTAGCACTTGCAATATATAAACAGATGGATAATTCAGTACGAGATGCCATGTAAGTGCATAGGAAGCAAGCTAGATATTGTCTCGGAAAAAAATCCAGCCGAAAGTTTTAAGAAAACAGATGGATAATTCTTCCTACATACAGGGTCTAAGATAGTCTTAGGATTGAAAAAGGCAAGGGAAAAAAAAGAATTAGAAATTAATTTCAGCTGCATTACAAACCTCAGAAGCTGATAGAACACATGAACAACTTATATGATGTTCAGTTTCAACTAATAACTGTAACCCCGGATATTTTTTAACAAACTTGTTGATGCTATACCACTTTACAGGACTTTCAACGTAAACACAAGTGTAAATTAAAGACTTTAAAACAGCACTATAGCTAAGCCTGCAAGAAGCTATTCCAAATACATAGATTTGCCCACCAAACAGGTTTTCCTCTTATTCTTTTATTTGCTAGGCCAATATCATTAAACAGCACAACCACACACAGCAACGTTGCCAACTGCCCGTTAATTTAGCTCTAACCTTCCCCTAGAAACACCTTACATTCTCAGGATCTACATCTCAACATTTAGAACAAAGTTTGATCGTATCTTTATGTCCATGAAGAAATAAAATAATTACATGTCCCCTTCACGAGACTCAGCATCTATTAATGTTATTCTTAAGGTCATTACTTATTATAATGTTTGAATAGGGTCAGAAATGATGTCTAATTACACAACTACTCTGAAAGAGAAATGCAAATTTTGAACATTAAAAGAGGAACAGTGACCAGTTTTGAAAAACCTAAACGAATATGCCCTCATAAAGGATTCCGAAAAAACAAGTGTCTACTAGTATGATAGGACGGACCCTTGGATATAACCAACTCCCTTTTCCAGTAAAACTTGAATGGATCAGAATAACCTTGAGTCAAAAAGACATTGAAAGCCAATCAAATTTTGGCCAAGTTCATTTACATCTTTCACTAGTATCTTCTTACCATCTTCACTGGCTATTTGCTCATTTACCGGTGAGTACAACTGGCAAAAGTTCATTTACTTCTTTGCCTTGTTTCTTCTTGTTCCCTTTACCGGCTATTGCTCATTGAACTGCGAGTTCCAACCACAGCTCAAGTGCTCAACCATAATGTAGGCAAGAGTCCGCTACCTAGCCCGCCCACTAGCCCACACCTAGC
Source organism: Lobelia cardinalis (assembly GCA_028566635.1). NCBI lineage: Eukaryota > Viridiplantae > Streptophyta > Magnoliopsida > Asterales > Campanulaceae > Lobelia > Lobelia cardinalis. The sequence goes on from JAOWAN010000047.1 coordinate 11,997,824, forward strand.
GCCGCATCTTGGGTCAACGGCCCATCACATGCGACCCAAAAGTCCATGGATGATTTGATGCTAGGGGGGTAGTAAAAGGCTACTAATAAACCACACGAAATTCCCACTTCTTACCGATGTGGGAATATGGGGTGTTACACACTCCCCCACTCAAATCCTTGACGTCCTCGTCAAAGTCGAACCAATACCAAGACCGTCCCCCAGGACGAGCTCGAAAGCTTTCCGGCCAGGGGTCGGCTCTAATACCATTTGTAACGACCCGAGTCAGAAGACCCAATCCGCTACCTAACCCGCCCACTAGCCCACACCTAGCGCCGCATCTTGGGTCAACGGCCCATCACAGTCAACCCGAAAGTCCATGGATGATTTGATGCTAGGTGGGTAATAGGAGGCTACTAATAAACCACACGAAATTCCCACCTCTTACCGATGTGGGAATATGGGGTGTTACTCAGTCACATTTTCATGTCTCACCTACTATCTGCAAATCTGACTACTAAAATATGGTGGGACTCATTAACATCCTATAAAAAGCTATGTCAAACCATCATAATGCGTCTGCATTCAAGCTGAAATTTTTTGACTGGTCTAAACATATTTACATGAGGCCTTGGATTAGGCATCACAAGAATAGACATACATAAACTACCAGATCTGCCATCTCCATCTTGTTCAACTCCTACAATATCAATTTCACTGAAAGCCCTGGACCAGTTGTTAAGCTATGACAGTGACTACTAGTCCAAATGCTAGATCATCTTGCCCACTTATGCTCATCTTTCCTAATCCTCAGCAGACAACATATACCACTATCCCACCATATTACAGAAAACGTCAGTAACATCCAACTGCACCAACATGTAAATTATCATGACCGTAAGAATCCCCAGGAAGGCAAAATAAAATCCAAGTTGCAGCCACAATACCTATCATCCCCGCGTCCTTTCTCTACAACGCCATATTCAAAACTCTCTGAACACATCAAAATCTCATCAGTAAAGCCTGCGGCAGGAGTTCCATTTTTTCTTTGTTCACAAGTAAAATTTCTACCAGCATTGGTTTTTCACGAGTTCATTATGCAGCGCTTTGTCACATTCACTTCCTAGTCCTACCACAAGTACAATATAACCCCCAAAAAAGAAGTGAAAAGGAAGTATTGACATAGAGTCAAAGATGGCAATGGAAGAAGTCAGTAAAATAAGATACTGAACCCCGCAAAATATAATTGGGGTCAACACATTCAACTACTGATCCCCTTAACCAAAGAGATATACCATTCTCATTAGAGTCTATTACAAGTCAATGCCATCTTTTCCCAATAGACTTTTACCTTTCTCAAGCTGAATTTAGGATTTCAGTAACCAATCCCGGTAAAGCTAATCAAGCAACTCCCTAATACCCAGCTGAATACTGTTTCAACATAAACGGAATGACAGTTTTTCAGCTACTGCTCAAAACCGGAATTACGAGAATCAATTTCAAAAACATTTACCGAAATTTTGAACACCAGAGATGCTTGATTAAGTACCCCTAAAGATTTCCCTTTGAACACCAGAGAGGCTTGATTGAAAACATTTCCCTAAATCAATTTTGGCTACGGCTCAAACATTATTTATTTATTTATTTAGATTACAATTCATTATTTTTACGACATATACAGATAAAAATCATAATTTCAATCAACAGCTACGGGGAACATGAATCTAACAGACAGCAACAAATAAATTTGATACAGATAAGAGATCCATTACCTGTACCAATTGAGAAGCTAAAAGACTTGCTGACACTTTCGAATGATGAATCAGCCGGAGCACGGCCGTCGGGTTGTAAAAACTAAAAAGGGCATAAATTGAGGGATTTGGTAAGCAGCTACCATAATGAATCACAAACCCTAATCTATACGGATTGGGTGGGCCCATTTTGAAAATTTCGAATTTATGACTTTATGGCCCCACGAGATTAACTATTTCTAAATCTCATCCTTCAAGTTACAATTCGGCCACCCGATTTTACGAATTTAATTATTTTGGCATATATAAGGACTCAATAAATACTTTTCACTTTTTTCTGGTAAAAGATTATTAATAAATATTGTGATGAGAATACCATCTCAAAAAACAAATTCTCACTTTTATTTTTTTTTACTAAATTAATTTTGATCAAATGTTTATTTTAAAAATGTGATACATAAAATTATCAAAATAGCTATTGAAATACTATTAGATAAATAATCAATAGTTATTTTTATATTTTAATTACGTACTCCCTCGGTCCGAAAATGAGTAAGACTATTTATTTTTAATTAAGGATAAAAAATCTCACACATTTTGGGACGAAGAATTATATTTTACAAAATTTTGGCAAAAGTTGAATGAAATCATCAAAGTAGTCAAATGATAAGATTTTAGGGGAAAGGAGGTAATATGTGAAATGCAACTTTTAGTTGTAAAAAGAGTATTAGAAGTGAAAAGAATATGCCACATGGTCAATAAGTACTTTTGGAAAAAGCGATTCACGGTGACTCCCTTGCATTACCAAGTATGAGTGGTTTTGTTGCAGAATTAATCGTATGCAGTTACTAATTCATGATCTGGCATGGACGGGATAGAATGAAATAGAAAGAAAGACGGGAATGAGGCTCGATTAGAAAGAATAGGTGGAGAATGTTTACCAGAAAAATATATAAAAGATCATTCGGCCATGCGGGCTCTCTGTGCCAACAGCCGCGGTAATTCAGAGGATGCAATGCTTAAGGCTCTTGACTGAGTAGCAGGAGCAACTTTTAATTTATTATGAGCCCAAACGATGAAGTTCGAAACATTCATCATATCCGTCGTAGAAAAAAGAAGGAACGGATGGACAACAAAAGCACTTTTTGACTCTTTCATCTACTAGGGGATTTGGCCGTACGAAGGTAGTTTAGATCTAATCAATTTAATGAATTATTCCTTAATGAATTATTCCTTAATGAATTACTGGGTCACCTTGAGAGCGGTGCGCAACAAATTTACTAAAATATGTAATCATGACAATAAATGACAAAAATGCAGATGATATCAATTTTTTTGGAATGCATGACATCATTTGTAGATAAAAATTATGAATGAAGAGATTCTTACAGAACTCACTTGTTGCTTTTCTGGAGCACGAGGGAGAGCAATCCTCAATTTAGCACAAATTTTACAGGACCGGCTAAGTAGATCACCTAAGCAAGTATCAAATAAGGAAAAAACATATACGTTAATCACAATAGAAATACTAGATGTCAGGTGATGTTGGAAACTTCTTTGCAATGGGCACATGACATTGAAATGTTGAACAGAAAAAAACAAAGCAAAAAATTATAGTCAACAAGTCAATGAAATGCATGTATAAACAACTACAGTTTATGAAAATTATACTTAATTATACTTAATTATAATTATAAAGGTTAATGAAAATTCTATCATAGATCTAAAAAAAGGCTGGCCTCATCACAGTCTCAGGGATCTAAAAAAATATACCAAATTAAGAGAGCCAAGTCAAGTCACTGATCTAAAAAATACCAACTTAAAAGAGCCAAATTAAGTCAAAAATCTAAAAAAAATAGTCCATAATGTGCAAATACAGCCTTTAAAATTCCTTTTTCTTTCTTTAATGTCTTTTGTATTCAAATTTGTTGACATTATTTTTATCCTTAAAAGGATTCATATACTTCATGATTAGAGCTGTTGAGAATTTCTGTATAATTGATAAATCATTCAGTAAATAGTTTTTTCTAACTACTATCATCCAACTTTTGAAGGAAAATGAAAAGGAAAAATCAAGGAACTCTCTTTCAGCTCACATTCATTTCCAAGGACTAAAACGTTTCATCTCATTTCAGGGCAAGTCCTTTGAATTCCCTGCTATGGACTACATTAAGAACACTACTTGAACACAGTTGAGCTTCAAACATCTCTCTATTTAAAACCTACATAATAGAGTGCTAAGCTACCGGGGTCTTCTATGACTAAGGAGTCGAGGGAAAAGAAGAGACGAGAAGGGAAGGAGGGCGGGAGGAGAGAGGTAGAATCGTACCTGCGAACCGATGGAAGAAGCAAGACGCAGTGGAACTGGAGAGAGAGGGGTGTCGGGCCGTCAACGGCTCAGATCTGATGAGAGAGGGGTGTCGGCGGCTTAGATCTGATGAGGGAGGGCTGTCCGCGGTTGAGAACTGGTGAGAGAAGGATGAACGAGGCCGGTGCTTTCTTGGTGTTGGTGATGGATGGCCGGGGTCGGCGACGGCGACGGCGGCGGCGCTATTGAAGCTTGAAGAACGTCAGTGAGTGAGTGAGGTGCAAGAGGACTTTCGGGAGTGCAGAGAGCCGAGAGGCGAGAGCTAGAAGGAGAGAAGCGGCGTAGAAATAAAAAATGAGGGGAGAGGAGAGAACAAAGAGTATTTATACCTAGGTTACGTTGGGACTACTGATAAAATGAGAAATGAAAATAGCAAAGGAGTAGTCGGTTCGGTTCGGTTCGGTTGATTTGACACCTACTTTGTTCAAAATTGCAATCAAACCTATCATTCGATTTTTTAATTTTTTTAAATCAAAATCAAATGAAAATTTTGATTTGATTTATTTTTGATCGGTTTGATTGATTCGGTTTTGAAATTTTTTTGCACAGTCCTAATAAGTACCACAAAGATAACGATCTTGATATTTATGAACAATTATTAATCAAATTAGGTATTAATCAAATGTGATGGTACAATACAATGTTAGACATATTTGGAGAAAGGTTAATGAGTATATTAAAAAGTGTCATATGATTCGTATATACCATTAAGTTAAGAGTAAAATTTACGAAATAATTATTAGACTCGTGCAATTCTAAAATTTGGAACTGATGATAAGTTCGACTTGAGAGCTATCTTTCATTCCTATTTCAAACCTTGTTTTGTAGATATTATGTATAATCTATCCTCCAAAAGCAATTTTGTCAAGTTCAAGGACATTAAGTTTATATACCAAAAGTTCGAGGAACTTCGAACACTATTAAAGGATTGATTTAGAGGACAATTGATGCTGCAAAAAGCTTGGGCAGAGCCTTCGCCGGGACGGTCCTCCTATCGACGCTGAGCGGCGGTCCCGGGACTGGCCTGGCGATTTTAGTGGGATGGCGTGACGACCTCAGAGAGGATGGGGATCTTGGATGGTCTTGGAGACGGTATGACCACTTTGGGGAGGATGGATTCGGGGTTCAGTCCGTCATCTTTGGGTGATGTGGATCCTGCTAAGATGAGCAAATCATGAAGCCGAGCCGGGTTTTCACCCAGCTAACAGCCTCCGGCGTGAGAGTAAGCGTGGGGCACTGAAAGCTAAGGGGAAAAATTGGGGGTAAACCCAGTGTGTGCATGGCTGCAGGAGCCTAACTCTGGCTGCGGAGCCTATCTCGGTTTTTGGCCGTAGGGGCCTCAATGTATCTCGATCTATGGTCGTAAGGGCCTATTTAGGTCATTATCTTTATCTATGGCCTCAAGAGCCTCATGGGAACTGTTTTATCATGGCCGCAAAGGCCTAATTCCTCTGTTGGCCTGAAAGTTGGCCTAGCTAGGGGCGGAGCCAGGATTCGTCCGTCGTGGGGGCGAAATCGAATGGGGGTTCGGGGGAAGCGCCCCTGAAGAAAAAATTTTGATACAAAAAAATATATTGATTGATCGGATCCATAAAAAATTGAAAGCAAAGCCAAATGTCATAATAATTTACACACAAAATGATATGACAGTCATTTTTGAAAAATAAATAAAAAAACAAATTTATATTACAACAAAGGCGGCTGGACTCGATAAAGAAGAGTATTAGGGGGCGAAAGCTTTTATTTTTTTCGACAAATATTACTAGTATTCAAGATTTTTTCGTCGCGGTGGGGTCGGCCGACCCCGTCCGACCCCGCCTGGATCCGCCCCCGAGTTGGCCGGAGTGTAGAGAGAGAATGTGTATAGTGAATAATATCAGTGTTAATTGGCATAGTATTGAGCGTAAGAATGTCCATGAATGAGCGTTAGTTGGCCTACATTGGTCACCAAGATATTGGTACCTTTATAGGGGAGGTTGTTTGATGTCGTTGTCTTGGAGTGGAGTGGTGGTCCTCTTCCGAACGCGCCGCGGTCTTTTGACACCTGAGGAGAGGTGGTTTCCCCACTCGGATAAAGGGGGATGTTGACGTGCTACCCGTGAAGGGGTGACGGGCAGTGGGTCTCGCATGATGCTTGCGGGATTACATGTCTCGCCGGGTGATGTCGCCGTGAGGGTGGGTGTGATCTCGTCTGCATCTCTGATCTCGTCTGGGCGACGTTGTCTTGATCTC
>JAOWAN010000047.1:12007853-12018609 GCA_028566635.1 Lobelia cardinalis
AAAAAAAGAAAAAGGAATGAAAAAAAGTCAACAATGAAGGCATCCCTGAATCTCTCGACCCGACATGAATTCAGACCCTTTTTCCCTGTAACAGGCCACCACCGGTCACCATAAATTTTTGTAGTTTGACCGCCTCCAACTTGGAATCGAATTCCCTCTTTTAGTCGATCCTTAGCGTTCATTACAGCGCTAAAAAAATTGCTTTGATTTTCGACCAGACCCGCCTCAAATAAGCTCATGTGACGATAATAGCGAGCTTTTAGAACACGGGCCAGTAATGATTCTGGTTTAGAAATTAGCCTCCAAAATTGTTTCCCCAACATAGCTAAATTAAACTCTTTAATCCTCTGGAAACCCATCCCGCCTTCAGGAGATCGATAGACTAGCTTATGATTTGAATACTTTGAATTTGTTTGACCAATCAAAATTGACGCAATGACTCTGTTACCCTATTGGGTTAGGAGGGAGATTAATGCCGATAGGATTCACTCGTCTTGAAAATTGAAAAATGAGCTCTTCACTATGCCTAGTTTTTATTTTATATCTTTCTTCTTTTTCTTTCCCTTATTTTCCATTTAACATGGTGAAGGAGGTATACATAATTATATGGAAATTGCGAGAGTCACCCGAACAATATTATTGATGTAGTTGGCACAACATGTATAGTTAAACATAAATTTGGAATCTTTTTTGAGGAGAAGTATTTTTGATATTAGCGAACCGTAGTAAAAGGTTTAGGTTCGGATTACCGAGTCGATATGAAGTGATATAGTAATACCATTGTATCATATTTCGTGATCACTTAAGTGATAAATATCATTAATACGAAATATCACTTTTCATTTATATACCCTATATCTATACACTCTCACAAATCAATTCAAACATTTTACTTTATATTCTCCCTCATTTTTTCTCACATTCAAACTTTTCACATCACATTCTCTCTCATCTTTCCTTACATTCAAACCTTTCACATCAAATTCTCTCTTCTTACAATCACATTCAAATCTTTCACATCAAGGGGACAATTAAGGGTCCGATCACCGAATCGATATATGGTAATATTGAGTGATATGATACAATTCACAATACAAATATGAGATGATATGAGTTTATGAAGTAAAGATTAAATTGCCCTCATGATATGAAATATTTGAGTGTGATGTGAAAAGAGAGAATGTAATGTGAAAAGTTTGAATGTGAGGAGAGATGAGAGAGAATGTGATGTGAAAGGTTTGAATGTGAGGAGGGAGGAGAGAGAATATGATGTGAAATAGTTAAATTGATTTGTCAGAGTGTATAAATATAGGGGTATATAGATGAAAAATGACATTTTCTATTAATGATATATATCAATTAAGTGACGAAATATAATACAATTGTATCACTATATCATTTCATATCGATTCAGTGATCCGAGCCTTAGTCTTTACTTCATAAACTCAGATTACTCATATCATCTCATATTTATATTGTGAAGAATAACATATCACTCAATATTATCATATATCGGCTCGATGATGGAACGCTCGGAGATGTCATTTTAGCAACCCATATTTCGAATGTAGTCAAATGGGCTATGCACCCACCTCAGCCCAATGTCACAATCCCACTTGGGAGCAAAAATAGATCGGGTACTTTCTAACGTTTTCAGAAAATCCAGCAAACCCAAAACTTGCTGTAACCGCGGCCCATTACCACCTCTACCGAGCGGCCCATTACCACCTCTACTCCCACCCCCCCCTCTCTCTCTCTCTCTCTCTCTCTCTCCCCTACACGCACGCTGCAAACACACACTGAAAAACCTATTGATATCACACATCGGGAGGAAACGACAATCCCTTCTTCCTCCGTCTTGCGGATACAATACGAATCATTGATTTACTTCACTCGTATGCGTTTCCGTAACTCCTAAAAAAAACCTAGGGCTAGGGTTTTGAGATTCTCTTGTTGACAGTTTGAAGCCATGGACGAACAACCGAATGTCGAAGAAGAAGAATCAAGTACCAAAACCTTACAATCCGACTTTGTTTCTGATTACGCTCCTGTATTGGATGATTCCTCGTCGCTCGTTGAACGGGTTTCACCCATAGCAGCGAAAATAGATGACACGGTTGTGCCGGGGGCGGAGAATGTCGGTGAGCCATTGGCGGCTGCTGAAGAGCGTTTTTCCGGTGATGCGGAGTTTAGTGAGCTGGAGGTTTTAGGAGTCGGTACTGAGACATTAGTTGTAGGTAAGGAGGAGGATGAGTTGGACGGTGGGGCCAGCGGAAGTGAGTTGGTGGGAGTAGGGGCAGCTGTGGAGGGCATGGAATTGGGGGATTTTAGTGAGTTGGAGTCTTTACTGCCTGTTGAAGAGGAGGATAAAGAGGTGGAGGCCCAGGGGAGTGGAGAACTGGTTGCGGTTGTTGAAAGCGTAATGAGTGAGGATGAGAGGACGAATGTTGAAGGGAAAGTAGAAGATGATGAGAATGGAGCTGAGGTTGTTGAGGAGGCTTTGAATTTTGGGGTGAAGAGGGAGAGTGAGGAACCTGCTGAGGATTCTTTGCCGGTTGATACCGGAAATGGCGGAATTGAGGCAACTGTGGAGCAGGAGGATGATGAAATTAATGCAAACAATGAGGTTGAAGGCGATGATATCAAGGCAATTGAAGAAGTTGCAAAGGATGAAATTAAGGCAGCAGCGGAGGTTGAAGAGGATGAAGTTAAGGCAACTGAGGAGGTTGAGAACAATGATATTAAGCCAACCGAGGAAGTTGAAAAGGATGAACTTAAGACTACTGAGGAAGTAGAAAATGAGAAGGACGAAGTTGAGGCAATGCAGGATGAAGGGGATGAAATAAAGGCAATGGAGGAGGATATGGAAGGGCATGAAATAAAGACAATGGAGGAGGAGGTTGAAAGGGATGAAGTTGTGGCAACGATGCAGGTTGAGAAGGATGAAACTGAGGTAGTGGAGGAAGGAGTAAAGGGTGACGGTGAAGGAGAATCCATTAGGGTTGAAGATGACATGGATCTTGGCAGTATTAAAAAGGATGGCGAAGGGAAATCAGTTGCTGCAGACGATGATGAAGATGAAACATTGACAGCAGCAGAGGAGGATGTCCCGGAAGTGGAAATGGAGACGCCAGAGTCTGTGAAAAGCACTGGAGGAGGGAAGAGGAAGAGGGGGAAGAATTTGAAGGGTTCAACTACAAGATCTCCAGCTGCACGGAAGACCATTGAAGAGGATGTTTGCTTCATCTGCTTCGATGGTGGAGACCTTGTGTTGTGTGACCGCCGGTGAGTGTTGATGATAAGTGGAATTGGATTTCAAAAGTTTGGAATTAAATAGGGTTGTGGTTACAAGACTTTAATTTTTTTTTCTCTCCAGGGGTTGCCCTAAAGCATATCATCCTACTTGCGTTAATCGTGATGAGGCATTTTTTCAAGCTAAGGGACGTTGGAATTGTGGTGAGTGTCTTTCTCTTTTCAGTCTTTTGGTATATGCCACTCTTTTCCAGCTGTTCTTCCATTTTATCTGATATTTGTAATTATTTTCTAAAAAAGCTCTATGCTATTATATTGATGCTATCTTTCATGCAGATTATTGATTCATGTATTAGTCCCAACTGATTGCATAATTTGGACAAAGGTAAAATTGAGTTGACATAGACAAGCCGTGCATGTACATAGTATTGAGGAATAACCCTTCTGGAGTGTGGCCTGGACTCCTTGGTTTGTCCATCAGAAAATTATTTCCAAGCAATATTTAATATAACAAGCAACAGTTAAACCAACTCATATAATTTTTTAATGAATTGTTTTGTGCACACTTATGAACATCTTCAATTCTCCATTAGCATATTAGATTAAACCAGCAGATATAATAGAGGTTCGAATTTTGGAATGAAATGTAAGGGAAGGTTGGCCTTAGCATTTCGAGTTCTTGTCTAATACTTCGCAAACTCGTTGTAATAGAAGTTAAGGATTACAAACATGGTTAGATATGCAAAGAAAGACGACACCAAGCAATCTCGAAAATGTTCTTTTTCTTTTTCCTTAGACAAGAAGGACAAAAGGAGTTTATTTCTTAAACTAGTTTGTCCTATGCAACTCATCAAAGAAGTTTATTTCCTTTGTATAGTTTGTTGGGGCTAGTTACCAGCACAAAGTATTCATACAAGATTTATTATCCTTTTTCTTTTGTTTCTAGCTAAAATGCTTTAATCAATCGATCTGTCACATAATGGTGTAAACAAAGGAATCTCTCAAATGTCATCATATTTTCCTAGTTCTACTATATGTGGGGGTTAGTCTAAAGGCTTCTTTTGCAGTGGGATAAAGATTATCTTATTGTCCACTTCAGTTTGCCTCACAAAAGTCACTGTCCTCATCACTTGAATGCTTGGGCTTTCCTTGACTTGTTTCTAAGCCTTGACATCCATATTTCTAAGCCTTGACTTGTTTCTGCTCTTGAATTATGATGATATACTTTTGAACTTTTCTCAAGTTAGCACCCTTTCTTTTGTCATCTATACTTTATTTCTTCTTTGTGTTGTTTGCCTCACTTGATATAATTAATTGATCTATGCTGTCTTCAGGGTGTGTGTTTTACCTTGATTCCATTTGTTTCTAAAGTCAAGTCTGTTAGATTCTCTTGGCTAAGGAATTTCATTTGCTTTATCAGGTTGGCACCTGTGTAGCGTTTGTGAGAAGGATGCTTCCTATTTCTGTTATACATGTACCTTTTCCTTGTGTAAAGCATGCATCAAGGATGCCGTTTTATTGTGTGTTAGAAGGAACAGAGGCTTTTGTGAGACTTGCATGAAAACAGTGATGCTAGTTGAAAATAAAGAGCAGGGAACCAACGAGGTAATGTAGTTGTTCCCATTCTCATTTTCCTTTACTTTTTCTTCTGATGCTCCACGGTTCATGGTGGTTGTGAGGAGAAGTATCATACTCAATGAAGTTGGTGTCTGTATTTTGCTTGCTATTTTGGTAATTTTCTCGTCACTGCACATGCTATTCCCACCTTTAAAAGCATGCTTGCTTCTGCTGAGTAACTAGCTCTACAAATTTGGGTAACTGATATGTTTGAAATTGTAGCAGTGCAATGGTAATTTATGTGGTACACATGGCTTTAACAAATTGACTTGGTTGAACTTTTAGAAAGTTTGCTTTTCTTAGGTGAACTGCCATGGGTTTTCAAATCATCGTTTTGGGGCAAACGATGTCTTAACTTGATGGTTACTGTTTTACTCTTCCACTTAGTATGTCATAGAAAGTCATCTGATATTTACTTTGGTAATTACTGCTTAATGTTCCAAGGTATTCCCTTGTTGTGAGTGGCGGATTTAGAATTTAAGTTGAGGGCATGCATTACTTAGTCTGCATTAAAGACACACTTATTTTCTTCTGTGAACTTTATTTTGAATTTTTAACACTTGTAGACAAAAACCATAGAGGAATATATAAAATGTTGAAGTAATAGAGCAAAAACAAGTTCCGTCTAAAAAAAAACAGAGCAAACACAAGTGAAAACCAATTAAAGGAAAACAAAAATTATTGGCGACCAATTCTAAATACTCAAAATTCTCTTGCCTTTATAATTTCACATTGCAACCTTAAACACTGGGAAAATTGTATAGCATCAACTTGCACGAACTAAGAAAAAGAAAATAGAAGGGAAATGAAAAGAAAAATTTGAAAATCCAGGTAATGTGAATAAATGATTTTGGACAAGCATAGATCTGCAAGTGCTTGTAGCTGCTATAGCCACTACGACTGAGATCTCATAGTAAGTAACCACTGCCCTCTTGGGTTTTGTCTCTTGTAATCCATCAAGCTGCTGAAGGTTCATTTTGAAAGAATTTAAATGGATAATTGTGTAGTCGATAATTCATCTTTCCAGATGTCATTTTGTGGATATATGTATAATTGAATCGTAGAATGGCTTTTAAGAATTGAATATGTAGAAGTTTTTCGTGCTAGTGTCTCAAAAGGCTAGAAGAGTAAGCAACATACTCTTAATGTCTATATGCACCTGTGCTTTAAATATTTCCAGTTGATTTGAGTTGCTATTTTTTCTTTCTTTCGTGGAAGTTGTAGATAAGAATGTTGCTACACTATTGGTTTACACATGTATCATTACTTTATTTTTTTCTATTTTTTATTACTTAAGGTGCTACTGAAATTGATTCCGGATTAATTTGGGTGATATATCACCATCTGTATAGAAGAGAGGTGTGAAGTCGAATGAAATGGAAAAAATTGTGGGAAAGGATGTTCTGTTAGGGGTACGCATAGAGGTGCTGGGATGACATGAAATTAGTTTGTGGTTGTTGGGACTTGGGGCATATTTGTTGAAGGCATAAGGCTGCTTAGTCGTTGATCAGTGAACCACAATGATTAATTTGGCTTTTGAACATTTCAGTTGTTATTACATATTATGCCAAACTATGCTCCGTATTTTGAAGGGGCTAGGAAATACTAGGAATGCTATATTAGTGATTTCATGGGATACACTAAAAGAATCACATAGTGGCAACTTATATGTGTTTGATGACGTTTTTTATATGCTACGATGCTGTTACTTGCTAGAGTTCGAAGGCCTGATCAAGCATATCAGAGAGCATAGCAGATCCCAAAATCCCATGCAGTTTGATTGTAAGCAAGTTGATTTTGGTTTAGTTAAGTTTTGTCGAGGTCCTCCATCCTCCATGATCAGTTGAACTTTTGGGATTAGTTATTTGAGCTAGAGTAGTACCAGAGTTGAGCTGAGTACCCAGACATTCCTCTTCCAAACTTGACTTTTGTTGAGTCTCGCGATCTAATCATACTAGGAATCGAGTTTTTGGAGTCAAGTTAGGTATGGCAGGTTTTTTTGTCCTTTTATTTTTCTACTCTATAATATTTGAATTATTCATGGAAAAATTATGTAAATTCGGGTCAAATATATTTAGCCCCCCTCCACCAAGTATGCACCAAATTAAACTTATAACTCTTAAACAAAATTTGTCACAGGTGTTCCCTTGATGTTGAATTTTGTCTCACATAGAACACCCCACTCAAGCTGAAGAAACTTACTCAATGATCACCGCTAATCACTTTTGGTTCTGACACGAGTGGACGTTAGTGAATCTAACGTAAAGTGTCATTTTCAAAGCACATGACCTGCATTGATGCTTAAAGTACGGTCTTACCCCTATAATTTGGTCGAAGTAACTGAGAAAGATAAAACCATGTAAATAAAAAGAGAAAGAAAGTGAAGCAAAAGTTAAGAAAATGAAAAAAATAGAAGAAAAATATTGTAAATAAGTTGGTGGAGAAACTGAGAAACTCAAAATCAAAATAAGCTAATATATAAAAAAATCAAATGTATCTTGTCTTCAATTTACTCTAATTTCTATATCAATTTACTATAATTTCATCCATCTTATTTACATATTTTTGAGTATATTTAATCCTTTAATATGTATATATATGCATATAAATATATGTATTCTCATAAGTTATTATATTTACTTTTTGGAACATCAATTTCCTCAAAATTCTCTATCTTTTTCATTTACATATTTTAGATTATATCTAGTACTTTAAAATGGTGAAAGCTAACTTCTCCACCTGTTGTTATAAGTTAGGCTTGTACCCTATTATTCTTGACCAAAATATCCTCCTACTTATACCTTTACTAGCATTCAAAATTGAGGACTTCTTGTTCATTCTAAATTCCTACTTTCTCTCTCCTCTTCTCCTGCAAGTTCTGCCACCATTTCCGAACTCTTAACTCAGCAAATGCATTGTAGCATTACCTTCACCACCCCAAATACAAGGGCAAATAATTTAGTGCTACAGCTAAATGTTTCCCACGATGGTCGTTATTGTCCTTGTATTCGAAGCTACAGTTTTTTTTTTCCTCTCACTGAAATCAAGAAGTCATTAGATGTAACATGGGTGCCCTATTGGTGGATAATTGGCCGGTCCGGACTGGGCCAGGTAGTCAAACTTCTTGGTTCAAATTCAACTTGCAGCACGAACTGACTACTTTGTAGATTTTTTTTTTGGAAATTTCACTTAAATCGTTTTAGTCCAACGTTAAAGCTCTCTGATTTTTCTTTTTATCCCAACAAGTAATGGAAAAGTACGTTTTAGTTTTGCCGTGTTCCTTAGTATATGCTTCACTGTGCTTATAATGTTTTAAGTACCTTTTTTTGAAAGCGTTCTATCTTTCATCCATCATCTTGCTTTTACATCTTGTATACTTTTATTAGATCTGTAAGTTTTTCATTGAAAGTTTGAGGATTTGAACCTTCCAGAGGATTGGCATTCAAGGTTTATAACTGTGAGCGTATAGGTTTTTTCTTTTTTCCGTCCTTTTTATATAGGGTTCGTTTGGATGGTATATTTTAAGTGATGTTTTTCGATGTTTTAACTTGGGTGTAAGAAACAGGGGTTTTAAAATAGTAGGTAATGTGAGAGAAAATCGTAAAATTTGATACGAAAAACAGGTCATGGAACACTAAACTAAGGTTTATCAGAAATAGAAATATTTAAACAGGTCATCCAAACCCTCCCATAGAATTCTCCGATGTTTCAAATTATTGATAGTTGTTTTTTTTTCTTATGACTAAAGGTGTGACTTTACTTCTTGCTCTTAAATTGCTTCTATTACAATCTAGCTTCACAGGTGTAGAATCTGATCAGGTCCCATGTACTTTACACCAAGATCAAATGCCTACCTTTTCTTTTCTATTGTCTGTTAGAATAAGCAGTCAGTATATTTTTTTTCTGGCTGCCTTAAGTGGATTAATATGCTTTTCTATCTGTCTTTTAAAGTGCTCTGATTTCCCTTTCCTTGACTGCTCAACTTGTGTAGGAACCCGTGGATTTCAATGACAGGAGTAGCTGGGAGTTTTTATTTAATGATTACTGGACTGATTTAAAAGCAAAGCTTTCCCTCTCTGTAGATGAGCTTGCTCAGGCTAAAAATCCATGGAAAGGATCAGAATTGGCCAGCAAACAGGAATCTCCTCCCGAACAATTTGACGTTAAAGATGATGCAGGCTCTGGTTCAGATAATTCTGCTGAGAATATAGAAGCAAGCAAGAAGAAAAGAAGAAAGACTAAGAAAAGGGCAAAATCCGTCAGCAAAGAAGCAGACTTGAGCACTGCAGCAGTGGTAGTTGGTGCTGAAGGGAACTCTAACATTGTCAAGGCGGAGTGGGCAACAGAAGAGCTTCTGGAATTTGTTATGCACATGAAAAATGGTGACAGATCTGTTCTGTCTCAGTATGATGTGCAGGCTCTCTTACTTGAATACATCCAAAATAACAAACTTCGTGATCCTCGCCGTAAAAGTCAAATTATTTGTGATGCAAGGCTCGAAAATTTGTTCGGCAAAGCACGTGTGGGGCATTTTGAAATGTTAAAACTTCTTGAATCTCATTTTCTGATAAAAGAGGATTCGCCAACGGACGATGTTCAGGGAAGTGTTGTTGATACTATGGATGATGATGAAACCACTGAAGCCCTGACGAAGAGCAGCAAAGATAGAAAACGCAAAATGCGCAAGAAAGGTGATGGGCGAGGACCTCACTTTAATCGCGAAGATTATGCTGCAATTGATATTAACAACATAAGTTTAATTTATTTGAGAAGGAAGTTGGTAGAGGATCTACTTGAAGATACTGAAAAATTTCAAGACAAGGTTGTGGGTACATTTGTGAGAATAAGGATTGCAGGCACTAATCAAAAGCAAGAACTATATAGGCTTGTCCAAGTTGTAGGTACTTATGACCATCCTTTTTCTAACTATTCCGGTATGAAGATCTATTTCCTAATTCAGTCTAGTCTCCATATGGTTAAGTACTGGGTAATTGCCATGCCAGACATATGTAAATGGCAATCATTCATTACACCATGAAGAATTGATGATCCAGGTTCCTTGTATAGATGTTGCATATCTGAGATCCACATAATTTGATTCCTAATATTCTTCATGGTTTTATATACAGGTACAAGCAAAGCAGCAGAGCCATACAGACTTGGCAAGAGAACAGCTGATATCATGCTAGAAATATTAAATCTTAACAAAACCGAGGTTGTCTCGATCGATACCATTTCGAACCAGGAGTTCACGGAGGTGACTAGATTTAGAGGCATTGTATCAGAAGATATTATACTTATCTTCTTCATTCAGCTTTATTTAATGAAAAACTGGAGTCTTGCAAATTATGTTACCTTGACCCTAATAATTTGGCCATATAGCCGGGTTGACAGGATCCGGGTGCTTATACGGGACACAGGTCACATTCGGCATATCTAGAGCAGGCGATAGCGAGAGAGAGCACGCATAGTTTAGCAAATAAAATAGTAGTACAGATTGCCCCTTGATATAGATCAGGATGATTGTATGTTTTCCCTTCTCCCCCTCTTACGAGCTTTGGTTGGATTGTCCCCCTCCTTTGTGTATTTCCTTTTATTAATAAAGTTGCTCAGGCTGCCATACCTGTTTCCTGATGAAAAAGTAAAAATAAAATATAAATAAATAAAATAACAGAACAGATTGCCCCTTGATCTATTTTTATTTTAAACACTTGACTGGATAATTTCGGATATTACTCTTAATCGTATTATGTTTAAAATATAACTAATCAATTATAAGATGTGTTTGGTGTCTAAAATCCTTGGTCGAAACCAACTTTCTACAAAAATGGTATTATTATACAAGTTTTTAACAATGCTCTTATTATATTTTTGAAAGAAAAATAAT
>JAOWAN010000047.1:12018709-12044339 GCA_028566635.1 Lobelia cardinalis
ACACCTGATACTGCATACCCGCACAATCCTTTTTGCTGAGTCTAGAAAATAGCTTACAGACGAAGAAATAATTCTTGCCACTAGGTAATGACACTGAACTCATTAGTATTACTTTATTTTGATGGATAGTAATGGCATGTGACTGAACCAAATAACTGAATAGAAGCTGATTTGAGTTAGAAAATGCCACATTCTGTGATCATCTTATACATTGTCCTTGACAATCACCTAAACCATATCTGATCTTCGACCTGTCCGCAAACCACTTTATTGTAGTTAGGCTAGTACAGGATCCAATTCAAATAAGTGGTGGTTGACCGTTACTCTTAAGTTATGCCTTTGACCTATGCGCTTTTAGTTTGAACTTCGAACTCGTTACTCTCTTAAGAGTTAGCGGACAGGCATGCTAAGTCCTTGTATCAATAGGAGGTGTGATACCTTTGGACCCTACTCCTATATTCAGCAGTTGTTTCGGTTGAAGTTGATAGTGCTCCTATTGCTAGGCTTATTAGATTAAAAATATGCTTACTTTATAGGGTTAATGTGGGAGGGGAACCAAGTAGATTCACACCTCTACACTATTACTTGTAACTACCATCTTACAAACTTGGGTTATATAATTGATGACCAGTGCAGACTAAAATAGTGGTTACATTTGGTAAAATATGTTTTGTAATTATATTGTCAGTAGAAGTCATATCCTTTTTGAGACCAAGGTTTTCCAAATTGTGGTTACATTCTATTAATGCCAGTGTATTGCTCTATTATTATCATTATTCTTGTAATAATCTTAGTTGCTGATAGATATCTGGTTTTGATATCCTTAGGATGAATGCAAGCGTCTGCGCCAGAGTATAAAATGTGGACTTATCAATAGGCTGACTGTGGTAAGATTTGATTGTAGTCTTCTATTCTTTTGTCTTCATTCTAGTGACTTTCTCATTTTTCGGAATACCATGTTGATTGTAGGGTGACATCCTTGACAAAGCCATGGAAGTTCAGTCAACAAGAGTCAATGACGTAAGTTATTCATGTGTGCCCATTGTTGTTGCATGAAGTGCTAATTCGTAATATCAGATGCACCTCCTTCTGTTCCCCGTTTTTATACTTGTTTCTTTGTTGCTAAGTTAGAGCAATTATTCAAAGAAAACAAGCCGATTTGGGTAATTACCTAGATGAGCTTGACAGGGTCTCTGGTTGGTCTAAGATTCGATACATGATACTTCACAGGGTGTCTTGGTGGTTTAAGTTTTAATACAGAAACACTGCTTTTTTGGTATGAATGTTAAACGTGTCAACATCTTTTCTATTCCTAATTCTAGCAGCCAGCAGTGAACTGGTGAGATGAATGGAAGCTAAACTCTCTTTGAACAATTATCCTCGAAGCAAAACTTAAGAAGAAGTATTAGCTTCATCTTTAAGTGAGTGTTGCGTTTGAGTTTTTATTTTCTCCATGATTGAAGTTCACTCTCATGCGATTAAATTTCCTGTGCTAAATGCAGTCTTTTCTTAATAGTTTCTGCGCTGTACATGCTACATTTATTAAGGATGGAGGTATTGGTTCTACTCTCTCTACTAAGCCACTGCCTTGTACATACAACACTTATTAAGGATGGAGTAGTGGTTCTACTCTCTACCAAGCCAGAGACATTATTGGACTGAGGTTTCATGTGGTTGTTCCTCACCAAGCGCAAGCTTTGAATTCTCGGCTCGAGTCAAGTACACTGTACATTTATATGTAATGAGTTTGTGGCTAAAGATTTTGAACAATATGAGAAAAGTGTGGAACCATCTACGATGCTGGAACCTAGCAGATTGACTGTAAGTCATCTCATGGAAACTAATCCATGGATTTTTTAAGGAAATATTCATCTAATCACTTGATATTCCTCAAGACTACATGCCGAGACAAAAAAACGAGAGACCTGTTTGTCATTACCCCCTATATCAATCATCTGTGTGTAGGCAATGAATTCTCTCATTCCTAGTTGCTAGAGTTTTGTGAAAGTGGAACACATATAAACTCTTTGGTTATTAGCTGTCTCACTATTTACCACTTCGTAGATAATATTAGCCTCCGGGAAAAAGTTAATAATTTGCAGATTACATCTTCGAACAATGAATGAATAACTAAACCGAACTATGCACCTGCACTGTGTTTGCTACGTACTTGTTGAACATAAGGAGTTAAATACTGGGAAAAATTTTGAAAAAGAAAAAAACTGATGGAAAAAGTGACTGTATGAGTGTGACTGAAGTGAACTGGCATCAGAAGAAAAGAGAGGATAAATCAGCTTTTAATCTGGTCATCCTTGTAATGAGAATTATGGGAATAAGTATATGGTTACTATTTTCATGTGTAAACAACTACAATGTTTCTAATAGGATAGTGATCAGATTAGATGGAGATAAAATTTTAAAGAATGGATAGAGATGGTTGTATAGAGGTTTAGTCGTGTTCAGTTTATTAGACGGTTGTATAAAAACCTATGCATACCGAGTTTAAATTCCCCATTCTCCTGATGTCGTGTGCATGCATGATGTTTGCATAATGCTCTTTCCTCATTTCACTAGCTCTATATAATACCTCCTCCGTCGGACCACTTGAAGACTTGCACTTTGACTAGATACGAAAAGGAAGGGGTTGAAAACATGTAAACTATCCTAAATTTCATATTAGGCACACATGTATTCTTTGCAAAAAAAAAGGGGGGGGGGGAGGGGGTGGTTTCTTGTCAAATGTAATGTTGTAAAAGGAAAAAATAACTCTTCAAAAAAGAAAAGTGTTACACTTCAAGTGGGATGGAGGGATTAGCTTTTTCCTTATAAAACTAGTGTGAAGCCCACGCCATGCGTGGGGATTTGACACATATTTGTTAAGTGTAAAAGATCAACAAGGACAACAAATACAAAGAAAAGTGTAACTCTTCAAGTGAGATCGAGGGAGTAGCTTTTTTCATGTAAAACTAGTGTGAAGCTCATGCCATGCGTGGGGATTTGACACATATTTGCTAAGTGTAAAAGATCAACAATAACAAATACTCATTTGTAATTGTTAATGGACCTAACAACAAAAAATCACATTAACCCAAGAAGATACATAACAATAACTATGATAATAATAACAACGATAATACCAATAATAATAATACTGATAAAGATAATAATAATAATAGTATTAATAATAGTAATAATAATAATAATAAAGAAATGATCCGTGCCAACAAAAACTGTAAGGCAAACACTTTTTATAGAAAGAATTTCATTAATTTTTTTTTGAAGGAAAGTGAAAATTTTAAATTTAGAAATAATTTTTTATCGAAGTGAAAACTAACAAATGAGTATAGTTCAAATATTTGGTACCAATAGAAATCCAAGTTACCCCTATTTTTATTATATTTGCTGCTTACAGCTTAATTCATGTTATTTAAATATATTTCAAAAAAAATAATTACTTATGTAGTGTTCTTGAAATAATTAATACCTAAAGTCTAAAGAAAGAGCAAATTATACTAGTTAATGTGTGGGTGTGTGTGTGGGAGGGGGGAGAGGTCTTACAGTTTATTATAAATACTACAGATATGGAGTGGCTTAATTCTCTTAATGACGGGTTTCTATCTGAAGTAAGCCTCTTTGTTTATTCTGGGGTGCACACCAATCTTGAGTTTGGCTTAACATTATTAATTAGATTATTGGAGTCCCAGGGTCCCATAAACTAGGGAACTGGGCTTTAATAAGCGCATACGCTTGCAGTTACTGGTGGCTAGGAGCCTCTTAGCAAGCGTGAAGAACTTTCATCAATAGATAAACACATGGGCGCTGTTGGTGAAAATCAATCTATTAACGCAGTGTTACACATGAATAAGTGAATCCAGTAATTAGTGGCTGATGTTGAAAACCAGTGCGCCTATCAATAGAAGCTACGTGTGGATGGAAATGTTGCTGCCTTTCTACTGTATGATTAAAGAATAAATGTCAATGAACATCAACTAGCAACCATCTTGATTCCTGGCGATAAAATGGCATGACGTCATCTATAGAAGTGTCCGTGGCATGGTGGATTTATTTATTCAACTTCAAGGAATGAGATAAGATCACAAAAAGCACACCCCGTCTCCCTATTTAACCTCATTGAACTTTACAGCATTTTGCTGCTGTCACCTTTTTGCATATGACATTCACTGTGGACTGGACACTCTTTTGTTCGCTTTCTATCTTTTCTATTTTAAAGGAAGCTTACAGCCCGCTGCTATACTTCACAAGAAGCAGCAACTAGCATGCGTTAAGCTTAAGCCCATGCTCATAACTTGTCTGGAAAGCTGACTGCCATTGTATAACAGCATTTCACATATGTTATTCGTGCTGGGATTTTTTTTGGCCCGCTAATGATTGCTAACAGGAACATGCGTTAATCCCATGCTCCCTGTGTTTACTCCATAAGAGTTGAAATGGGCAAAATTTGTTACGTCCTCCATCCCACTTCAAGAGATACACTTTCCTTTTGGGATGTCCCACTCCAAGAGATACACTTTCCTTTTTAAGCTATTTCATTTGACAAGGTTATCCCCACTTTTTGCAAAGAATCAATGTGGACCTCATGTCAAGGGGCAGTTGAGGTAATTCGCATGTTTTCAACCCAGTTCTTAAGTTTCATGTCTAGTCAAAGTGTATCTCTTGAAGTGGGACTGAGGGAGTATATAGCTTCAAAGGGTCATCCGTTATGTTGAACCTGTTGTGTTCACATTACTTTGTATTAAAGTTCTATGTTTCTCCTTTTCTATGTGCTATTTTTGTTGCTTGTGTGTGTGAGTGGAGAGTCCTCCATGCATTTCTTTATGATTATATAATGGTATATTTTGCAGTGGTTGGAAGCGGAGGTGGTGCGACTTAGTCATCTTCGTGATCGTGCAAGTGATATGGGGCATAGAAAAGAATATCCTTGTTTCAGAAAATCCGCGTTTATAACTGTATTATCTGTGTTTTTATGCTCATACCGAGTTTTTACATTAGCATATTCGCTTACATCCGCTTTTTGCGTACGTCCTTCAACGGATAAAAACTCATGCTCCCTCCGTTTCAGTATATAAGACCTTTTGGAGTTTTTCACACATATTAAGGAATGTTTTAATCAATGTAAATTTTATTTAACTACCCAAAGTATCTCTATTCCTAATCTCCATTACAATAATTAATACTCTCAATGCATTAGTTGTGGAATTTTTTTGCATTAGTTGTGGAATAAGTAGGGGTATATTTAACAAAGGTAAATTTGGTATGAACTTCTATCTCTTGAAAGTGGTGAAAGACCTTATATTTTGACACAAAATATAGGCTTAAAGGTCTTATATTACTGGAAGGTCTACGAGTAAAGTCTTCTAATTATTGATGGAAAGATATAGCCATATAGGGAGAGGGAGCATAATAGTTTTTCCTCGGCTTAGAGAAGAGGCCTGGTCGAGAAGGATGTGTTAAAGTGAGATATATAGATGAAAGAAATATAAGCATGGTGGAGTTCTGACCATTTTTGTCGGACTACGTCAATTGCCATTTACATTGCACTCGTGTATCTAGTTGCAACATATCAGCACTCCGAGAATGCATCATGATTTTTTATTATAGTTCTTGTTCTTGTTTATTGGTTACATACACAAAATGTTGAACAATCTCGATACTTGGAAACAATTGTTGATCAACATGGAGGGAGGAATGGGAGATGATGTAAGTCATAGAGTATAAAGTCAATAAGGTGAATGAATCGAGAAAGTCCCTTCAGAGTGTTTAGAGAAAAGTTTTATGGACAAGTGGACTACTATAAACTCATGCTACTTTATCGTAATGAAAGTTTGGCAACTTAGAAACATGTTAACAAAATCATTGTAACTGAATAAGAATGTTGGTATGTATCTAGTATAACTAGCAAAGAGGAACCCACAAATCTGACATATATATGAGCCGGTAATTGTTTCACTATAGGAGATATAACGAGAGAAAATTGCTTGAGATGGTTTGGACTCATAAATGATCTCCAAATGCACCCACGATGAAATGTGATTATGTCATAAGTAGGGTGAGGATTACATCACCTAAGATAAAGTAGGTCCCTGGTGAATCTTTATTTCGTAGTCTCTATCGAATGTATATGCTTCTTTTAGTGGTGTTGCTCAAAACTGATGACAACCTAGCTAGGATGCTTTTCTGGAACAATGATTTCCATGTAATGTAGTAGTTGTGCCTTTTGTTACTTGTTATGGGTCTTTTTGCTAGAATTGTTCACCTTAAGAATTTGGTTGTTCAGTTCAAGCAAATTTGATTCATGGAAGAAGCGGATATTTTCACTAAGATGAGCAGAAATATTTAATTCAGCCTGTGTCTGATACCTGTTGGTTTTTATAGTTTTTCATTGCTACAATGTCAGCAAATAGAAATATCGTGCTGAGTAATCCTTGACCTATTTTCACGCTTAGAGAATGTGTAGAAAAATTACAACTTCTGAAGACGCCGGAGGAGCGTTGTCGTAGACTAGAAGAAGTTCCGATGATACATGCTGATCCAAAAATGGATCCAAGCTATGAGTCTGAAGATGACACCGACGTTGAAGAAAAGAAACAAGGTTTTTCTTGTCTTTTCAAGCTTAATTCATGGCTGATAATTTGAAGTTACTGTCAATTCAACTTATGAACTTTAGATCTTGAAATTGACCGGTATCAAGTTTTAACTCTGCCCCTTGTTTATGCAGATATACATACGACGCATAGAAGTTCTAGTTTTAACAGGAGAGGAAGAGATCCCCTCTCTCCGGGAACAGGAGATGTTTCTTCAAGAGACTTGTGGAGCGGAACCACTAAGAATCCAACTAAGAATCGGGAACTAAGCAGAAATGAATCATATAAAGGTTTCTCAGCCAAGGTTGAAGATGCTACTTCAAATTTCGAGATGTTTAATGACAATTCATGGAATCAAGGAAGGGACAACCTGAAACAGCAGTCAAACAAATTGGAGAACCCAAGCTCAGCTACTGGTTCTGAAACTTCACCAACCATTCATTCTGGTGCGGTAGCAGAAACTTCTGCTTCAATAAATGAAACCGACAAGATGTGGCGTTATAAGGATCCATCTGGAAAAATCCAAGGGCCATTTTCCATGGTTCAGTTACGCAAGTGGAGCAACAATGGATACTTCCCTGTTGATCTAAGAATATGGAGAATTACCGAAAAGGAAGATGATGGGGTCCTTTTGACTGATGCATTGGCTGGAAGACTTGCATCCTTAGAGCAACGAAGAGAAGGTCAAGATGTACAGAGTCTGAAATATGATCAGAGCCATGCTTTTCAGATGACTCCTTCCGGTGAGCAATCCTCCCGGAGTTTGGTTACACCTTCAGTCGAGCTCCCTAGACTTTCTACCAACAGCCAAAATGATTCTGCAAACCTTCCTTCCCCTACACCAAAACAAAGTAGTCCTGTTTGGACCGGAGGAGAGGTGGGCCCTAATAAAGGGGCCAGCTCATTTCCTAGTGGTAATAGAGGATTGCAATCACCTACCCCTGATAGTACCCAACTGGCTCATTCTTCCATCCATTCTTCTGTTAACCCAAGTGGAAATAATGTACCTCTATTGCAGGATTCTTCAAACTCTCACTCTACTTTTTCTGCAGCACCCAACCATGAACAGGGCGTTCATGTAAGCTCCACGAGTTCTCTGCAAACATCTCAATCAGCTCATTCAGCTGCTGCACCTGATAATAATATGGCTGCTCAAATGGTCCAATCTTTAGGCATTCAGAACCCTACCATTGTATCTCATGGTTGGGGTAGTGCTCCACCCCAGAATTTACAACCCAATTCGACGATGAATGTGCCCGGGCAGATGGTAGCCTATAATCACTGGGCTGGTGTCCAATCTATGGTTCAGAATCCTGCTGGTACTTTTCCCCAGCCTGATCCTTGGGGACAGGCTCCAGTTCCTGGTCAACCTAATATGCAGCAGCCTCAGCAACAACCTAATGTTGCTTGGGGGCAAATGCCGGGAAATCCTAACATGGGTTGGGTGGGACCTGCACCAGGAAATCCAAACACAAATTGGGGGACTATGGTTCAGGGGGCAGGAGTACCTGGCAATGTTAATCCCACTTGGGTTATGCCAACGGGAAATCCTGGAGGTAATGTTCAGGTTCAACAGCAACTGCAGGGGAACGTACATGCTGGTTGGGTTGCTGCACCGCCTGGCAACCCTATTCCGCCAAATCAAGGGTGGGTGGCAGCACCCTCGGGAATTCCTGGAGCTCCTGTTCAAGGGATGCCGCCAAATCAAGGTTGGGTTGCTGCTCCAACTCAAGGACAAGTAGTTCCAATGAATGGAAATCCAGGTTGGGTTATGCCAGCTGGGAATCAAGGAGCGAATGTTCAACCACCTGGAAGTACAAATCCAGGTTGGGGACCACAAACTGGTAATCAAGGAGGTAATGCTCAAGGCCCCCCACCTGGGAATGCTAATCAAGGTTGGGGTTCTGCTGTTGGGAACCAGGGCTGGGGAAATGAGAAACAACACAATGGAGATGGTGAAAGAGGGGGTAGGGGTTCTCAAGGTCGAGATTCTGGTTTCCGTGGTAAGAGGCAATGGAACAAGGATAGAGATAGGAACAGGGATAGGGATAGAGATGGGGACAGGCGATCGTCATTTGGCAGGGGAGGGCCAAGGGGTGATTCGAGATCTTCTGAGCAGACTATTTGCCCATATTTTCCAAATGGGCGATGCATGAAGGGGCCTAACTGCAGATTTTTGCACACCTAAGCTCCGGAGTTTCCATAAGTAGTTGATAGCAGATAATTTTGTACAGCGATCTCCAGGTTAGGTGTTCGTTTTGACCTGTACCTATAGTATTTTTTTTTTCTTTTTTTGGTGCTTTTTGTAGCTGGAAACTTTTCGCGGTTAGTTAATTTACCTTTTGTGTTACCCTTCTATTTTATGAAAGTATATGCTAATATCGATCCCCTTCTTTCAGAGGGTTTTTGCAGTTTGATACTTGCCATATATTCCCTCTTTTGAGAGGATGTATGTTCCTCCTTATCACACATCTTTTTCTCTTTGGAGCATTTGCAGTTTAATCTGGTTGTTGCTGCAATAGTTGATGTATACCGACACCAACCACCTTGGTTATGTCTGGCGTTGAGCTTGTACTGCTGTTCATTTGGTTAATGTGCTAGATTGGTTTAAACACCAATGTGGGTTGCAACAGTGAGTTACTTTTCAAAAATTGATACCTTCTTAGCAAGAGTATAGATTGAACAGTTCCTGTCAATTTGGCAGTTTTCGGGACCAAATTAAGTGGTCGAGATGGTGAAAAATCAAACTTAATCAATTCATGTTTCTCTAGTTTGATTCAGCTCTCAAGGGCTTGTCTTGTCCAGCGGATTAAATAAACGGAGCATTTTCAAAACCCAGTGGTGTTCTTATTTTTTGTGTTTGGGCGTAACATTTTGGAGATGAAGTTATTCAAGTATTTGTAGCATGATCGTTCTATCATTTCATGAATAATATTTATATTTTTTTGATAATTTAGTATTATAGCTCTCAATATATATTGTTACTAAATATTAAAAAGTCGGTTCAAATATTAAATATAATAATACAATTAAACGTAAACTATGCAAAACATACACACACATGTATGTATATATATAAGATTTATTCAATTGTGAACCATAAAAATTTGTATATATATATATATATATATATATAAGGTTTTATTCTGCTACAAATCACAAATATCGTACAAACATACGAACCAGTTGTATCTCAGTATATTTTTGTTGTATCGTATAAGATACAAAGATACAACAAAAATGTAATAAGATACATCAGGGTCTTACTAAGATACAACAAAAAAAAATTAAGATATACCAAAATTAACGAAGATACAATAAAAATGTATTAAGATACAACTGGTTCGTACGTTTGTATAATATTTATGATTTGTACCTGATCATTTTTCTATGGGATAATGGCATTTTAGACCTCAATGTTTGACCACTTTGGCATTTTGGGCCCCCAGGTTCCAAAGTTGGTGATTTGAGCCCTGATGTTGTAAAATTACAGCAAATCAGGCCTTTTTGCAGCAAACCAGGCCCCAATGTTTGACAACTTTAGCATTTTGGGCCCTCAATATTTGACCACTTTGACATTTTGAGCCCCCAGGTTCCGTTATTTTTGAACGTTTTCCGTACCAAAAG
The DNA here is from genome assembly GCA_028566635.1 of Lobelia cardinalis. NCBI lineage: Eukaryota > Viridiplantae > Streptophyta > Magnoliopsida > Asterales > Campanulaceae > Lobelia > Lobelia cardinalis. The sequence goes on from JAOWAN010000047.1 coordinate 12,028,939, forward strand.
GCCTGATTTGCTGCAATTTTGCAACATCAGGGCCCAAATCACCAACTTTTGAACCTGGGAGTTCAAAATGCCAAAGTGGTCAAACATTGGGACCTAAAATGCCATTAACCCTTTTTCTATATATATATATATATATATATATATATATAACAAAATGTAATATAGAAAGAAAAAAAATAGTATGTAAAAAAGGTACATACATCAATATGGCAATACTCACCAATTAACTGTCATTATTTTTGGGAAAAAGTTACACTTTGTAGCTTTTTCAAACTAAATTGCTAAATATCGTCCCTAAAATTTTCGCTATCGTCCAATTTGTATCAAAAATACCCCTATTTTCAAAAGTCTTAAATCTGCTCTCATGAACCTCTTCACTCTTTCATCATACTCATGTTCTTCGTCTTCCTTTCCGTCATATTCCTCTTTCCCATATGTTTAGTACTACTATAGCATAATAGCAATTAATTTTGCCTACACACCAAACGTTCTTCTACAATCAATTAATAATGTGATCAAACCCAGCCCCAACAATGAAATATTCTCCCGATCCTTCTTAAATCATGTGTCGGATAATAAAAATTGACGGACTGCATGATGCCTATACAAGCAAATGAACGATCAATAGTTCCAATGATTGTTACAAGTGTTGTTCCCCTCTAATCAAATCTCATGGAAACATATTTCTATATTATACTGGACACCCAAAAAGGGCATAACAAACTTTTGTTAAATCCTGATCTGGCATTTCAAATACTTCAAACTAAAGCAGTTGAACATTTTACCATATTCTAGACCTAAAAATTCGAATCTAACATTACAAGCTCAGATTAAACATCTATTCCCCCCCGCCTCTTTCTCATACAGTTGGAAGAATTTGATTAAAACTCTAATGTGCCATTGTTATATTAACAACATGAACCTTCAGAGGTTTGAAATCATTGAAGAATCTATTGAAAATGTCTGTACTGATTGGTCATGGGAGGAACCCAACAGCGAGTCAGTCAAAAGGGTTGAAAGAAATCTCGTGTGTCTTTTTTGAGTAGGGACATTTTTGGTATAAAAGGAGTGGTAACGAGAAATTTCGGTGCGATATTTAGCACCACCGTTTTAAAACGCAGTGTCTTATAGTTACAATAATCTACTTACATTATTGGTTAAACCCTGCAGAAAAGAAGCCCTAATTGAACCACAGTAGCAAGAAGCACGTAGAGGAGAATCAACTAACTATAAATCTTATCACCGTAAATTTAAACTAAGAATCACTGTACTTCCTGCTTTATAGTAAGATAAGCAAGATTAAAAGAAAATGTAAAATGCTGCTACAAATAGAAGCCTAGTTAGGTGCAAGTACATTACTCTTGTATGTACAAAAAAAAAAAAAAAAAAGAAGGCTTGAGACTCCATTTCCCAAAAAAAAAAAGGTTAAGACTCTAACCCTGAAAATTCTCCACCGATCCTGTTTTGAGCAAAAGTAGAAGAAGTAAATCGCAGGATGTGCATTCTAGTAGTCAGGGTGGAGAGCTAATAGATAGGCTCAGGGCTCTTAAATTTTTAGGTCATTCCCGACTGTAATAGTCAATTCCACTTTACGAGAAATCGAACCCTGCAGTACACTATCACACTGAGTCCTATCCACTCTCTCTTTTATCACTGTGCTATATGCCCCGAAAGCAGTCTCTATCTAACAAAGAAAAGTGGTGGATAAATCACTTTTTGAAGGCCAGCTAATTACCAAGTTATAGAATAGTAGTAAATTTTTTTGAGTAAATAGTAAAAGAGCCCCACATGATTTGTCCCTTACGTCGATGATCCCCGTATATTTTGGTAATAAATACATATATTTCACATGATTTTGTTGATAGTGAATTTTACTATTTTAATGTATTACTCTGTAATCTCCATTCGTCTTTAAATAAATGTCTGAATGCAAAATTTTTTCCTGATAATATATCATTCTCATGGACGTTTATTATGAAATGGAGGAAATAGTATACCATATAATTAGCATTGCACTAATTAAAAGAAGGAACGACACTTGCGCATTAAGATGGTAATGTGCAATATCAATCAATTAGATGAATCATTTGGGCAAATGAGCAAAACCACATGGGGGTGTTGTGCAATCTATCCAAAATTTTGAGCAGTAAAATGAAAAGAAAAGACGTGTTCAAGTAGACAGCTAGAATAAATAATTACTTCAATTATATTATACAATCTTAAATATTGATAAATGAATTAATTTATGATAGACCTCATGTTGTTAATAATAAGTGACCATGATACCATTTTTCTCGTGACACAATTGGAGGGCAAACTATTTTCAAAATTTTAATTATTAAAATTTTGATAATACGCTTTATTTATAAATATATTTTTTTTTATTTTAAAATATATTTTTTTTGGGTCCCAAGGGGGTATGGGAATGGATCGAACCTGTGACCTTACATATTGTAAAGCTCGGCTCTACCACTGAGCCACCCCTTGGTTCCCGCTTTATTTATAAATAGAACACCATGCTAATATGCCATGTAAAACTATCAATATGTTATTAACGGCGAAGAAAAACATGCTTATTCTACTATCTGTAAAGTTATATTTACACCGAATATACTTGAACAATTTTATTTTTCATTTTAATGTTGATTAATAAGTTTCAAGCTGTGAAATGTATCACGAAAATGTTATAAAATTTTAGAGTAGAAAAATAATATATATATTTATAATTAATTGCTTGATTAAAAAAATATAAAAACATAGTTAAATGTTTGATTTTTCAAATTAAATAATTGAATATTACTTGACATCTCATTTTATAATTCAAATTTTCGTAACATTTATGATTCATAGCACCACTGCTTGCACGAAGTAATCATGATAATATCGGATCAATTAAGGCTTGAAAATGAAAATGCAACGGATGGGATGGACAAATGTTTGTGGAACCTCACGTCGAATGGATGTTTCTCCGTGAACTCTACATATGGGTCCTTGGAAATGACAGCGGATCGCGCGAGGTCCCAAGACAATTCTTTGACTTTGTTGTCAGAACATGAGGATTCTTACCAATTTTGAAAGGACGCGACATCATCATCTAGCAGCGGATGCATCTTGTTCAAGATGTTTGATCACCGAGGAATCGGTTCTTAATTTATGTCCTGCGGGACTGCCCAAAAGCGACAGAGGTTTGACGTGCAATCTTTCGGTGCGATGATCATTTAGATTTTTTCCAGCTAACTGCTATGGAGTGAATTGCTTCGGGGATTAGGGCCAAGTTTCGGGCGAAGTATGATGTGAACGGGGCAATTCTCTTTGGTTATGGTGTCTGGTTCATATGGGGTTGGCGGAATAAAAGGATATTCCAACAAGAGGTGTTGCCCCTCTATCGACTCGTATTCATATTGTTGTGAACGCGGCCCGGGCCTGTAGCGAAGCATGGAGTTCTTTGAGTATTGGCAGCGGATTAGTGGAGCATTGGGTAGATGAGGACATCGCATGATCAAAACCATCGCCGAAGGGATTCATTTGTATTAATTCTGATGGCACGGTGACTAGGGATGGGACGGGGCTTGCATGCAGTGCTGTTTATAGAGATAGCAAGGGCAAGTGGCAAGGGGGTGTTGGTCGTAGAGCTGGTCCCGGTGATGCCTTGCGCGCGGAGCTATGGGGATAATGATTGGGTTAAAGGAAGCATGAGATATAGGATGGAGGAAAATTATTTTGCAATCGGATTGTAAAGAGGCCATTGATCTTATTCAGCAGTTAGGTGTTTTTACGACACAACACCATGACATTATCCAGCCTATTGGAAATTTGTTGAAGAGGAATTGGGAGGTGAGGATTGCGCATATCTATCGTGAAGCCAACAAGGTAGCAGACAAGATGGCTTCGCTAATGCTTAGCTCCAATGCGGAATGGAGGGCATTCAAGGAGAGCCCCCCTGAATTAGCTGCGCTGCTGCTTGATGATGCAACTGGAAGGAGTATAGTTAAACAAATTTTGACCTAACTCTTCCTCCTTCCCCCCTTCTATGTAAAAAAAAAATTAAGGCTTCAATTACGATTGTATTTTGTAGTAAATTTTGATAATATAACATAATATTTTATAATAATTAAACTGAAAAAAATAATAAAATCGATTAAAACTTATGTCAAAAATTAAAAAAACATGTCATATTTGTGACCAAAGTCTAATTCTGTGCCTTTAATTAGGGGTGATCATGGTTCAGTTTGATTTGATTCTGGTTATTTTTGATCAAAATCGCAATCAAACTAAAAGTTCGATTTTATTAGTTTTCAAAATCGAAACTAATCCGTGAATATGAAAAACCGATTATTCGATTTTATATCTTTTGATTCGATTTTTATAAACTTTCGATTTTAAAAAAACATATGTAATTTTTAAATTTTAATAGGTGATAGAATAAATTCATAGAATAGAGATTTTCAATCACAAAAAGGAGAAATTTTATGATTCAATTTATAAAATTTAAGTGAACATAATTCTATATTATGTAAGTTGAATGATGAAAAATTGAAAGTAAAAGAAAAATAATGAAAATTTATATAAGTACAATATTCAATATTAAAAAATATAAATATGTATTGATAGTATAAATGTGTAACTAAGTAAAAAAAAATTAGACAGTAGTATTGATTCGATTTGAAAAGTATAATATTAAATCTATATCACACTAAATTTAGGGTGTGTTTGAATGAATAATTTATTAATTTGATTTTAAAATTTTATAATAATTAAAGTAAAAAGTAAGAAAGATAGAGAAAAAAAGTGTAAAATCAATGAAAGAGAAAAATTAAAAATCAAAAATTAAAAAACTTGGGTGAAAATCGACCAGAGAACACAGCCATATATTCTCAATTTTAACGGTACTACTACATTGATAATTTTTTTTCGGATTTGATTTGATTAAAAAATTTTTCGTTCGGCCGTACCTGCAACAACATATCACCGCACTGCAACAAATCTTTTGCTACCACTTTCCTTCCACTGAACAAAATTAAGAAAAAAAAAAGCAAATCTTACGCTCCACGCCATTCCAATTCCCTTCTCTTTCCCCTCCGCCTCTCTCCGTTCTTCATTTCTCTGATCGAAACCCCGCCACTTTCAAATTCTCCTTCTCCCTCCCTCAATACAATTCCTGCTTGCAAAACCACAAATTTGCACCAATGATTCGAACTTTCTCCAGCCTAATTTCTCAAACAACATTGTAAGATTTTGTTTTTCTTAATTTTTGTCCCGTTCAATGGCGGCTTGTAAGCGAGTAGTTCAATTAGGGACGAATTCAGGGATTTGCTTGTCGAGATTCCGAAGTTTTCATCGCGCCTCCCTGAACGAGACTCTCCACCACCATGACGGCGTTTCGTACAGGTTATACAGTTCTTCCTTGTCTTCAACTCCGCCGTCACGTGTTAATCGGTTCGATTACCGGCATATTTCTCAGCTTGTTAACCCTAACGGCAAGCGGCTTTTCCTCGTCGATACTTTAGCTCTGGTAAATTTTGTTCATTAGTTTTCTGATTACTCCATTAATCAATCTCATACGACAACCTTTTGATGAATGCGAAATGAGTATTTGAGCTATATTTATGGAACTCTTTTAGCTATTTTGTGTCTTGAGTTGACTTAATTGATGATTTAATTTGTGTATGTGTGTTGTTGTTGAAAAAGTAATGTGTGTGTATGCGCACGGCTACATTTGTTTGCTTTTTACTGCTGTTGAATAAGTAATGAGTGTTCTTTATGTGTGTGCGCGAATGTCGTATATGCTACTCATGAGTTAGTAATCTGCGCGCGTGCTTATATGTTGCTCATGTGGTCCTGTGGAAGTACTCTTTCTATGTGTGTGTGTGTGTGTGCGCGTGCGCGCATATGTTGCTCATGAGGCAGTAGTGCACGTGTTTGTTCCTATTTGGGAATAATGTGTGTGCATGTGCGTTGTGCGCATATGTTGCTCATGAGGTAGTAATGCATGTGTTGTTGCTGTTTGGGAAGTAATTTATGTGTCAGTGTGTGGTTGTTTGTTGTTGTTGAGGGACTAATTTGTGTGTGCGACTTTTCGTTTGTGCAGTATATATTTTTCGCTGTTGTCATCACAGATGATTTGGATATTTTTGTACGATAGGTGAGAAGTTTGGAAGCACAAGGTGTACCTTCGAAACAGGCTGAGGCCATAACAGCGGCCATTACTGAAGTTCTAAATGACAGTTTGGAGAACGTGGCGAATTCATTCGTTTCAAAAGCTGATATGCAAAAAGTAAGGGATCTTACTGTTGTAACTATTGATGTTGCAGTTTCATGTCTACTAACATTAGTTGTTTGATTAAAAGGTTTGGTGTTGATAATCCTCCATCCTTTCCACTTATGGAGTTCACACTTGAAAATCAAGCATTTAGAAGATACGTAATTCCATATTAGGATAAAACTATAGTAATTAACAGTTTTTTCTTGCATCCAATATGCATGTCGTGATGATTAGAACCTTAATTTCCAATATGAATTCTTTGAGTGAAACAGTGGCACTATTTACATATAGGTGAACTCAAGTAGGCCTTGATTCCAAGTTGGCGGAGATATATAAATATTGAATTCAAAGCAAGATAACTATGAGGGATAAATGTGTATGCATGATTGTGATTGTTCGTCTTGTGTATGTAGACTGAGATGGCTCAGGATGCGAATCTTGGAAAGTTCAAATCTGAAGTAAAGAGTTCCCAGGTATTCGGCATTTCCCTCCATAGTGTACTACACACATCTGCTGTCAATCAAGTTCTCTGTTGATGTTCAAGCCTGCCACTTATTTGATCTTATTGTTTGTTTTGTAATTTTTGTCCCATAGAAAGAAGATTTTATTTTCATTGTGAATCAACAAATTTGTATTTGGCTTTCGAGCTTTATTTGTTGTCGCTAGCTAAGCAGCAGCGTAGGCCATTCTAAGGAAATATGGTGAATTGGAAAATTCTGAAAAGTTGAATTAATTTTTTCTGAACCAGTGGCACACTCACATATTCACCAAAATCGTTTTTTGAGTATTTCTCTCCGAAATTTACCCTAATATCATGTTGGTTCTATACTGTCTAGCGTAGGTAGTGGTACACAATTTGAAGTTGTAGATCTTCATGGTGCTCACAATCTAAAAGTTCCTTTTTGATTGGTGCACAATAGCCAGAGATTTTCTTGTTGATGTGGTTTACTGTGAAAGAATGGTCATCTTCTTAAGCTTAGCTATTTGATAAAGGATTCATTTGCAATAATGACAAGACTCAAGACTTGAAAATTCTCTGCTCTACCACTTTGTGGTTTCTGATAATTAATTTGTATACAGCTCATTAATAATGCTAAAGCACCAAATCTGTGGAAGACAATTTTTGATTTCATTGTTTTATAAGCTTGCTGTGAGGTCAGAGTGATGTGAGCAAAGAATGTGATGACTTTTGTGTGTACAATTTCTTCTTTATGATTATGAGATGGCGGAGGAAGGTACAAATAAGTTAGCGGGATAGGATAGGTTGCTCCATTCCAAGCGAAGGCTGGGATAGCCTTTTTGAAAGCGTATGGGGTACTACAGATCGCCTAGCCCCTCATGGGCAGTTGTTTTTGAACCTTGGACATGAGTGGTCGAAGACAACAATATCTACCGATCCCACCCTATGGCTTAGTTCAGTTTATCATAATTGGAGGCAATTTGGCTTATATCAATTTGGAATTAAGTGTATAAACATGGTTGAAGTATCAGTGATCAGAATCTTTTTGGATCCAAACCATGTTTATGGACTAGCTTATTTGCCTTCTCTAGGATGATTTAAAGAAGAGCTGTGTCATGCAAAAAGTCCTGATGTGAATGACCTTATTTTGCTGATTATTGGGATAATCTTTAATGTATCTCTCTGCTGTCCATCGTGGGCTTGTTAATTGAAAGTGGAAGAATGATGAGCTTTAATTTACATGAATCATCATTCATATAGCAGTAATTTGTGAAGGCCCGTATACTCGCCAGTTATTGATACTTGAAGTCATATCAATGCGACATCTAAGGATGCTATGAAGTTAGTCATTGGATTAAAGTGTGAAATGCACCCTGAGCTTTGCGGTATTTGCATGGCTTACTAATACGAGGTTGATGGTCATTGATTCTCCTGACTGTCTTTTTGCAATCTTAGAGACTGCTGTTTCTGATGTTTTTCCATGATACATTGCCAGATAACAAAATGAATTTTATGAATCTTATTACAAGCTGCAAATCCATATACTGATTTTAGTGTTGGAATTGGTTTTCAAACAATTGATGTCTCTAAAGGATTCGAGGAAACCTCTCCAAAGTTCCAAATTATGTATTCCCCTCAAATCCAGTATGATTATGCAGAGCAAGTACGCTTAACATTTAGATTTCTTGCACGGTTTTCAATCGTGTCTTTCAATGCAGCACAGAAATAGAAATCAAGTTGCGGAGTAATCTCAAGTACCCTTCCACAAGCTCAAACAATTCTTCATTTTTCCACGTGTATTTCTTGCCTAGATTTCATTTCCGACTGACGTTTTGCAAGTTCTTTTTAAATAATTGAATGACCAAGGTCAAAGTGAGACTTAAAATTGAGAATGACCTGTGAAGAAGTGAAGATGTGTTTGAGCTTGTGAAGGGTGCTTTAAGAACTATTTGCAACTTGATTTCTTCAATGCAAGTGAGAAGTGCTTAAAGAGTGCGCAGGATGGCCAACGGTAAAGCTTAATTGGTCTCCAACTATGTGAACAAGAGAATGTGATTGAAGGAAATACGTATGTCAGAATTTTGGGGGAGTTGAAGGGTTCTTCCAGATATCTAGTCGCTTTATAGGGACACCACATAGTAATGTTGAGAATTGCACCTTTGGGAGATTGAACTTGAGAAAAAGGTGAAATATATCTGCACTTGGCTCAAAATTTTGACAGTAATCATTGTAGCAACTGTTTTTTTGGCCCAATTTGTCAGCCACCATGGTTCCCCTTGCGTTAGCAGCTGCCCTCACTACTACCGCTTTGCTTTGTTTGGTTCAATGTGCAAGTGGATCAGTTCACGTTTGTAGAAACGTGAGGGGATTTGACATCACAAAAGGAGGTGGTCAATTCGAGTCAAGCTAGAATTTTCGTTGCCGGTAGAGACTTCGGGAACTTAAGAGCACTCATTGAATGATTTCGCAAATAAGTAGGCAGTATATAGATAGAATAGAAATTTGGTTTGATGATTTAGAGCTGCAAGTTGGTACGTGTAATCGTGATACTGCAAGAGAAGAAACTATTTATTCTTAAAAAATCAAGAGTCCTACTCTATTGTTCTTCTTAATTTGCATAATTAATGAAAGTGTGCCTCTTTAATAGGATTTGGAAGCCTTAAGTGATCTAGGAGTAGCTTGGAATTTAGGATAGCTGGAAATGAATTATTTGATATGGAGCTTTATTTTCTTCTTATCTCGACTGTTTTGGTAAGTTAGGATGCTTGGCTTGGGTGGCAAGTAGGGTCTCGATGAGCACATGTCTGCTTGAAGTTGTGTCATTTTCAGTTTTATTTTCTTTTATCATGAATTTCACTTTCGGTTCAAATGCAGAGTTTTATTATTTTGGCATAATTGTCAGTCTTAAAAAGTTCTTTTTACCAAAAGTGAATTTCATTCTGGTATAGAGGTAGTAGATATTAATGTAGTTTCTCACTAATTACCTGCACACTAACATTTTTTTTTTTTTGACTGAATATCAAAATTAGATAAATAAAATTACTAAGCAAATATATATGTATCTTCTCTGCGTATTTTATAATAGCTCCTGTTCAATTCTTGGGGATCATGTCTAGCTGACTAGCACCTTGTCTATGTGCCTACATAATCATATTTTTGGCAAATATATTTAAGGTGGTCTTCAAAACATGTGAGACTTCAGAGTTTGTCAACTGATCCCCTGAATGCTTTTGCCATTGCCAGTTCAGTTGCATATTATGCTCTTGGTATAGGAGGCAGTTCATGCGTCTCAAAGTTTTTTGATCCCATGGTGCCCCTGCCATGATAAGCGTGTTCCCTTGGTTATGAAAAAGTACGGTTGCACATTACTCTCTTGTGATCTCCATGTTCAGATTCTTCATAAATAAGCTTGTAGAAGGTAAAATATTCACATCAGTCCTTAAAGTTGTTCCGGCATCAGTGACCTGCCTGGACCCACAAATTATACCGAGCGCCTAGGCGCTCGGTGCTAGGAGCGCCCATGTTCTTCAAAAATGTACATAAAGATTATGAATTATATCATATTCATATTATGTACATAATTCATAATGTTTATGTACATTTTTGAAGAAAATGGGCACTCCTAGCAAGGAGTGCCTAGGCGCTCGGTATTTATGTATGGTGGTTTAAGACGAAAAGGATACGACGGTTGCTGAAGCCCCATGACTGCTTTTACCTTTGACAATTCAGTTGAAAATTACGTTCTTGGGATAGGGTGTTTTCTGGATCCCTATATGATTTGGTCGCATTGGTGGGTTCAATGGTAGCCCTATTTTGGTCGTGTATAACACCCTTGGCTAACTAGAAAATCCAGAAATGATCACCTGCACTGGATCTTTCCGGTGAACATTGATATGGAGTTGCAAAAGCACCTTGTATACAACTATACATGAATATGACCGTTGTGATTTCAACTTTCAAGTTGCCACATCTCTAAAAGGTTTAAGAGTTAAGATACCTTCTATTGGATATATCATACTACTCGTTTCAACTCAAATGATGAGATGATTTTGTAGCACAAAGTTATGAGTGTGCTATAACAGAAGATCTTTATTTCGACATAAATATATGAGGGACATGGATTGTGTAACCGACTCCAAATAGCTACGATTAAGGCTGAGTCGAAAATGGGCGCAACTCGACTCAATTGAGCCTTGTCCCAGTTCCAACTGTTTTGTTCTTGCTTACATGAATCTTTACGCACGCTTAGTTCTCTTTGACTGTTTTATGTAGTTATTCCTTCCATAGATTGCTTCTCTACTACTTCAAGACTCTAGTGGTGGTCCTGTTGGACATCTCTGTTTGTGTGTTTCTGTCTTTCTCCCCCCTCTACCGGGCTATTGTTGTTTTATACTCCAGATCACAGGATATTCTTAAACTGGAATTCCTGCGCTTGTTTCACGGGCCTGAAATCTAATTTCGTGTTATCTTTAGAACATGACTGGTTGATGTACTTTTAAATGTGCAATTGTGCATCTTCCATAGCTCGACCTTTGACTGTAATTTTGCTTTTGGAATTGTGTGGTGCCTAGCTTATTCGGTTTATGTCAGCTGGCTTAAGCATTTATTAGTATAAATGTTGCAGGAGCATCACTTTTCGTCTTTGCAACGTGAGACTGAAAAGCTCAGAACTGATATAGACAAAATGCGCAGTGAACTAAGGTATGGTTGTTAAAATGCATTTTTAGTTGGTATCTATTCATGCACGGTAAATCCTTGTTAATTTTTGTTATGTTTCAGGTATGAGATTGACAAAGTCACTGCAGGTCAACGATTGGATTTAAACCTTGAAAGAGGGTAATTAACTAGAAATGCATCTCCCTCCCTCTTCCCCTTCTCTCTCTCTCTCTCTCTCTCTCTCCCCCCCCCTCTCTGACAATCAGATTATCAGCGTTTTTGCCTCAATTAATTCTTAGTTTTTGCTGACTGCAGGCGCATCCGCGATGAACTTGCCAATCAGAATGCAGAAACTACCAACCTCACCAACAAACTTGATCGGGTGAGTTCTCTTTTTTTCTTCTCTCTCTCTCTCTCTCTCTCTCTCTCTCTCTCTCTCTCTCTCTGATTTTTGTCAAATACTAACCCACAATAGATTCATTGATATTAAGAGCCCAGCTGGAAGCAGCAAAGTACGATGTCATCAAGTATTGTATAGGAACCCTTGTCTCCATCTCGGCAGTTGGTCTTGCTGTGGTACGCATACTATTGTAGGATATCAACTTGAATACTTTTAAAGGTAGAAACTGCACAAAGATATGCCATTCGACATTTTGTTTGATGCCCATTTGGATTCGCTTCTCAAAGAACAGGAATGTGATTAGTTTTGCATTTTATTATTTTTCATTTCCCCCCTTTACCAATTCTGTTTCCTGCCTATGTTTCAAATCCTACCCACTAACCATGCCAAACAAGTGAGCTTCTATAGTTCTCTTCATTACTATTCGGTACTTTTTGTTCTTAATGTTTGAAGGAGCTGAATGGGAGCGCTCATCATCTTTACTAGCATACAGTTCACGCTACATACGATATAGCACATCAATAATGTAGTCCTATTTAAGAGCATAGAATTTTAAACATCCAGGATTTTGAATGGATGTTTTAAAAATTTCTCCAGGAATTCAGACATTTAAAAATTTCAGTTTTTCTTCGAAGGTTAAACACGTAGTGAATCATAAATTTAGAACAATCAAGCATATATTGAAATTCATAAAAGGAAAGGTGTGTACCCACTCCATAAAACTTTTTAGGGTCCTTAAAAAGTTCTATATGACATTATTTGTTTATAATGATTGAACATCTTACATCTACCAATTAAGATTTCTAAACTTGTTGATCAACTTTATACGGAGTGCACGTTTAACTTTGTGTATACATATGTAGTCGTTAATAGAGGTCACTAATACTGGATAGTTTTATTAGTAATTTTGAATGGATATTTGGTAGTCATTTGTAATAAGTATTAATTAACGGAGAAATTAATTGACTAGGGTATATTTTATACACATTTTAAAAATATTTTACTAATTTTAATACATTCACGTTCCTATTTTATCCCTCTCTCGAAATAACAATGCGATTCCTCACGCATTCGAACCTTCGAGCATCTTCTTTATTCAAATATGAAATTCAAAGATAATTACGAGTATTAATCAATCCGTTCACCCTTCTCTTCAAGATTTGAGGGGGTAGTTTTAGCTAACTCATTGGATTCCCGCCTTCATCTAGAGCATATCAATTGACTAGGGTATGCTCGTGTTCGAGGGCACGGTGTATAAAAAAATATTAATTTAAATATAATAGTTTTAAAAAATTATTGAAATGTATTTTTATAAAAATTAATTTTATGAGTATTTTTTTTTTTTTTTTTGGTTAAAGGTGCCACTATTAGTAGTAAAAAAGAAAAAGAGAGAGTGAAAGTGAGTTGCTTGATGTGATACACCTTGAAATTTGTGCTTTCACTATTGAAATTGTCACTTTCTTGATAATATGGACAACTTGAAAATGTATTATAGATGTTCGGTCACCAAAGATTTTCAGAATCAAAAAACCAAAGCTACAGACATTGGATCTGGTTATAAAGTAGTGAAGCACTTTGAAAGATTGACACCTGCAACCTGTGTATTCTACTCCATGAGAGTGAGTCAGTGAAGATGTTATAAGGATTAGGGTTTCTATTTTCAAAAGGTTTCTAAAGCAAAGCAAATGAGTCAAAAAAAATAATATTCCTAATCCACTTTTGGTCATTTAGGCGTGTTTTGGTGAGAAAGTGAAAAAATGAGTTGATGAAAATGGAATGACGTAGTTATTTAATAATTAAAATTATTTTGGATAGAAATGAATTAATTATTTTTCTTTTCTAATAAGAAGATGGTTCGGAGAAAAAATTTACATTTTATATATTTTTATCTTTAATATTTATTTTTAAAGATTATGAACTATTCATGAATTCGTACAAAATTTAAAAATCGTTTATGAAGTCAACCTTCTTTTTATGCCATAATATTTTATAATAAAAAATTTAACGTGAATTTCATATACTAAAATATTTATAAAGACATCATCATCGGAAACCTTTCTGTCAACGATAATTTTGATGTTGACGGCAACATCACACTTAATAGCAACAGAAATCTTGCTGTCAACGGCAATCTTACCTTGCTGTTGACAGCAACAGCAACCTTGCTGTCAACGGAAATCTTGCCGTTATCAATCCTGTCAATTAAGTTAACTGATATTTTACATATTTTAAACATTTTCTTAATATTCGTGCAAAGTAGACGGAGGAAACATGTTTTTAACCATTTTATCTGTGCTTGTGCCAAGTGAAAATATAGCTTTGAAAGCGGGACGAAAAGAAATATCATCCACTAATTCAATTACTGTTATTAATGATAGAAAAATACTAAAAGAATCGACAAAATCATCCGCACAGTAAATTATATACATTGCCATTTTTGTATCTTTAGTAAATCGATCTCACATCGAGTGGTAATTTGTATCTTCGGACCATATGAATCGATTGAACTCGTTTCATTAGGCTCACAGTATTAATTTCGTTGGTATTTCTATCATGGCTCTTAATAATATTAATACATTATTCCTTCCTTTTATAAAATTCTTAATTGTCGACCATTCTCATTGATGTAAATTGACCCACCCCACCCACCTCAGTTCATATATGGAGCGCACAGTGCGCTCCTAGCAAGGAATGCATGTGCTCCATATTCATTCGATTACGTTGTTTTGTTCATATTTTATAATTAAATGTTCATTTTAATCATTGTTACTGAAATCAATAATAATAGTAAGAAAAATAAAATGAATATTTAGCTATAAAACATGAACAAAACAACGTAATAGGATGAATCTGGAGCACCAAACGTTCCTTACTAGGAGCGCATGTACGCTCCATATAATTTCTACACCTACCCGGCTCAATTTGAATTTGAACCGGTCAAACATTGTGTGCAAAAAGACTCTCCGGTGACTTTACATTTTGCTCTAGACTAAAGAGTGAAATTGCCAAGGATTAAATCCAGTCCTAAATTGAATGCCAAGTTATTTCATACACAATAATCATTCACATATTTTTGTGTTACGAATGTACATCTAAAATTTTGTATATTCGTATTCGTACGTAGCTCTATTTAAATTGTTATCATCACATTTTTTTAGCACTAAGAGCAACTTTTATCATCTTTCGTATTATTCGTTACAAACTCACTTTTTTCCGTCTTACCAAAATTACGTATCATCATTCACATTTCGATAAATATTCATTTTGTTAGCATGTTAAGGATTCCAAAAATACAATATTCAATAAAAGTGTCATGGTAATACTCATCAATGCGGTTTTTATGTGATAAAGGACTTTTAATCTTGTAAAATTAATAAGTCCACCTAGAGTACATGTCGACATGATCCAATAATATATATATATATATATAAATAATCAGTTATAAATCATAAATATCGTACAAATGTGCGAATCTGTTGCATTTTAGTACATTTTTGTTGTATTTTCGTTAATTTTGTTGTATTTTTTTTGGTATCTTACTAAGATCATGTTGTATCTTATTACATTTTTGTTGTATCTTCGTATCTTAGTTATTTTGTACGATACAACAAAAATATAACTAA